>CM067586.1:7230464-7578576 GCA_034336665.1 Luscinia megarhynchos
ATTCAAAATTCTTCCCCGTGAGTTCTGTGTGCCCAGTGCTTCCCTCTGGTCTTTGAATATAAGTGCTCCTAAAACTTTCAGTGGAAGCAGAAAGCAGTGCTAAATTTAATGACAATAATGAGACTTCTTCCCTCAATATAGATCCTTGTTCTATTTCTTCTGTAATTGAGGACATCCCTTTGCATCGTAAACCACCACCACCATTCTGCTCTAACATCCTGGAAAACAAATCATAACTACAACAATGCCAAACAGAGACAGGTCTCAAAGTTGTTAATTTAAAAAGTTCGTCTTGCTAAAGTATTTGCTGCAAGGCATAAATTATTCTACTTTAAGAGAAGACTTTTAATGCCATGATTTATTGAATGTGACTATAGGCTGAAAAATTCTGAGTCATCAAAAACACTGAAACAACGTGGACTATAAAAAGCTCTTTCCAATACACACAAACACACATTTCACTAATTTAATAATCTATTAACCTCAGTAAAACCTAAAGACACATTCTAGGATGCAGCACTAAGGAAGAGTGAGTACAATATTCTGGCTCTATTACCCACTTCCATTTGTGCTTGCCAAATGCAGAGGGCCAGTTCCAAAGAGCAATACACAAAGTAGGCTGTTCTCAAGAGGAATTCAAAGAGACAAGTATGCTCTTTTGCAATTCAATAACCCACTTTTTCTCACGCTCAAGTGGTGACCTCCTCTTAAATACACAAGGCGCTGAAGAGGTGCAGCCAAAATCCAGCGTTTGTCAGCTAGAATAATCTATATTTAAAGAGGCAAGACCAGACAATATAAGCTTCAAATTTTGTTCTAAGAAAAGGAAAGAGATGGTGGAAAAATGGAACTAGTGTTGTGGCCTGAACTCAGATTTTCAGTATCTGTTGATGAGCAGAAGAAGGTCAGCATGGTGGAGTCACTCAAACCTGGCAGGTTTTTGACTTAAACTCTCCCTTATCACTTGAGCTATGAATGCTCTGAGATGTCTTACTGCTCAGACTGAACCCAAACCACTTTTTTTTCCCCATGTGTTATCCTGGTGAAGCCATTTCTATATAGTTCAACTACAGAAATGGGGAAGTTTCCTATTCAGAAAAAAAGAAATATATGAATCCTAAAAGGTAACACAGAATAACCAAACATGGGCAAAATGCCCTTTTACTCCTAAAAGTACAGAGCAATGGCAGAACTGACAAAATCCAATAATAGCCTGGTTTGCATCTCATTCAGCTCAGCATATGCTTCAAGTTAAATCCACGCACTCCCTCACCCGTGGGGCTGGTGGAAGCACCACCCTAAATCAAGTGCATCTGCAACTTCAGAGAGCAGCAGGAACCAAGCAAATTGCTGCTGAAATGTTTGGCTTTCTGCACCTCCAGGAGTGTGAAGGCCTGTGCAGGGAGCTGAGCAAAACACTCCCTTGAAGCTTTCCCTTTCCCATGATGTCACTGCAGCTCATCCCCAGAGCTGGAAAGGACTGAGCCTGCAGCACAGCCTGGGCTGGCCAGATCCTCTTCTACTGCAAATAAACCAGGCAAAGGATTTTTAAAAATGCACTTTTAAAAACAAGATGGTCGAATTATTTAACTTGGACACCAACTGGTTTATTAGCAAAGAAAATAAACAGGAACAAACTATTTAAAAAGACTTTAAAACAAAACTATGTGAGGGAAGATACAGCCCTAAAGTCTTGTTGGTCTGGAATGTAAAATTTCAATGACAGTGATTTTATTTTTTCTGAAATGCTGTGGAAAACATTGTTCCCCATCCCCTCCATGCATTTTAAAAGTTTCTGAATGTATGAATTATGCAAAAGAGCTCAATTAAAGGATTCAAAATGCTAGTTAATGAAGGCTGCAATTAACGTGGCACAAAATGCAAGTGAATCACCAACAACAGCTCTACAATAGGAAAACAAGTCGGTTTCAGGTGTGGTTCACGTTGGCTCAAACATTCTCACAGCCACAAAATTACTCCTTCAGACAGTGAATTAAAAATATCCTTCTTTGACTCGGGTTTATCATCCTAAATAATATTCTACAGCAGGTCCTGCTGGTACTTACACAGGACCGTGACAATGATGACTGAAACTGTCACTACTGACTGCCTGATCCTTCTCTCTCCTTGTTTAAAGCTGACAAGCTCTCACAAAATTTCAGCTATACATGAAGGCACTGTGCTTTCCAAGGCCACAAGTCACCTGTAGCTCCTTGAAGCTTTAAAGGGAATAACAAGAAGGGGAAAAACCATCAAAGTACCACAAGAAAATCAGTCAGAGGCACAGAAAATTAATTAATTTGTTTCTAAAACTACCTTGAGCCAGGAATTTTTTTCCACTGTATCATTTCAAGCTGTGTCATGGTCATTCCACTGAGTTCTGCAAACCTCACATCACAAGCCATATGATGAATGCTTTGTTCTCAAAGGAGAAAGAGACATTTAAAAGTAGTGTGCAAAATTAGTAATGCCAAGGTTGTGGCCTCAGTCTCTTCCAATTCACTTAAGAGCTGGACTTCATGATCCAGGTGGGCTCCTTCCAACTCAGAATACTCTGTGATTCTTTGAAAAGTGTTGCTTTAACAATTCTAAAAAGAAACAACCAATTATCATCAACACCCATGAAAAGTAAAAATATTCTTTTAAAAATTATCTGCAAAAAGCAATAAAATCCCCAGGGGGAGATTAAACAGATAAATAAATTGATAAACAACACCATTTGCAGCATCTTGTTTGCCACACCAAAGATTTTTTGGCACTAACAAATCTCCATTTACACTTGGAAGTGTTTTATTCCAAGACTTCAGAGACTGGAATCCCCTCTGAAAGTTCTCCCACGTTGACCTCTATTCCAGTTCTTGGGAGACCTTGGAACCACTATAGTGCTGAATGCTGGTTTTACCAGATGCTGCTGCTCCTTCCTAAATGCTGAACAATTTCAAACAATTTGAAGTCAGCAGGAGCACCACTACAGAAAAGAGACACAGAAATTCAAGTTAATACTGAACTCAATGCTGCTGCTGGCCCAAGATGACAGGAGCTGGGACTTACTTCCTAGACTGGCCTGGGGTATTGCTAACCCAGAGAGCTCTGGCAGAACTGGGTTAAGGAGTGACAACATGTGCCAGCCTGGGGGGCACAGCTAGAGCAGTGAAAAGATGATCATTTCTCACTGCAGCTGAAATAACTAAATGGCTCATGGCTTAATACCATAAGCAAACACTGGAGGAGTATCAAACCACTGGGGGAAAGAGTTAAAAATTATATTAAGTAATAAATTGCAATTTTCTCTTCTTTGTAAAAAGAAGAAAACCTGCAACAAACCACAACTACTAATCACCTACTACAGATTCTAAAAATAAGTCTACCCAGAATTAAAGAAAAAACAAAAAATACCCACAGATGCAGAAGAAATGAGACAGATGGTGACTCTTACAGAGGGGAACATTTGTGCTGAACAAACATAAATTTGTTTTTGGTCAATAACATCTAAACTGACAGAAACAGCACAGTTAAAAATTACTTAAAGATGCAATCTCATCCACTGTTCCTACAATTCTGTAATTCAGAAATACTGTTGATAGCATTCAGATGACAGATACCCTCAACAGGTAAATCATATTTAAAGGCCTAGATAGGTGTCTGCTCAGCAGCAGCAATTCTTTACTGTATTTACTATTTAAAACAGTTGATTTTCCACCACAGAGGTGTCATGGTACAGACCAGGCTTGAACTGTGCAGGGTCACTGCTCCCAAAATATACACTCCCATTTCATCACCTCTGAAAACACACTGCTCAGTTCTTCAGGGAACAGCAGCACAAATCCACTCAAAGTTAACCAGAAAAGAGTCAAAGATTTGCACAAGAAATTTAAAAAAAAACAAAAACAAAAACAAAAAAACCCAAGCAGTTGCCTCAATTCTACACTGCAGACCTGCCCCTCAAAAGCTGGCAATATAAAGTAGCAGGCCTAAATTTTTAATTAGTTTAAAATAAAACTGCTTCAATAAAAGCACTTCAGGAATCTGCATTTATAACTTGATTTTTTTAAAAAACAGCCATAGACAAGTGATTTATTTATTCAGAAGCTGATTTTGGAGCATGTTGCAGAAATGCTTAACATGGGTCTCTATTGGTCAGTCTTGCCATAAATGAAGAATGTTAGATGAAAACGAGTTTATCTTTTGGCTACATGGGAAGTCATTAAGGAAATTTGTCTCAACAGTCATTCACCTTTCCTGTTCCTCTTGCTTCAAAGTAATATTTGGGGCTATTTAAAGCAACGGTGAGTTTGAGATGTCAAACCCTCATACATCAAAGGATGCAAAAATGTTACTGCTTTGCCAACACTTCCTCCAAAGGATGGACATCAAGGCTGAGGAAAAGTTTATTAATGCCACTTCAGAGAGATTTATCCTCACTTCCAAAACATGGCTATTTAATCTCCCCTTTCTACACTAAGAAGAGCAAAAAAAACACAACCTAAAATGCTTCTAATAACGTGGATAAATAAATGAATTATTTGAAATTAAAAGTAACAGGACATTCATTTGACAACCCATTTTTTTAACCTTCAAGAAAGTTTCTTTTCGAAGCTTAGGAAAATGTTCAAATTCAGCCTTCAGGTTCTGCTGAAGCAAAGCAGCACATTCTGCAGTTTGACAAATGTCTTGAGGGAAGTGAATGGAAACGTCTCTGCCACACACTTCAGTGAAACACAGAGAATCTGGTAAATGCTGGAAAATGTGAGAGCAGTAGCAAAAGGCAGGGCTGAGGCTCAGGGCTGCAGCGTCCAGCTGGCGCTCCAGGGCTGAATCGAACTGCAACAGGGAAATCGGGAAGAAACAGCTGGAACTGGCTCTGCTGAACCTCAACCACATTTCCTTCCTGCTGACACCTTAAACTGTCCTGTCCATCGGTCTGGAGGCACCTGGAGCCCTGACGGACACACGTTCCCCACAGACAGCCCGGGGGCCCAGGCACTGGCACACCGGACCCTGTGCTCGAATGAGCTCCTTGCTGTGGGGCAGAGCTCCCAGCTGAGGGTCAGCAGGGTCCCAGGACATTGACATCACAAAGGAAGATCCTGCAACCCCAGCAGCACTGAGGCACTGGTCCCTATGGCCACTGGCAGGTGGCTGCTCCTGTGCTATCCCTCTTTCTGGAGATAATCTGCGAGCACAAGGTCTCTCCCACTTGGTGTGTCATTTTCCACCTCCACTGAATTCCAAAAGAACTCTGTAAATATCTACAGACAGGAAAAAGAGGAGACTACCAGACAGATGACATTGCAATATTCTTTCAGGCAGGGAACGCTCTGATACCACAACAAGCTGATTTTACTATGGCACCAGGTTTTTAACCACATAACTTTCAGTATGCAGGGTAACACACAGTCAAACCTACCTCAAAACGCTGACAATTTTCCTGATTACCAACAAAAAGGTGCCATTTGCAAACTTAGGACAGCAAAGTCACAGTGGGAGAGAAGGAGAACATGTAAGGTGTGTTGGTTCATGCCTCCATGAAGGCATGCAGTTGTGTTTACATTTTAAGCTTATTTAAACATATGGCCTCTGTAAGCAAACCCCGTCCTCATTTAAACACTTTCACAAGGATGTTTTATCTAGTTAAGAAAGCCTCCAATGCTTGTCTTCTGTATTTTAAGAATCAGACTAGACACCTACATTGCCTCCTCCTAATCGTGGAGTTCTGACATGCCTAATCTCTTCTGCATGCTATGAACACTGTTTGGGAGAAACAAATTTATAAATGACAAATCCACACAGAGTTTTCTATTTAGAATCTCTTAATCTTCACAAAGCTTCCAATAAGCAGAGAATACTTTTCTCTATTGTGTGAAAGAGCCTCACACCACAAAAGAACTTAATAACCCAAGTAAAACTCCTTTCCTTTACATTCTGCTTACCATTTGCACTGAAAATATTACAAATATCAACATTTAGCATCTTGGAATGAGATTCTCTATCCATATAGCTGGGATAGAGTAGAAATACAGGAAGCTGGTGGAGGCTGGACCTTCATTTCAAAATTTTCTACCACCTTAACATTTAAGCAGCATCTGTAGCAGTCTATACAGGTTTATTGCTTAGAGGTTTGACCACCATTTCCTTATGACTCAGGGAAAAAAGAAAATAAAAAGGCAGAGTGCTTAGGTGAGGAATGGGGGAGGAGAAACATTTATTGCTTTCTCTCTACAGGAATGTGCACAAGGTGACTGATTGCTCAGAGGGAAGAGGGACAGATCCTGACACTGTTTTATGAGGATGCAGACTCATACTCCAATCAGAATGTTCCCAGTGAGACTGGAGGAGGTGAAAGTAGAACTGGAGCAGAGGAAACATCCTCAAAGTCTTTGTATATGTTTCTAATTTCTCTTTCTGTAAAATTGCAGCCTCTGCTAGGGAAATGACAGTAATATAAGCCAGAGAGATGGAAACAAGCTCAGAAAACACAAGCCATTCTACATCTCCCTGTATATTTCAGGTCCTTTTCTCATGTCTCTTTTATGTAAATCTACACTTGAGCATATTTGTTTTCATTTCTGTTCAGTTTCTTAAGATTTTCAGTTCTGCATCTAAAAGGGAAAAACTTAAAGTATTTGTTGAAAAAGCAATAATATAAAAGCAAATAATTAGTCTCTTCATTGCAATACCTCCACGGGCCCAGCTGGAAGACAGCAAACCCACCAGCAACTGCCACGGTATCAAGAGTCCTGCCTGGAACAGCCCAGGGCGTTTTTCTCCCTTTGAAGCCTTTTTATTTCAACATCTCCCACCAGGGCAAAAAGGACTGACTCTCCCAGAAAGCTTCATTTGCCCAAGTTTTAAGATAACAATTTGTCCCCGTTATTTTTTTCTTCATCTCCTACAAACCAGATTTTTAACAAAAAAATGGCACCTCTTGACATCATGTCTTCATCTTCACTAACAGTGTTTCAAAAGTTTGCTATTCCAGAGGGAGAACTAGGATGACTTGGAAAGAAAATGCTACACCAGGCTGTATTAGCATTTTTTCCAGTCCAGTAGTTGGCTTGGCTTCCATTTCCACATTATAGGAAGGTCTGAGACAAACTTGGAGGCTGCAGGTAAAAAGCTAAGAGAGATTTTGCAAGTGCTTGATGCTACTGAGACCCTCAGCCCTTGAAACTCTCAAATCTATTTACAGAATTAAAAAAGGAAGAAAACAGCCACAAACAGATGGGACAAGCAGAATAAAAGGAAAGTGTAAATTGACTTGGTCAGGGCAACGTTGGAAGATGTCTACAAGTATTTAACAGAGTTAAATGTTTAAAAAAGAAAATCATTTCCCTGTAAGTTCAGGCTCTGAGGTGGTAAATAGCACCGTATGCCACACCATATGCCAGTCAGCAAACAACCTTCACAAAGCATCTCTCAAAATCCATTCTCTGAATCATCTGGATTTCCCCACACAAGCAGGAACAAGCAGTGTCACAGGAAAATCCACACACTGTCCGTGCATCAATCCTTCCAAACACCAGGCAAGTACAGGGCAGGAGTTCAGTGCTTGGAAGGTGTCAATCTACTCCACAAAAATCCAGTGCCACTGATACGAGCAGAGTGCAGACCACACTCACTGCACTAACACACTACTCCCATTTGAAACAAAAACTATTTTTTTTACCACTGTCTTAAGCAACAAGAACAACTCAAATTCTTCAGTTACTGATTTGTGGGACTTGCTGAGCTCAAGAGCTGCTGAACCAACTGGAGAAAATCTATGCACTGCTTCCCAGAGTTTTACAGGGCCTCTTGTATAGGTCTGACCACACAGATCAGTCTGATTTACAATATGCAGCACTTGGGGAGAGAACAAGTTGCCTATGAATTTATGTACAAAAATTAAATATAACAGTGAGATCTTTCAAATCTTACCCATACACTTCTCTAGCCCAGCACACAGCACTTTGTCTGGCAATGTGCTAATAAAATTTCAGGCAAGACTTAGAAGGTTTATAAGTGAATACTTTAACTCATCGATATGTGCCCAGGAATTAACACATCAAATACCTCCTTCATTTCTTACAGTCCTTACTGGGTAGGTAAAAAATCAGCAACGCTAATGAGGAATGAGATTTTTCTTCATTTTAAGAAGACAGTGTCACCTCTCCCAGAAGCTGGCTGCATGATGAACACCTTGCAGGGAGGGAAGAAAAGACCTTCCTCAGGAGATGCAGCAGCACTACCCATGTATACACAGAACCAGGGCCAGAAATGAGTTCAAGGAGCCATGAAAACCCCACAACAAACAACTCCTGGGTCTTCCTGTCATCTCATTGAAACTACTATTTGTATAAACAGCTTTAAAAACTTGTGAGAGGTAGGCAAGTTCAATAATTGCAGTAACTTTTAACCAGAAGCATTTCTGCAGTTTGTGCTTCAGAAAGGCAGCAGATCTCTGCCCGTCCCAAAGTACACATCATGGGATTTCACTTTTCAGTTATCAGACACAGCTGGTCCAGAACCACGTGTTTGTTCAGCAATGAAAACCTCTCCTTATTGTCACACTATCTGGGAAACTAAATACACAAATTATTTTCCAACTTGTTTGTTGATGTTTAATTTATCCCTCTGAACACCTCTGAGAGGCCTCCAGAAATGAAGTAACAAAGTCAGAGAAGGAAGACCTAGAGAAGATTTTACACCTCATGCATTGCATGGGTTATGGGATTGCAGTTCCCTAACGAGGATATATTCTGCCCTCTGCTAAATCAAGATTTGCTGCTGTAATGTATCAAAAAAAATGTAGAACAGAACACTAAATGCAGCAGAGTTAAACATGGTATTTGCAAAATTTTGTTAATAAAATCTCAACAGTATTTAGAATATAAGATTAAACTTGGTAGTTCAGAACTCTTGAAACTTCTCACAGCTTTTCCATTTGGACATGTTATTTGCACCTTGCATTCAAAACAAAGTGCAGTATCCATATGGACCTTTGAGTCAGCCTAAGTCACTGCATTTCTAATGAAGTTTAAAAAGACATTTAAATACTTCTCAGATTTCTCCTGGGAACCCATGGGCCAAATAATTGGCTCAGCAGGGGATGTGAAAAGACCTTCACCCCAGGAGTGCTGGGAGCATCATCCTGCCAGGTTTCTCCAAGATGACAAGGTCACCAGGTTAAGTGCACCAGGCTTTTCAGGCATTTGGCTACAGGATTCTGCTGACTTTGCTCTTCAGACTGAGGAATCCTTCAGACCTGTTTAATGGGTTGTCAGCTTTCTGCTTCACCAGCCAGTCCCACATTCATTCTTCATGCAAATCAGTGCAACCTCCAGCAGAAATTAGAGCATCGAAGCACTCACAGAACTCAGTGCAGAAATACCAGTCGGGGGCTACTCGTGACTTTGGAGCATCCCAGTTTCTGAAAAGCTACTTTGAGTTACATAGCAATGAACAAAACACTAAACATTCTGCCCTTTGTCTGTTATGTCAGAAGCAAACACAGATGTGAATACTGTGATACATCTCTGCATTTCTCCTGACAGCTCATGCTTTGGGTTCCTTATCTGCAGCAGTAACCAGTTCTCAATGAAGTCTCTCCCTGCTGTTTGTGAGAAAAATGCACACACAAAGAGCCTCAGTCCCACTGGTCACAAGGGATTATTTCAAGAGTTTACATAATTCCTTCTGACCTGTTTCTCCAGGTGAGTTGAGCAGTCTCTGTTCATTTTGCCATTCTTATTTTATTCTCCAAAAGTAGGCAATGTACTGTCTAAATCTGTCCTGAAACTCCAATCACCAATTACCTTAGAAGAACCTTGAAAATCAATATCTACATTAATCCCTCTTCTTCTCCTTATTTTAGATTAACACAGATAATTAAAAAGATTAGGGAAGGCAGACTGAGAAACACCTTCTATGTATTTATGATGTGTCCTGCAGACTCTAAAGCCTTACATACCTTTATTTTTCACCTTGTCACACCCCAGTTGTGACCCATTTCTGAAGTGCAGTTTTCCACACCTGCTCCCACAGAGCAGCACACACACAAACCTTCTGCACTTTCTGCCTACAGGAATATTCAGCAGGGAAATTCCAACATGCATATGCATAAGTTAACACTCCGTTGGAAATCCAAAATAATTTAGAACCGCAGTTCTTTGTTTATTCAAATTTTTCTGAAATTTTAGCACATAAATGAGAAAAGCAACACAGCCACCAGAAGCAGCCAAAGCTCCCAGTGCCAGGAATCTCTGAGCAACTGTCCCAGCTGGCCCTGACAATGGGGCCCAGAGCAAACCCTCCAACATCTCCATGCTAAGGAGCTCCTTGCCCAAAAGGTTAGGGAGTATTTTTAAGTCTCTCACAGAACTATTATGAAGATTAATTAAGTTCTGAGCAGTGCTTTGAAGATCAAAACTGCTACGCTGTTATTTATTATTAAAGAACAACAAAGCACATTCTTGTTGTCTATAATTCAACTTCAGAGAAAACAGTGGACGAGCACATGTTCAAGTGCATAAATTAATTCTCCCTGCCCCAACAAGCTGTGATTTGCATAACTACATTTTTAGCCACCAAATCCCCACCAGAAACTCTATACTCATCCCTTTGAAATATTTTAAAGGCCTGAAGGAATATAACCAATACAATTTCTCTTCTGATTCTTTTCCAGGATAAGCTTTTCCTATCAGATATTTCTGCCTCAGTTCAGCAGATGCCTTTTATCCTATCAGGAGCCCTTGGATTATTCACAGGATAACATTAGACATACACTAAAGCATTTTGCTAAATCAGTTCAACACCTATTCTGGATGTTTGCATTCCAAAAGAGGAGCAAGAATGACAGTATGGCATGGTGGGAAATTTTTTTTTTTGGAGGGGGAAGAAATTGAAAATATTTTGGAGCTCTGCTTTCTTCACAGGTTTTCCCATCAGAAAATGACTAATCTCCTTTATGAGATTAGTATTTCTAAATTAAAGTATTTCACAAAAATATCCATTGCTGAAAAATACATAGAAATACTCCACTGCATGGTATGACTAACTTGCACTTCCTTCAAACACATGCATAAATACTATTTGAAAACATTTACTAGAAACACTCCCATATTTCAACTATAGTTGTATTCTTAAAACATGAGATCACATATATTTTGGCAGCATGACCACACCAAAAAAAAAAAACCATAACACAAAAGGTTAGTATTATGAAAAATATTAAAAGCATAATTAAAAGTTGGGAATAACTACTCTCAAACCTTGCCACCACAGCCTTGTCTTTCTGATCTTACTCACAAAGCTCCCGCAGATTGAGTTCTCCACCATCCCAACGCTGGGCTGCAGCAGTGCAAACATTTAAAGCAAACAAGGATAGGAGCTGTTGGAGCTCGGGGGTGGTGAGCAGAACGCTGGTGTAACTGGGCAGCTGCTGCCAGCCTTCCTCTGCGCAGACACTGCTGGGCAAGGCTCCGGCACCCGCAGGATGCTGAGCACCTCCCGGCGGGTCAGCCCCATCGCCCATCGCAGGAAACACTTACATTCTGTTGCGTTACCTTTTGGCTCTCTTCCCATTACCTTGGTCTGCACTCCAGTCTGCAACGCACTCTTATTAACAACACGGACACCAGATTGTGAACTTCTGTACTTTTTCTACTGCTTTCGGGAGCAAGTTGAGTTATATTTAGCAGCCATATGGCATCCCTCCTCCACACGTTTGCTAGAGATAAGAACTGACAAATTAAGTTTTCTAAAACACCGATCTATATGTTTTCATTTCCAGTTTTAATCATAGATGTTAACTGCGACATCTGCCACAGTTAATTGTTAATTGTTAACCCTGGCATCAGCCAAACAGGAAATGCAAAGGGTGCCCTCACAGAACTAAGTTTTCTTGCAATCTAGGTGAAACTGTTAGGAAAGCTCCTAAACTGTGTTCCAGACAGCTACATTCTTCTTAAATTAATACAATATGGCTACAAACTAAACAGCCACGGGTGTATTGGCTTCCTTAGGCAATTGGCAATTGTTCTGTGCACGGATGACTGAACATAGGTTACTCAAGCAGCTCAAGCTGCTGCATATCTTTAACAGGGGAGAAAGTCAAGAGCACAGTGACAACCAATTCATATCCCATAAAGAACTTCAAAGACAAGGGCAACCACCACACAGCTTTCCCATGCTCCTGGGAACCAGATTACAAAGCTGAATTTCCCTACTGCCCAGCCTACTCTCACAGAAACTGCGGCCTGAGGTTAGAAAGAGACCAACAGTTCTAAGAACCAAGACAAGACATTCGAGAGGTGCTGTCATTCAGGACAGCTGAAAAGGGAGGCTGAACACACAAGGACCTACAACAGCCTCACCCTGAGTGCCATCCCATGCCTGCATCCCTCAGAGAAAAGGAAAAAGGGGAGAAGGACTGGAGACCCCTGATAATTTGAAAGAAATGGCTTTTTTTCCTCTCTAGCAGCAAGAGCAATCACTCCTTAAAATACTTATCTGTCAGCTAAATCATACCCGATGGCTAACTCCTCTTTCAGGTATCTGGAGCTTCCCAGTTCCCTTCGTGCTTATCTGGGAACCACGTGTGCAGGGAACACCCCGAGAAAAGCTCTCACTGCGAGGCATCCTCTCCAAGGGTGACTGCACAAAAGCAACCAGATTCCAGGCCTCCACTTGTTCTGCACCTAATTCAATTCTTAAGGGGCAAACCAGCTTCTCCCTTCTGTCCAAAGAAGTGCAGAGCAGCAGCGTTTCTCCACGGGGAAAGAGGGACACACGCACATATTGCACGCATGCCTGAGCACACTCATGAGCTGCACGTCCAGCATGAGAAATACACATGAACAACTGTGTTTCTTCCAACTGTGCCACGTTCACTACTCAAGGAAAAATAATAAACCCTTAAAACTGAGGTTTCTCTCCCCGTGCACGAAGCAATTTGCAGAACCTGTTCATCAAATGCAGCCCATCCACTGCTTGAGCCTTGTGAAACTCATGAAGGGTGAACGATAAGGCACAAATCGCTGCCGGCAGCAGAACCTTCAGGCCGGACGAACCACAGAAGACACTGTGTGCCAGTCAACACATTTTGCAAAGAAGTAACCATGTCTTCAGAACACCGATAATTCCCTGCCGTCTTCCTTGTGGAGACAGTTACCAGTGAATGAAAATAATTGTGTAGTCAGAACAACGCCAGGAAGCAGGGGAAACAAATTGCTTCACACGCCGGAATCCCTAGCACAGAACATTTGGGAGAGAACAAAATGTTTAAGGATGCAATCAATCATTAAGATTTCTCCCAGAAAAGAGAGCACACACACTCATTTGTCCAAAGCTTGCCTTGGTGGAAAAAAGGTAAGAATAAGCATCCCTGCATGCTTGATTATCAAATCAGAGCTCGGTGGGAAGAACAAGTAAGGGAGTCTTTCAATTTTTTTTTTTTTTTTTTCCTTTAAATGCAGTCATTGAGCACTGCTGGAGAAAGATGTCGGGAAAAGCAAATCCCTGGTCTTCTGGCAGTTTTTTCCATTCCTGAACAATTCCTCCTTCAGATGCACAGCCACAAGGGTTCAAAGGTCCCAGCGGCCTTTGTTCTCAGTTCCAGAGCAGTTACAAACAAACTTTTGTTCCTGTTTCTTCAATGAAATAAGCTGCAGCAGTTACCAATGACTGAACTCTACATCTGAAGCTTGCCTTATGCATCATGCAACAGGAGGACTATGGAATCCCATTTATACCTCAAAAAATAAGTTATCAGAACTTTTCCTGAAATAAAAATCAAGTACTCCTTACTGATTCAACCTCCAGTGAACACATTACACCTCTGCATATTCCTAGAAGGAAAGAGCAACACATCCTGGTTTGCAGATTATGCCAAAGGATTCTTTTTGTTTTATCTGAATATCTGTAGCTATTGCTCATTCATTTATGAGTTTTACAAAAAATCTACATTTTATATTTTAGTACAAAAGTGGTAAGATAATCAATACATATAAATACACACATAGAAACATTAACAACAAATCATGATATCCAAACAGCAATTTTCATTTCTATCCCAGACAGAGTGTGAGGGATAAGATGGTAATCATAAGGACAAGTTATGCAAAAGCAGCTACTGAAACGTATTCATAGTCTGTGAGAAGTCGATATGGAAATTGCTGGTAACATTTGTAAGGATTCCATCACATTGTATCAGCTGCTATGGAAATTTGGGGGGAACAAACAAGGTGCGTTATCGAGCAAGATTACAGTCTTTTTGAAGTCAAAATAAATTTCAAAAACTAATGAAATCACACTGTTAAAAGACTGATTGTTCCCAGCAGGCAGGAGCTAACACTCCAGAGATGCTTCTTGTAAAACACAAACACAAAAAGCCTGGCACAAGACTGCTATTGCGAAATCTAATGAAGACATTCATGAACCATAACAAGAAGGAAAAGGGTAGATATCACCAAACACTCAAAGACCCTTGCAACAATTAAAATTCTGCACAAACAGAGCTGTCCATCTGCATTTTTGTAGTAGCCATGCTTATGCCTCAGTGAAGTCTGCAAGAGTATGGCCAAATTATACCATTAAGAATTGGAAAACTTGGTTTCACACTGGCATCAACAAAACAAACTGTTTTCAAAACACCGAGCACTGTATCTTCTCTCTTTCTCTAGAGGACTCACAGGCATTCTGAGTTTCAAGGCCAAAAAGTTCATCTCCCAAATGCCAGGAAACAGTGTTACTGAAAGTGGGGGGAAGCAACACCTTAACTTTAATATTTTAATAGAAATGGTTTTAGTCAGTAATAAATATCTCTCAGATAACAAAATAGACAGAGAATTAAATATGTCTTTCTGTAAGAAGCAAGAATTTCAAACCACACATAACAACCTAACACCTTGTCATCAAAGTTACTTTTGGGAAATCCGATTTTCTCAATCTGCCAGTAAGTGATAACAAAGCTTTTAGCAAACCACCTTTCATCCACATATCTTAACAGCATTTCACCTGTTGGAGGAGTTGCCACCAGAAAAACTAAGGCCACAAGTGTGGCTGACCAAGTGTCCCTCTAGCCAACAAAAAACCTCAAGGATAGTTAAGCAGTTAATTTTACCCTGGAATCCATAGGAAGTCAGACTCCAAAGTGCTTGCAGTCCTGCTTTAATGAATTAATGGTGGAAATTTGAGAAACTCCAATTCCCCTCAGATTCTTAATGAGTTATAATAGATACACTAAAAAAAAATCAATGCTTTCTACCCACAAACATCAGTACTGAGATGAGGGCAGGCAAAAGTCCCAGGCAGACCAGGGACAGGATGGAGGGGCAGCAACTGCAGCTTCTTCATCAGCAAAAGTAATTGAGATGACCAAGAGGGTGAATGATTCATTGACCAGTAACTGATGCACAGCTATTGCTTCAACCACTGACTTCATAGCACATCAGGACACACTCAGAATGTTGCAACATAGCTGCAGAAACAAAACTGAGAAACAATAAAGGTGCTTACTATTTTAAAAAGTGGAGATGTATTTTATTTTCTAAACTATGGGTTAAAAGCTGCTGAGCCATATTTTCATAGAATATTAAGAGATGACACTATGAACTCCAGAACTACACAGGTGTAACTTAGGCACAGAGCAAGAACATCCAGTGAATGGAAACTTCAGTGTCAATCATCACCTGACAATACTAAATACATTCAAATCATGAGCATGATGAGAGTTAACACCAGGTTTCATCATAAAGCAAGAAAATAGCATGAGGAAGCACACACATGGCACATTTACCAATCTGATTACAGTAAACCTGGTAGCATTGGTTTATCAGCTTAACCAATCAGCAGGTAATTAACTGTGCATTTAACAACTAGGCAGTAAAGTTTCTTCCTAGGGAAAATCAGATTGGAAAAGTCAACATCAGCTTAAATACGATTAACTTCCTGTCCCACTGCTGGCAAAGCAAATCCAATTTACTAAATAGTTTAAAAGGTGGTTTTTAATTATTTTGCACACTTCCAAAGAACCCAACACCAGACACAAATATGGATAAGCAGATCTACTGCAGTAAGCACAGACCTGAGAACCACAAAACACCACTGCAATAAACACCCAGAGACAGGCACAGCACTCTGCACTGCAGAAATCCCATATATTATTGGGGATATTGTACAGAAGAGGCCACAAACAGCTGCAGCTTCCTGTTGTGGCGGCAACAAAATCCTAACTTGGAGCATCTCCTTCAGACTTCTCCAGTACCTCCTAACTCTAAAACAACCTTAGAAAACCAAAATACAAGTAAATCTTGTGAGTGAGATTTACATCTTTTACTGGGTTTCTAGTGGCACACACACCTCCCTGGGAACATGCACACACTACTCAATAATCAATAAATCTGAAATCTTCTGCACTGTAGGAATGGAGGGCTCGCACTGTAAAAGAGTGTGGGAGAAACACAGCAAGGCACACACAGAAACAGAACAAGGATTCAAACGAGCAACTCAGTTTTGCTGCCTCCCTACACTTCTTAGCCAACACAATAATTAAAAATTGAAAACTGAAGTTTTTCAACTTTAATTGTTCAGCAGCAAAGATATTAATAACTTTTCGGCTACAACACACATTTACAAAAATAAAAACTAAGCAAAACAAACAAAACCCCTCAAAATTAATATTGAAGAGGAAGGGTTTTGGCCAAACCGGGTGAGAATTGCTAAGTGACTCCTGACCCGATCCTCATGTTACTCAACTCTCCAAATTCTGATTGGCTGGAAAACCTAATCTGCATAACAATAAGTACAAAAAATGGCTTCTCTTTAGTGTCCTCGGTGTGCACACCCCTCCTCTCCAACAGCCCTCAGCCAGCCAGCTCAAAGGATTAGCATAAGAATAGAAATCACTGGTAAAATCCACATGCTCTGACTGCCCAGACTTGTTGACCTGCTTCACCCCAGATGCCAAAATGACTTATTTTTGCAAGGAAAGCAGTTACGGACTTTAAAAGTTGATACACACTGCAATCTGTTTCTCTTTTATGGAAATATCAGGTGTCCCAAGAACAGCTACCAGAGCAGAACAGACACACAGAACAGTCTCCACTGTTGGAAGCACAGACTCACAAAGTGCTCAAGTTCCAATTCTTGCCCAAGTCTGGTGGAGAAGAAAGGCTACGTCAGGATCCTTCTCAGCTTGGACCTCCCTGGCCCATCATCAAACCCATCCAAGCAGCAAGTTCATCAGCCTTGCTGGTGTACAAGCTGCTGCTGCACAGAGGCTGAAACCAGATCCAGCAGCTGCAG
This sequence comes from Luscinia megarhynchos, assembly GCA_034336665.1. Lineage (NCBI taxonomy): Eukaryota > Metazoa > Chordata > Aves > Passeriformes > Muscicapidae > Luscinia > Luscinia megarhynchos. The sequence continues at coordinate 7,247,748 of CM067586.1, forward strand.
GTGAGGAGCACACCTGGGAGAGAGCCCAGCCCTGTGGACAGCACACCACACCTGTTCTCACAGTCCCACGGGATCAATTTGGTTCTGCAGCCAAAATTTACAAATTTAAATACATCTTCCTCTATCTTCTTCCCTTTCTGTCCTTAGCCTGGCACCAGGAGAGACAGTAGTCCTTGCCTTGGCCACAGCCACTGGTACCAGAACTACTGCAAAGATAAAAATACTTTGAGGAAATGCAAATGAAAATAACCCCCCAGTTCATGAAAAAGTCAACATCTTCCTCTTATTGGTGGAGAGCAGTTCACAAAGGCCAAGGGAACCCATCTCAATCCTTCCCTCCTACACAAACTATTCTAGCCATAATAAAGTATGAAAAACATAATTTACTTTTTGGAAATATGGGCATTGGTCTCCTGCAAAACACTGAGTTTTTATATAAACATATTACAGTATTTGATGTGTTTGTTTTGAAATGGGAGAAGTTGACTGGAATCATCCCCATAATGTGGTCTGACACTTCATGCAAAACAATGCACTCAGACAGCAAAATGACATTTCCTTTTCAGAAGTTCACAAAAGAACCAGAAGCCCAGAGTGGAAAAAGGCCAAAGTAGCACTATTCCCCTTTTTTGCTGGATTTCCTCCTCTCCCTCTGGGATCTTCTCCCCAGCCAGTAAGTCACCACTGCAATCATCCCCCTTAAATTCAACATAATGATCATCATTCCCCTCACTTTGCATTACAGAAAACAGATTGCTAAGGGCTGTGATCCTGATATTTCACAACCCACCAGCAGCAAGCGACACAAAACTGCAACATCCAGGTACAAACTAGACACAAAACCCAACAACTAAAGCAGTTCCCTGATGATATTTCTGCTGACTTGCTTCAGATGTATTTGTCGAGGTTTTGAAGAAACAAAGAGCACTTTAAAAAAACAAACCCCAGATTAAGACTACAAGCTGAAAGACTGGCCAATAATTTGATTCTGACAACGGACTAGTATTTCTTCTGTACATTATACACGGCATTAATACCACAGTAACAGTTTCAGTTCTGTTTCCTAAGTTACAGCTTTTGCATTTTGCCAGGCTGACCCTATTTTCCCCCACTTTATTATCTCTACCACCATATGCTCTCAAATGACTAAAATTTTGATACTTGCAGCTGGCTCCAATGTGTTCAAACACTACAAACCCACCATCTCGACATGCACACACCCTGGTAAGGCTAAGTTTCACAAAAACAAACTTTGCTCACTCAAGGCTAACCTGATTTTAGAATGAGAAGACATCTGTGCAGTGCGAAAGGAACTGGACAGTTCTCAATACACACATGCAGGATATTTGTCCCTATTCTGCAGAAGCTCCAACCTCAAACACTTGAAATAGATTTTAAGAGTTTTGGAAACCAACTCGTTCAGTTAATTTCAAAGAAGAGTGTCTCATCACCTTTAGATTATACATTTACAAGTGTTTCTTGAAACTAAATGGCATATTTTAAGCTGCTACCTTGTTGCTCTTCCACCTATTCCCCTCGACCGCATTCTTCCCAGTGCCAGGGCCAAACAACATAACAAACTGGGTGCCCAGGGAGGCTGTCCGAGCCTCTGTCCAAAGTGCTGTTTTCCGCACAATCTCATGTGAAAAGGACAGAGAAATTAACAGAAATTGACTCGTTCCCGTCCTTCGAGCGATCCAGCAGCCCTCGGTCAGGTCTGGCACAGCCGTTTGCCATAGGAGACAGATTCCCACCGGAGAACAGGTTTGCAGAAGGAAAACAGCATCGTAGGTGGGTACACATCCTTCGAAGGTTGATTTACCTTTTTCCCAAGCTGCCACTGCTCACGCAGAGTCCAGAAATGTTATGGACGCTCCCCTACAAACCTCACTCCGGCATCCACCGCTCACCTCCTTCTGCAACTGGGCGGGCAGCTCCTCGAGGTAATCGGGACCGATTCCCTCCGCTGGCACCTGTTGGGCGCCGCTCCGGCCCAGGGCAGGGCTGGCCCCGGACACGCGCGCTGCGCGCCCGCAGCGGCCCCGCAAAGGACAATGGAGCCGCACAAAGCCGCGTCCCCACGCGGGGACGGCAGCTGGGCTGCAGAGCCCATTGTCCCTCCTCGCCAGCGCCCGTCCCCGGCCACAGGGATCCATCACCTGGGAGGCCCGGGCGGCACGGGCGGAGCTCCAGCGGCGGGAACGGGCAGGAAGCGGGGGGAGCCCGGGACGGACAAAACCCCGCCACGACAAACCCACGAGTGCTTTCAGTCGGGGATTTTTCCTTTTTCTCTCCCGCCCATGGCGGCGGCGGCCGCCCCATCGCTCACCCCAGCGCCGCCCGCACGACGCGCGGGGCGCTGTCGCGACAGTATCGCGACATTATCGCGACCGTCGGTGCTGTGCCGACCCGTCCCACAGCCCTCCCCTCCGCGGCCGCGCTCACCTCGCTCCGCCGCCGCGGGGCCGCGCGCCCGCCGCCGCTCAGCAGCCGCGTCCCGCCGCCCGCGCCGCCATGGCCGCCGCCGCAGGTGAGGAGGCGCCGCCGGGAAGGGGCGGCAGGGCCCGGCCGGGGGATCGCGTCCGGCACACGCCCCCCGCTCGGGCTCGGGCTCGGGCTCGGCTCAGGCGGCGGGGCCCATGCGCGCTGCCGCCGCGCCGGCTCCGCCCCGACGCCGGGAAGGGCGGGCGTGAGGCGGTGGCCGAGGGAGGGAGGGAGACGGAGTTGGAGAGAGGGATAGGTGGATGGAGCGGGGGGGACGGGGCTGGAGGATGGCGCGGTGTCGGGGCGGCCGTGAGGGAGGCGGCTCGGGGCTGGCAGGGCGGCGTGTCCCTGTGTGCGAGTCCCTGGCAGGAGGCTGTAGCCTGCTGAGGGTCGGGGAGCAACGACAGGATGAGAGGACATAGACTTAACCTGCACCGGAGAAGGTTTAGGTTCGGCAGCAGGAGGAATTTCTTCACAGAAAGGGTGATTAGATGTTGGAAGAGGCTGCTTAGGGAGCTGGCGGAGCCCCTGCTCCCGGAGCTGTCCAAGGAACGACTGCAAGTGGCGCTCAGCTGGGTCGGGTGACAAGGTGCGGGTCTGTCCCAGGGTAGACTCGATGGTCTCAGAGTCTTTTCCATCCGAAATGACTCTGGGATTTCGGGACCAAAGGCACCACAGCTGGGCTGCAGCTGGTGGGGATGCTGTGGGTCTGGGCACAAGGAAATGTTTTCCCTCAGTGTGGGAAAGTGCTGCCAGGCCTGGTTTGGGGCCGGGAGGGGCGGGAGGGTCTGAGGGCTGACTGGACTGTGAAGCTGCTGGGGTTATTTCACAGAATCCGACGATGGCTGGGGCTGGAGAAGCCACAGAGGGTCACCAGGTCCTGGCTCCCTGACCCAGCAGGGCCATCCCCGAGCACAGGCACAGCACTGTCGTCCAGTGGTTCTGGAATACCTCCAGTGAGGGACATCCCACACCCTCTCTGGACAATCTGTTCAGTGCTTGATCACTGCACGGGGAAGAAGTTCTTCCTCATGTTCAGCTGGAGCTTCCTGTGCATCAGTTCCCGCCTCTTCCTTTTGTCCCGTTGCTGGGTACCATGGAGCAGAGCCTGATCCATCTTTATAGGCATTGATGAGGTACATTTGGGGTTCAGGGATGCGCGAGGTGCTGGGGCTGGTCCCGAGGGTAGCAGAAGGGATGGAGCTGGCAGGGCTTGCAATGGCTCTGTGTGTGCTGTAGTGAGGCCAAGGCTGCTCCTGCCACAGGATAGTGGGTTTGGAAGGGACCTCTGGAGATCATCTTGGCCAATGCCTCCACCAAGACAGGGTCACCTAGAGCAAGTGGCACACGAACATGTCCAGGATGGATATTGAATGTCTGAGTATGCAAAAACTCACCAAAGATGTCCTGAAGTTTGTTTGTGTGTTTTTACTGTGTCTAAGGCACATATCCTCAGAGGGAAGGGGGGGATCCTAGCCAGAAGGGATGTACCAGGTGCCTGCCTGGACCACGACCCTCCCGCCTCACTGTGGTAATGCAAGACCAAGAAAAGTGTTTTACTGCAGTCACAGACATGTTTGTCTGTGGACAGGCCATTTGCACACCCTGTTCACAATGCCAGACTTTCCTCTCTAGCTGAGTTTCAAATTTATTAAGCCTGTATGGTACAGTGTTGCTTTATCAGTAAAAGTTGATTCACACTTTTAAATGAGGTTTAAGTGTTAACCACAAACTGCTTCCTCCAGGTAAGTGCCTCTGTGACTGCAATGATCTGCTGTAGTAAAGGATCTTGGATAGAGCCATTACCTACATGTGTTGTTTCGATGACTGACCCTAAACCACTTCATAATGTGCTTTATGTGCTTTACTGTTTCATTAGCATGGCCAGGAACACACGACTGGATCCTGCTGTCAGGAGGAGGTGTGGAAACCCCTCCCTGATAATTACGGCATTTGGTGACCGCAGAGCTTACGAGTTTGATTGCTGGTGTTGTTTACTCCTGCAGCAGTGGCACTGCAAGACAGTTATCCTGGAAGCACTCCTTGCCTTTGGCCTGGGCCCAGGGCCGTGGGGTGAGGAACATGGAGTGGGGGTGTGGATCATGCACCTGGCTTTCACAGAGAGCTCTGGGTGGGGTGTGCCTGGGCTTAGCCACATTTGCATTGCAAAAGCAAATATGAAAGGGCACACTTGATACGGTTTCAGAAATGTTCCAATAAAGGCATAGTTGAAACTGCTCTGCAAGCTGGATTTGATGCATTCTGGTTTTCATTCCATCTGTGAAACACTCTCAAGGAAGTATATAATCTACATTAGCACTGTGATGAAACCATCTACCCTGGGTGTTTGGATAAATGATACCACTGTTTGCTAATGTATTGGGTGACTATGAAAGGCAAGCCTAGGCACGCAGAAATTCCAAGTTGTGCATTTTAATTTAAAGGATTTGAAGAATTTCTAGTTGTAATGAAAATTTCCAGAGCACGTTGCAAATAACTGATGGTAACCATAAATGTGCAGAGTCAAGAACGATAGCTCTGAGACCTTGGCATATGCTGTGCAAGATGCCATCAAACAAAACTGGAGTTAAGAACATTGGTGGGGCTGGGGCTCCACGGGTAAGGAGACAGCAAATCATGAAGATGTTGCACAGTAGTCCCTACAACAGCGAAGAGCTTAATTACATGAGCTAATAAACAAAAAAAGTGGCAGAAAATATGCAAATTACAGTGATGACAAGGCAAAATGATGTAATATATTGTGCTGTATACAACTCTGGTCCTGTCAAACCTGACAAGTGAATTAGGATGAGGCAGGACAGTCCCTGCATGGCTCACAATTGATAAACATCAGGATGCCATTAGCAATTTGTTGGCTCAGTATTTAGAAGTGAAAAATTTCAATAATGTGCAAGGAGGTGATCCCTGTATATCCATCCCTGATCTGGGTGACTTTGAAATTCCGGGAGGAAAGATACCCAGAGCATCCCCATGCAGCTGAGCCTTTCTCGTTGTAAGAGATGCCATCATCTCACTTTTGTGGGTTTGCCTCTTCCTGATTGTGACTGGCTGCTGCTGCATGATTTTTGCAAGGCATGTTTGTTGCTCTTCCCAACAGAGCATTTTTATTATGCCTCTCTAACTAAAAACAAATGGTGGGCTGCATGTGGGAATGCGGCTTGGGAAAACTGGAGATCAAAGAAAGGTCTTGACTCGGTGCTGAGGATCTTGCATGAATTTCCCTTTAACTGCCTCCCATCAAGCTGTGCCTTGTGATTTGAATCTCACTGCCTTCACTTTTGTGTCTGAACATTTTACTTAAAAAGATAAATAAATAAGGGGAGAATGTTTACCCCTCCCCTTCTCAAACTTTCTGTTTCTTGTCAGTTCTTGGTCTTGCTAATTTTCCATGGCTCTTGGAGATGCCAGGAAATGCTTCACCAGCACAGAGCCCTGATATCCAGCTCTTCCAAACAGGAAAGGACTGATCTGAACTGCTTCAGCCCTTGCCAGTTATAGGTTGCTGCTGTGTGTCCCCAGGGCCTGTCTGCCCTTTCCATGGATCTGAAGGTCGCTTGGCCCTCATCACCTCGTCAGCAAGTTAGCCAGGGCATCCAGGAAAAAACTTCCCCAAAGGATGAGAGCAAGGCATATGACCAGGTGGCAGTTCCTCCAGGTCTGATTTCTTGGTTTCAGCTTTTAAGAACTGGTGCATATCAATTTATTGGCAAGGGTATCTTTTTTTTTTTTTTATCATGAGTGAGGATTTTTGATCCATGTGGTTTTCTTTTTCCACTATATTTTTTTTCCACTGAGGAAGAAGATGAGGGAAACTGAAAGGGATTTTGCCTAGCTTGGAATTGTTGGGGTTTTGAGAGTGGCTTTTTTTGCCTGGGGATGTCAATGGTAAGATTCCTGTGCTGAGAGAAGCCCTAGAGAGCAGCTCTGTGCTGGCTGGTGCAGAATTTGATTCTGGTTTACATCAGCTGGCCTGACTGCTTTATGTTGATGTGAGGTAACCGTATCTTTCATTCCTTCCTTTACTTCATGTTCTTCTTCTTTTAAATATTCTTCTTGGAGTGAAATGATAAATATTAAGAAATCAGTTGCATTTGGAGACTTCTTCTGAGATTTGTATGTTTGTTCTGAGAAGACACTGATGCCAAACCGTACTAGACTGTTTACAAAAGAAACTGGGACCACAATGAAGGCATGTGAAAGGATAAAGGGTGGGGAAAGGAAGAGTGAGAGATCATGTCTCTGCTCCTGAAAGCTGCTTTGCACTTCTGTAGCACTTTTCCTCCCAGTGTTTCAGGGCACAGCACAAGAATTAGCTCATGGCTCATGCTAGACTTGGGAGATGAGTGAGGCAATTCCTGTCACCCTTCAGAGGATGAGTCTTGGGGATATGAATAACCTGGAGAGAAAGGCAAGTCCTTTCTGGAGCAGGGCTGTGGCAACTTCTGCTGGGGTGGTGAATTTGGGCTGGGGCTCTGAGATAATCACTGCAGAGAAATGAGCTGCTTATCAGAATCCTTTCACTGGGTTTGCCATCAAGAAAAAAGCATGAGCATAAAAATATGACTACTTTCATTAACTTCAGTTTTCAGCTAATCTTCGTTCCTGCTGGAAAAGCAAGAAATTCAGCTAGGATTGGGATATCAGGTATGAAATCTTGCCTCTCTTGAAGCCACCAGGCACATTGCTGGTGACAATTGAAGCCAGACTCTTTCCCAAAAGTAGATATTAATGATAAGAGCAAGAGATTTTATCCAAGTAACTTCAGCAGCAAGTGTTTGAGAGGATGCTGCAGGAGGAATGATAAAGGCTCTAGTCATTACCAATATATCAACTCATGTTTTCAGAGAATAAATATATCTTTTCCTGGTGATGGGTGTGTTGACTGTGTCTGGCTCATTGCTCAGCTGGTCACTCTGTTGTGACAGGTTGTGCTTCATTCCTCACTGGTTTGTTTTCAGACATCTCACCTCATAGTTATCAAATACAGTAGATTCTTTTTTCCTGCAGTATTTTATGGCTAGAATATTTGTTTTTAAATATGAGACTTCCCCTGACCCCTGACAGGACAAACCCAACAGCAAATCTATATTATTAAAGGTGCTCATCCTTGGAAAAGGAAAGGACGTTCACAAAATGAGAGCTACCAGTCTGTGACTGGTTTTTGTACCTCCTACCCCCAGCGACTGAGCCATGGGTACTTGTCACTGGTAATGCCACAGCTGGTTGCTGCTGCATGAAGTTTCTGGAAAGCAGTGATAAACAGGAAGATAGCTAAACAATGGGCATGTCAGGTGTGATGCTGGTGTGTGCCTTGTGAATGGTTAGAAACAGAGTTCAGTAACTCAGAGATGGTGTTCAGGATTAAAAACTCCCTGGTGGGGAAGACTCCCCAAGGTAAAACAGCTACCAAATTTGAAAGTATCTTTGGTACGACCGTTTAGCTCGGCACATTTCTGTACACACACAGAGCTCTGTGAATTCAAGTGACTTCTGGACTCACAAAGATAAGCATTCAGAGTAACTGAGATCAGATTTTTAATGAACCATTCATTTAGACTATTTAGCAAAAAAACTACCCTCCTCTGAATTGGTTTGCCTGAAGTAGTCACTGAATACTCAAAATGCTTGCAAACAACAGTCAAAATTTGCAATATTCTGTAGCCTTTACCCCAAGAATTGGACATTTTTTCACTCTTTAAAAATTATTACTATTCTGTCATCTGTGTGGAGAACATTGTGTTTGGTCATATGAGGCAATGAGAAAGATTAGAAATGTAACTGAATAAATTGATTTTTAAAGCCTTGAACTTCAGTGTTTACAAAATACTCTTAGTGTACACTGAGTCTCTGATCTGTGCATGCCTAAAGTTCAGCTGTGTATAAATACAAGCAGAGCAGAATATTACTTTCCCTTCCAGCCTGTCTCTTTGATGGTCAAATTCACCCAGATGAGTGTCCAGGCTGCCGAGTGGAATCCTTCCAGTTATTGGGCTTCTCCTAGCGTGCAAACATGATGCTGTGCCTGGGACAGAGTGAAACTGCTCTTTTGACTGCCTGCTTTTTCATCCGTCCTTCAGAGTCTCACAAATGCTCCTGGAGTCACTCTGCCATGCAGCATCTGTGGAAGGAAGGGACTGGCCGGGTCAGTCACAGGCTGTTTCTCCCAGAGCAAACTTCAGGCGAGCGCATTCCAGCTGGTGGCCTTGGTGCACAGGGAAGTGGGGATGTGTTACAACTTGTTCACACAATCTCTCTCTTTGAGCCACTTATGCTGCATTTGCTTGGAGGTTGCAGACTTGCAGTTCTGTTGGTATAACCTGGGACAGGCCCCTCTGCTGTGGGATGGGTTTGCACCACCAGTTTTCCAGGCAGTTACAGGCACTGGCGTGGGTGGAGAACTTGCACAGCTTGCTCTGGTAATGACAGTAGAAGTTGAGAGGAGCTAAGGAAGCAGGGCTCTGCAAGACTTATCACTTGTGCACCTCTGTGACTTGCTAAACAAGTGCTCAGAACCTCTATTTAGTAACTTGAGGCTGGGGTATTTTTTCTGTGGAGAGCTGACCCAGGGTTTGGGAAGTAGGTGTGAATTAGCACACACTGGTGCTAGGCTGTGAGGAAAGCACTGAGAAAGAACACGAATGTAAAGCATGGTGTGATGAGTAAAGATGCTGGGTGGAGAGAAATCCAGCAAGGCCTTGGAATGCATCTGGAAAAGGATATCCAAGGCACTGTGGGATGGAGATCAGAAGTGCAGGGTAGGCCAGCCCTTGCCTTGTCCTCAGAGAGACTGATTCAGTGCTGCGCTCCCCACCATATTTCATGCAAATTCTGTTGTGTAGTAATTTGTATATTTGTGACTGTGTGTGGCCAGAGCTGCCTATTCCTATTCCTGTCTCTCCTAGAATTGCCTGGAGTGAGTGAATCTGGCAGATTGGAGCAGGCCTGAGGTTTAGCGACACAAGCTGGACTAGTATCCTGTGAGAAGTGCACTGAATCTTGTATTTTTAACCTTAGATTTTCTCCATCTCTAATAGAGAGTGGTTTAACCCCTGATGCAAGAGCTGTGACACCCAGTTGTTGAAATGATAGTAATTGTGGCATTTCCTTATGACCGAATGTTGGACTTGGCTTGGCTTCTAGTTGGGCTGCTGTAACACTGAGCAAGTGGGATGAAGTGTAGAGGCTCTCTAGTTTGGAAAAATGATAAGATGTTGCAGGACGACTTAAAACATCATGGGAAGGAATCTGAAAGTGAACTGCTGAGATGGGGAGAGCCTGAAGCAATGGCTGTCAGGGTTGGAACTGGGATGGGATCTGAACTCTGCCTTCCCAGTCACACACACTGAGTTACATTCCTGCAAGAAGGGCAAGTGAAAGGAGAGGAAGTGAGGGGCCAGGAATGGCCTCTGGTTCCTCCTGGCAGAAGCAGAGGTGCTGGGATGGATGTATGGTATTTGAGGAGCCTCCAGCAGAGCCTGACAGAGCTGTCAAGTGGGAATATGTCACGGTGCAGATGCTTGGCGGGCTCTGCCTTATGGAAACTTGTGGAAGATTTTTCCCCTCACATGCACTTTAGACACTTAGATCTTAGCCAGATCCAAGAGAGTTTTTTTGGGGAAGGAACTAGTGAAGTGCATAACAAAGGAAAAAAGCTGTACTGTCAAGGGGGCTCATGAGCAAGCAGGACAGAGCCAGACCTCATTATTTTACTGTGTCCCATATTTATCTTCCATTTATTCCTTTCCTGAACTGGAACACTTCATCTGATCATCATTTAATCCTGATCTGACGCACTATGTGTTGGGCTGGTTAATTAGCATGAGGAGATCAGTGAAACTTTTGGTGAAATCTTCAGTGAAGTCTTCATCTACCTTAGAAATCAAGTGCTGAGGCAGCTCTTTTGCTGTTCTGTTGTTTCAAGGAACGGATCCCATGTCTAAGGAAAGAGGGATGATTATTTTGCAAGTTTTTGTTAATTTTTTTTCTTGTTGACAAATCTACTGTGAAGTTCAGGTGAAGGTAAAACTTCCCAGCACTCACAGTAAGAAAAGCCACGACTGAACCAAGTTCTTTAATATCGGTGAACTTTTTAAAAGCTCAGGGTGGTTATTTACATCAAATGCACAAACTGAGAATTCCTGTCTTTATAGACTTACAACTAAGAGCAGGATTTTTATTTTCCTTCACTCAGTTTGGAGCTGGGGGAAGCCCAAGTTGATCCTGACTTCTAACAGCTGTATAATTATAATCAGCAGCACTTGCTGCCATAACATACTGGCATTAAACAGGAATCAGTGTTGCATATTTATTCAGAGGTTGGAAATATCTACAAATATCTAAAAATATACTCAGTTATTATTAGAAGAAGTATTTAAATCTTATAGTGCTTGGGTGTCCCAGATATCCACTGAAGGAAGGGAAACCTCCTCTTGCAAATGAGTTGCTGGGTAATTTTTCACCACAAGTTTTGCTGCTTCAGGGCAGTTTTCATGGGCAGGGCACTCATTTCAGCTCAACTATTCATCTCATCTTTCACAAACTTCTTTCACGAGTATAAATATTTGTGGCAACTTGCCCATGTTGTGTGACATTTACACAATGACAAAAAAGGTCTGGAAGGCTGCTGATGTTTTAGGGCACATTCTTTAACAAAACTAATTAATCTAGCACTCGACTAATGGTTATTTATAGATTTTTTTTATTTTTTTTAGGAAAACTACATTTGTTAACCCAAAATACTGGGTGGTGATTTGTTTAAGCAAGTAAATGATACTGTAGGAATTTAATAATCTTACAACTAAATGTAAGAGTCTTTTAAAGTATCATATACTCTCAGCCCTCACAGGCTCCCTGTACCTGGCTTTGGGCCTCAAAAAAGTTAACACAGAACTATAAAGGTGAAGCCTTTAGAACAGCTCAAAACTCAGTGCTTATCTTCATAAAATTTATAGCAAAAATGGACTGAATTACTTAGTAATGATCTAAAACTTCATCCTGCCTTTTGCTGAGAGTCAATTTGTAATATTGCTGCAGTAAAAACCAGAAATCACACTTATTTTTAAGGGCAGGCTGGACCTCAACACATAATTCTTTTAGACTTGTATAGACATTATTTCACTTATGGTACTTTATAAAAACCTTCATCTGTAGATTAAAGAAAGGTTTAGACTACAAAGTTTAACCTGGATGAATGGACTAGGAGGCAGTAGATAGAAAGCTTAGGATATGAACACTGAATTTAACAGCTCTGCAGTTTCAGGTTGATATTGGGCTGGAGAGCTTGGCAGACAGCAGAATGACCACAATGCTGGGGGTAAAAGGTGATTATTGCTGGTGTGTTTCAGACTTCTGGATATTGGTATTAGCCAGCCTGAAAGTCTGGAATGGGAGAGGGAGAAGTCCTGAGCACCAACCTGGACTAAATTGTGAGTTAGTAGAAAAGCTGGTAAGAACAGAGCACGAGAGATGTGGTAAATGCTACAGAAAAGGTGACACGTTCAGCTTTCTGTCCCGACAGGGCACTGCAATTCCAGGGTGAGTAAAGCTCCCCTGCAGAAGACTTCTGCAGGAATTGAGCTGGAAGCAGCAGATGGAGTGTTTCAGACTTGTGTTCAGCCAAGAGAGGCTCCTCTGTCCCCTGGGCACTGGTCAAGAATCCCAGATCAGGAGAGGAAACATCACAGAGAGCCAGAGAGCTTCTGGGGCCGGAGGGGGCAACCTGGGGGAAGAAAACACTGGAAGGAAGGGAGAATTTGAGGGTGGCTTTGGACAATGGGTAGGACAGAGCAAATATGAGAAGTAAGCAGGGAATTTTGCTAAAGGGTTCTTTGGCTGATTGGTTGAACTTATGCTGGAGAGAAACGGCCTTAGGTCACATCTGCAGTGCTTTTATGTGATTGCTCTCCCTCTGAGCATCCCAGAATGACAGCTGGGCCAGACACTTTGGCCTGTGGGCAGCAAACAAGAAAGGCATAAGAAATGTCCCTTCCAAGGACAGTTCCCCAACATATCCTTTACATGCCCGTTCAGGAGTCTTTTTTTCCCCTGGGCTCCTCTCTTGGGAGGTGAATAGGAAGAGCACCCACCTTCCTGTATCTGCAATTCTGTTTAAAATGCTGCATCATCAGTTGTGGCACTTTTTTGGAGCTCATTTATGATATGGAAACTCTCCGGCTGTCCTTGGAGCAGAGCCATGTGCTACCAGCCCCTTGGAAATACATGTTGATTAAATATGTAGGTCAGAAAACAGAAAGCACATCCCAATTTATTTACTAGATGGGAGTTCTGTTGCCTAGTGCTCTATCACTGGAGCTGCTGATCAGTTTTTGAAAGTAGTATGGTAATTGCTTTGTTCTTAGCTCAGAGATTAAGGAAGGTCACCAGGTATTGCTTCCCAAAGGGCAGGTGCAGGTAATATAGGGATAGAACTCAGGGCAATGGCCTTAAGATGGAGGAAGGCAGGGTTAGATAAGGAATTAGGAAGAAATCGTTCCTTATGAGGGTGCTGAGGCCCTGGCATAGGTTGCCCACAGAAGCTGTGTCTGCCTCATCCCTAAAGAGTCCAAGGCCAGGTTGGACAGGGCTTGGAGCAGCCTAGGCTAGTGGAAGGGTGTCCCTGTCTGTGGCAGGGGGTGGAATGAGATGCGCTTTGAGGTCCCTTCCCACCCAAACCATTCTGGGATTCTATGGTTTAGTGGCATTAATAAATAAAAATATCTACCAGGGAATAAGGATGAGGACTGGCCTGAGAGAAGATTTGCTAACAAGCAGCAAGGTCTTCAGAATCTCTCTCTGTTCTATAATAGGCCAAACATAAACCAAAGTGCTTCTCCACACTTAGATCAAACCAAAAAATAAGCCAGAAATCCTACTGGCAATTGTTGCCCCTAAGCCTTCATTATGGCACTATTTTTTCCCTCACCTTCTAGCCCTGAAGGAATTGGCCAGGGAGCTCCTCCTGGCTGGCTGGTTTGTGCTGATTGTCCTCCCCAGTTGTGCTTGCTGTAGCAGCCTCACACAACACTGAGTGAAATTAAAAACATGTCTGGGGTGACTGAATCATTCCTCATTAGCTCAGTGGGCAGCAGATTTAGGAGCTAAATTTGCAATGAACACTTATTAGATTGCGTGTCTTCTGGGGATAGCTAATTTATTCTTTTTTATCATCAGATTCCATGACTTAGCAGCATAAGTAGCTATTAGACATATATACTCCATTCAAGAGCTGTTTTTTAATTTTTTTTAAGCCTGCTTAATCTAGGAGACTTTTTTTTCTCATTTATAGGGGAGTTTTGCACAGTCCTTCTGACAAGTACAAGATAGCCAGTGGAAATGAGACCTGTAATTAATGCATTGAAGGCTCAGTGAGGGCAGGAGGCTCTTGGATGAAGAAGCTGTTCTGGCTCTGTCGGGTGTCTGACAAGAGGGCAAACACTGTTAGTCAGAATGGTGGAGTCTGTGATATAGTGGGGTTTACACTCTGCAAATTCCTTTAATGTAAGGTATTGAGGACAGGAAAGAAAATTACGTCTTTCCCTATTCCCCTATTTTGAGCACTCACATTTGCTTGATTCTGCAGTTTCTCAGTGAGAGCTGATTCACTGGCTTTCTAGTAACAAAAATAAAGTGAGCCCCTTTTTGTAGGTGTGCATGTGTTGAGGGGGTGATGTGTTAAAAGGGAGTCCAGCAGTGAGAGCCTGAATTGTGGGAGGTCCAGATTCAGCTGGAGGGTGCCAGGGAAAAATTGTATGAACGTGGTCACGTATCCTCACTGTGCTTTGGCTTGGCATCCATGAAAACAACTTCATAGATTCTGTGGTAAAAGGAGAGCCCCTTGGATGCTGCAGTATTAGGGTGTCTTGTTGGTTTGTCATAAAATGTTAAGGGTGGTGGAAGCCTGGAATCAGCACCATCGTCCCTTTCAATTAAGTTCTTCTTTTATATAATGCTACTTGGTTTCTAGCTCAGGAAATATCCATGTTTCTCAGCTCTCTGGCTACAATGGTACCTGCCATTTCTTGCAATTTACTTTGGAGGCAGTTTTCCAACTGCCTCATGTCCTTGGCTCAGATACAACCCCCTTTGATTCCTGTTGTCCTTTTGTCTTTGCTCACTTGGCTCTAAACATTTTGTTCCCTGAACACAGGCCCAGGTTCTCCATTCTCCCATGCTGCAGCAAACCAAACACTGCTTCTGAAGCAATTAGTTGAGAAGCATTGACACGCACAAGGGGAATTAGGACTCTTGGCTATTAATTTTTTCCCAAGTTTTATTAAGGATTCTGTACTGTTTTTCCCAAATATTCCAGTATTGGCCCAGGACTGAGTGACTACATTTTGAGTGGTGATAGCACACATTATTATTTCCAGTTGCCTGATCATCCTTTGCTGCCTTGTAGTCACAGCACAAGCCACACCACCAGTGGAGCTGCCTGGCTCCTGCTGAGCTTAGCTGGATGGGTATCCCATAAAACAGGTATGTCCAAACAGCCATATTCCCAGGGCAGATAGAAACCTCTTGAGATAAATGGGCCAGGAGACCTGCTCCTTTTTAAGGCCTTTATTAGAGATCAGCTCTGGGCAGGGAACCCAAATGGCTGCGCACACCGCTGCTGCTCCTGAAAGGAGACACGGAGGAGGAGAAGTTGTTTTCCCTGTTTAGACTAGGCCTTTAACAAAAATTTAAGGTGCCTCTACCTGAATGGAAAATTACTGACAGGCAACACAACTCCTAAACAACTGAAATGTATTTGGCCCTTCTTAAATTATATTTTAAATTACTTTACTGAAACTGTACAGTGCCCCTACTTAAACAAAAAAAATTACAGACGGACAACACAACGGCTACAGTGGGGCTTGTAATTCTTACTTGTCCTTGGGGTTAGGTCCCAAAGGGGCTTGCAGTCACAGCTTGCCCCTCCCTACACTCCTACTGGGTTGGAATTAGGTCCCAGCGGGGCCCCGGTCGCCCCTTCCTACATTCCTTCCCTTCCTGGGGTTAGTCCCCAACGGGGCTCGGGCTGCCCCTCCCTACTCCCCCTTCTGCCCACCACACACACTTAACCCAAGCCTCTGCACGCCCAGAGTCACCTAAGCTACTTAATGCATGCCCCTCACACCTAACTCTCCCCTGCACACCCGGGGGGGCCCTCTCAGTCCCCAGGAGATGCCTCAAACACTCACCAGGCCTTAATAGACCTCTCTTGCTTCCCCCTGTTCCTGGCCAGCCCCTCATGGGAGTCTGAACCGCAGTACTAAGGGGTCCACACTCGCTTCGGGGGATCCAAGCTGCCAGCCCTTGTCTCTCACGCAACACTCGCTCGCCTCCTGACCCCACCACCGGTCTCTTACCAATCCCGGCGCTCCTCCGTGTCGCAGGTCCCAAGCTGAGCTGTCCTCTCGGGTCCAGCTCAGCCAGCTGTCCCCCGGAGGCCCAGTAGGGCGGGCTGCAGTCCCATCCTTGGTCCTCTTTGGGTGTGCCCTATCCCGGACGAGCCCCCAAATGAAATGAATGCGCCAGGAGACCTGCTCCTTTACAAGACCTTTATTAGAGATCAGCTCTGGGTGGGGAACCCAAATGGCTGCGCACACCCCTGCTGCTCCCAAAAGGCGACATGGAGGAGGAGAAGTTGTTCAGTTCTGTCTTCACAGGCAGAGCTGGGTCTTTCATCCTCACCCATCCCTAGAAAGACTAAAGTGGCTTTTTATTGTAAGGGGAGGTGCTGATGGTAGGGTGTGATTCAGGTCACGGTGCAGCTCCGGATGGTGACCTTGCCTTCTCCGTTATTTTTCCCAGCTGTGGAACGCTGTTTTCAGTCCTAGATGTTATTTGGGCTCGTTATTTTAGGGGTTTCAGCTCTGCATGGTGTCCCAGCATTCTCTGCGCCTCTCATTTGCATGTACTCCATGACGTCACTCCTCCTCCTCTGTCACAGGCACCATTTTAGGGAGGCAGCGAGGGCATTAACCCGACATGAGGGGAAAGGGATATGGGATAAGACAATTGGGGCCAAAAACAGGGTGAGGCCAAGAACTTAACATTAGCAATTAACATTACAGACAACTGGAAACATTTACAAAAACATACAACTTTAACCACTGTAAAACTTTCTCTGGGGAATGTCCCTGGGAATTTTTTTATCCCCGTGAAACCACTTGCTCTGCCCGGAATCCCAGAGCGGGGCCGAAGCCACGGGCAGCATCCCCCTCCCTCCCGCGGGAACGGGAATGGGGTCAGCATCAGGAAAAGGAAGAGGAGCAGGACTGGGGGCAGCCATCCCGCACAGACAGGAGCAGGGACCGGGATCAGGATGGGGGCAGCCGTTCCGTGTGGACAGGAGCGGGGTAAAACTTTCTCTGAAGGATTTATTCATAACACCTCACTTACTTGATCACAAGACACTCAAAACATGGAGCGGAGGTGGGGGCATCATTGGTACAGAAGGGTGCAGAGCCTGCACCAGGGCTGGCGCTGCAAATGGTTTCCTGGTGGAGTTCGCCAGAAAGAAGGAAAGAAGTTACTTTCTTGATGTAAAAGCTGCTTTTCTATTACCTCTCCCGATCTCCAGGGAAGAGTGGAAGTGGCAAAAAATGGAAAATAATTAAGGTCTGAACAAAAATAAATGTCCCAAAGTCTTTGGTGTTATTTTGTCACAGCTTTATTCAGACTAAGTCCCTCTCCTATTTTATTGCTATATTCTGTGTCAAACAGGGACAGCCTCACAAATATTGGGCTAAAATGCTGTTTTCACTTGCACTTAGCACTTTGGTCCTCATGAGCACCTATCTGTCCTGGAAGTGGTTTGCATTCACCCAGCTGCTCTTTCCTTGGCTTTATGGCAGATGTTGAACCTGCTATCTCAGTCTCAGACAAAAAAAAAACCCCAAAAAAAACCCCAAACAACAACAACAAAAAAAAACCAACCCAAAAAACTCACCCCAAACAAACAAACACCCCTCCCTCCAAAACAAAAAAAACCAAATCACAAACAAACACCAAAAGACACACACATACACAAAGAGAAGTAATTCTCCAGGCCAGGTTGGATGGAGCTTGGAACAAGCTGATCTAGTGGAAAATGTCTCGGCCCAGGGACAGGGCAGGGGGTGGGACTGAGAGAGCTTTAAGCTCCTTTCCAACCCAAACCATTCCAGGATCTAGTAGAAACTAATCTGACTGCTGAAAAGGGGCTGTGAAGAAGGTTTTGCTCTTCTCTCCTGGATTATGCCAGAATTTACACATGAGTTGAAGTGTTTCCCTGCTCAGGTTAGGGCCACTTTAGGTCTGTGCAAAGCTACAGAGCAGGTCCCATCCAAAAAAATAATTTACTTTAAGTTGTATTTAGCGTTATCAGCCTGAAAATATTTGGCATTTCTGGTCTATCGATATTGCTGAGAGAGGAGGAAAATGGTTAACCCTGTTTTGTAAATGGCCAAAGGCAGAGGTCGGCTGGAGTGGAGCAGGGACTGTAATCCCTAATTTTAAATTCTCTATTAAAACCCTAATCCCTGGGCCATCCTTCTGCTTCAGGCAGCATTTGGGATGGATGGTGTATAATTTATCTGAAGTGATGCACCTGCCACTTTTTAAAGCCAGTTATTTTCCTTATGTCCCTGTGTCAAAGTTGCTTCTTTAATTGCCAAATTCATTTTTTTGCTGGAGTGATTAAGAATTGCATCTGCTTGCATTTTGTAGGTCTCTTTCAGAGTCCTGTTCAAATAGTTCAACAAATTCCATGTAGACTCATGGTATCTTGGGACTGATAAAGGTTGATGCCTGGCCTGGTTAAAGGGGAAAAATCTGAACATGTTTCCAGAATTTCACTGGCTGGTGAGAACCAAAACGTCTTCTCATTTGCCCAAGGATCCTAATTTTTTGGACTAAATTTTTTTTGAAAAGGTGGAAAAATATGGATACTTCACAGAGAATATAGATAGAAAAGAACAGCAGGATGGGGCGGGGGTGGAATGTGGAACTAGGTCAGATGCATTGCAGACAAAATCATTATGATTAGGAGAGATTAGGGAAGGCCAGAGCAAACAGCATCAAAGGAATCCAATTTATCAAGCCATTCAAACAAGACCATTCCTTGCGAAGCAAGTTCTCCATACTGTTCATAGGTTTGGAGCAAAATGAGAGGAGAATGTCCCATGCTGTGTGTCTAATTTAATATCTGGTCTTCTCTACAGCCAGCTATGGAGGACTGAAGAAACCTTTTTTAATTTTCATGAGAACAAGCATTGCAGAACAGTTACTCACCTTCCTTGCTTGAGTTCTTAGATTTTTCGTTTTCTAAGATGTAATTCCCAGTTCGGTGTGTAGGTGAAGGATGCAGCCAGGGTAATGGCAGTGCTTGCTGACAGCTCTCAGTCTCTGCAGCATCAGGTGCTTTACATGAAATAAGGAGATTCTCAGCTTGAAGGTTGGATATAAAAGGCAATTTGTAAGGATGAGGTTTTTCATTTGAGGATATTAGAAACTTGACAATAACAAGTAGATTCTGTTGCTTAATTTTTCGGCAACTAGGAGCCTGGGAGATGTGACTAACATGCTGTGATTTGGTCTCCATTTCTCCTCTTTTTTTCTTGTTTTTGATGAGCTTATGTATCCCATGAACCATAACAGCAAAAAAGTAGATTTTGATTTGGATGGGATTTGCTTGCCTCATTCGTATCAAGACAGAAATGAATACTGAAAGCTTTAGCTCTGTAAAACAGAATATTCTGCTCCTCTGGTGTGTTGGGTTTTTTAGTGTACCAAACAGGCCATAATGTCAAACATGCCAGTGCCTCTTAATTTGCAGGACACCCACAGCCTTTTGTAAGACAGGCCCTTTGTGGTAGGGATTCTGTTGGAATCTGGGAATCTGGGGCCTGTTTCTGCACTGTATTACATTTGTTGAGGTAGAATAACTACATTTTCTTTTATTTCACCAAGCTGGAGTGCTCATTGAATGTTTTTAACACTGGCTTGAGTCCTCGAGACAAAAACCACAAACTCTGAGCTGTTTGACAGAGCTCTGTCATGTCAAATGTTTTTTAGCAGGAGCAAGCAGTCTGAGAAATTTAAACAAGATGTGGACTTCTCTTAGCAGTGGGTTAAATAGTGGCTGAATATCTTCCCAAATATCTGACTGCTGCTGCCAGGGGCTGTGGGCTGGTGTGCAGCCTGAACCAAGCCCTGCAGAACTGCTGACTTTAGTCCGAGCACGGAGGAAGATTTGGCATCATAGAAACTCTTAATTAACAGCACCTTTTATGCCACTCATTAGTTTCCTATTTAGGAGGAATTGGGGTATGAAACAAGCTGAAAGTTTCAAGGGGTGGTTGCCTCTACAGCTGAAGTTACAGCTGGGGCATCCTTGGCCTTCTGAGCTGAGAAGTCAGTTCTTTCCTGTGCTTTTTCTGCAGTTTGGGGCAGAACAAGCCCAGACTTCAGTTAATATTTTTATTGCTGACTGGCTGCCACATTGTCACGCTGACAGTGTTGCTTTTCAGGCCTAAGTATTGCCAGAACTCTCAGAAGACTGAGCTTTGATGGAAATAACCTGGTTCTCCTTTAGTTTAGGCAATAAAGTGAGTGTGTGTGGGAAATCTCACCCCAGTCTTGTTTTGGGTCTCTTCCAAAGTTTGGCATGAATGGTGAAGCAAGGTATTTCTGTTTTTGTCATGATGAAACTCCAGATCTTGATGGTTTTATGCATGCTGAAGGCTTCCTTCAAGTCTGTTGCTACCACAGCTTTGACTCGATGAAGTTGGCCTGGAGTTTCTGCCTTCAATAAAATGCTGGTAAATTACACCTGGTAAGATTTTAATCCCTTATTGCTGTGTGATTTTTGCCTGATGGGAGCAGGTAACTCAATCTCAGCAGTCTGTGCTCCAGCACCCTGTGAAGCCTCAGGTATGACATTGCAAGATTTCACATTTTAAGCACTGCTTCGACATGCAGTGTTGAGGATTGATCCAGTCTGATGGTCTGTGGGCTTGGAAGGAAAAGGAGAGCAGCAGGGCATGAAGCACAGCTGCTTCTTATAAATCTGCACACTAGAAACACACTTTAATTACAAAGTTGAGAGGAATAAAGAGAAATTAGGCCTTGCCACAATGTTCTGGATATTTCTACTCTGTTCCTAAATGTGTTACTAACTCCTGTGGCACCAGTAAGTGCTTTTAAACACTGTGTGCTTGAGATTTCCCATTTACAAAACCACTGGCAATGGTGGAAGACTTAATTAATGATGAAGAACACTGCATTGCTTTGAGAGCTGCTGGAAGAAAAGGGTAAGTCTTGCCATTATTATTAGTAGTATTGTTCTGCCTTTAAGCTGTCCGATTACATAAATCTAGACAGATGCCTTAAAGCATTGTGTGCAGAGGAAAGCTCTCTAAAGGAGCAAATTCCATTTTCCTTTGTTTTGGGCTAAAATACCGTAATTGTATGTGAAGATAGGACAGCTATTACTGAAAAGGAGGTACAAAAGGGAAGGAAATAAGCTAATGCAGCACTAGAGAAAGAAGAAATGGGAGACAGCTTCATCCATAGTGAATACATGATAGTGAAACATAAATTATTCCCAAACTGGCCTTTCGAGAGTATGCCATAAATATTTAGACATTAAGAGGCTGTGAGACAATGGCTGTTTTTCCTTGAATGCAAATGTGATACCCTCAAGACTGAGATATTAGCACTTACTGCTTTTCCTTTTTTAGCCTGTAAGTCTCAGAAGTGTTTTAAGCATCAGCTGGACACACAAACTCATTTGCCTTTTTCAGGCAACCTTGTCCAACTGACCCATGAACTTTGTTTCAGAGGCTGGAAGCCTTGACTTGACTGTTTCTGTGGGAATTGGAGACCAGGGCCCCTGTGGGGATTCTACAGGGTACTTTTAACCTAATGTGAACATGATGAACAGAATGATACTGGTGATTAATGGATCTATGAAAGAGAAGTATTAAACCATATTGCCCTGTAATATTATGAGTTACCTATATACATTCTCCTTTCCTTAATCCCTCTCCAGGGCCTCATACAGAACTTTTTAGGCTCTTTCTCAGGCTGCCACCATTTGTTGCATTGTACTACAACAGCTGTGACATAGCTACTGCATATTGATGAAATTACTGGAACCGGAATCACCAGTGGTGCAATTATTCCTTATACAGATGATTTAATTACAGCAGTGAGATGTTACAGGGTTAATTAATTGTTGCTTATTAAGTGCCTTGAGACCTTTGAATGAGAGATGCTATGTATGTGCAAGGGATGATTATTAGTTATTAAAGCAATGCTTCCAGCTATTTGGAAGGTAAAATAATCTAGTTTCATTGTGAAATATTAAATTTGCAGTCTAGTCAGATCCATGGCACATTTCAGATTGCAAGTGAAAAGCCAAGTATATACTTAGGTAGTGATGCACTGTGCCAAATTTGCCATGTGGGAGTGGTTCCCATCGGTTCCCCTTGGAACAGAAAAGAGCTGGAAATGCAGCAGGTTGCAGAAACTGAAGGAGGGAGTGATGTGGGAGGAGGTTCCTAAGCTTTCAGTAAAATCAGTAGGTAGTGGAAGAGTTTGCAGGAATATTGAGGTGCAGGCTCTAATTTAACGATTTAGCAACAGTTATTGAACAGCATCCATTGCCTTCAGAGACACCTTCTCCTTTAGAGGCTTTTTCCTAAAAATTTTCTCCACCAGCAGCAACTGTAGGCTTGCCTGAGCCTATGGACAATGTATCTGTGTGGCAAATCAGGCTGCCTAGGCCCTGGTATTTACCCTGGAACTCTGGCTGCAGTGCTATATCTAGAGAGATTTTTCATCTGTTCTCAAAATTTAGTAACTCGGTGTGTCAAAATATGAGCTGTTCAATTACTGTAATTCCTTTACTCATTTCAGAGAGATCTCTCTTCCCTTTACTCCTTCTTTCCACACTTATTCTTTCCTATATTGAGGAATAAACTTATTTACTGATGAGAGAGAAGGAAGAGACAGACTTTTGTCCTCATGTTGCTTCTCATGAAGGAGCACAAAGTGCCTTTTAAGGCTTGTTTCCATACCTGGAAGTTCAGTACTTGTCTCTATCCCAGAGATGAGCCCACTGACTGGGGGCGTTTGTGTGAAGGTTCTGCAGTGCCTCAGAGAGGAAGGAGGAAAACAAAATGAACTCTGTGAATCCTGAGCCAAGCAAAAACGACTGACATCATTAAAATTAAATCTGTCTCTTGGAAAGTATCATGGACATGGATAAGCAGCAGCTCTTCAGAGTGCTGAGCCATCTCAGAGGGGAGGATTGGGCAAGGTATGAATTCAGGTGCCTTAAAACATGCCCTGAGCTGGGGGATCCCTGAGCGGGGCTGCAGGGTGTGATCTGTGGGAGGTCAGTGCCCACAGCTCCTGCTGCATGGCACTGAATTGCACTGCTCAGACATGGATCTAGGTAGGAGAGAAGCAAAGGAGTTCCCAGAGAGTGGAATGGACCCCTGCAGCATATTTCTAAATTCTTAAACTGCCTAAACCAACCTCTAGATAGACCTGGAGCCCTACAACAAAGTGTCTCCAACTCCTGCACACCTTAGGTGCTTGGTTTGTGATTTACAATCTTTTCCCAAGTCTCTGTTACAAGGACAATGTTTTTCTTGCCAGCAAGATGCAGAACTGCCACTTTCCTGCTCAGGTATTCAGTGCAGCACATTCTGAGCACCGTGAGTCACTTTGCATGGATGGGTTGTGACCTGCATGCTTAATGCTTCCTAAGTTCCTGCAAGCCTTAATCTTGCTCTGCAAGTGCTGTAGGAATGGGCTTTACATACCCAGTGGATATGTTCAGGTGTCCTGGATGCAGAACTGCCTGATCAGAACTACTGCAGAATACCCAGAAACCCAGAAAAGTGTCTTCAGTTCTGCTTGGATAAAATCTCCTGGAAGGAAAAACATCAACAACAAAAAAAATCACATGTATCTGAGGTGATACCTAGATGAAAGCACAGCTCTGGGGGGATATATTTGTTTTTCGGTTTTTGTTGGGTTTTTTTTGGGGGGGGTGGAAGTTGGGTTTGTTGTTGTTTTTCCACCACTGTGCTGTGCAGTGTCCAGTTTAGGCCTGAATTGTGTCATCTGAGCGAGACAATTTTTAAGAAGTGTGCAAAATTATCTAAAAGGTTCCTCTAATTAACTGGCATTATTCTCTAGGAAGTTTTCACCAGTTTTAATGGACCTTGACCTCTTTCTGTTTTCAATGAGGAAATATCTGGGTCTGTTTTCCAGCTTGATGGTTTTGGGGAACTTAATTGTGTATGAACTGGCTTCATTATTTTGGTTTTATTTATTAATCTATTTTTTTTATGAAATTGCTTTATGTCCAGAGAGCAGAGATGCCCGTGAGTGTAAATCCCTTTCCAGTTGGAGGAATTAGCTGTGTCTATGTGTATGGGACACAAGGAGGATTCAGCAAGTCTGATCAGAGAAACTTCCTGGGGTGAAGCCTGTTGCTGTTTTTCTGTTCAACAGCTGGTTTTGCTGGGCTAGGACTGGGATCTGAGATACTCCTGCAATGATGATGATGATAGTAAAAATATCCCACACATTATTGAGTCAAGGAAAACTCCATCAAAGATGCAATTAAATCTTTATCTGTTCTGATGGTGCAGGTAGGGATTTCTGGCTTCAAAAGCCAGAGTGGGGAGGAAGTCAGGGCAAATTCCATTGAATTCCTGCTCCCATTGCATGAGATATTGCAAATGCTGTGGCAAGTAGAGATGTGCATTTGTCTCAGTTACTGCAACAGCCCAGAAATGCAAATGCTTTCTATGCTACAATTGTTTTGACTCTGGAGAATTGCTCTCTTTCCTGTGTTCTGACTCTTCTGGACTCTGACTGCTTGCCAGCGAAGGAATGCTGCTAGGCAGAGGCAAAGGGGAATGGCTTGGTGCCCATCTTTGTGGCTGAAAGTCTATTTCATTAAATCTTTCTGGACAGTGTGTTTCAATTTCTGTTGCTCCAGGGCTCTGGAATCTGAGCCGCTCAGAGAAAAAGGCTTCCTGCTCCTCGAGATGCCAGGAGTGATCTGAGGGGAAATGAGGGTGGTGGCCAAGGCTTGTGACCCAGCATTCAACCACTGCTTTTCCCACTGTGGGGGTGTTCAGAGACACAGAAATCCCCGTGGGGAGATGTTGGTGGGTCATGTGAGTCACTAAAGAAACACAGCCTCAAAAGACAAGGCAGAAAAGCAAATTGGTTTTCTACGGATGAGTTACCACACAGTGACTTACTAAAGATGATCTATAAAATGTGTAGCATCTGGTTTACTATTTTATTCATGAAACCATTCTTTTAATATTCAGCTCCAGCTCATGGGGTAGAAGGGGTGGGGAAAGCATCTGCAGCATTATTAGCAGTCTTAGTGTGAGAGGGATCCCTTAGCAAGGTGTTGTGGAAGTCTGTTGTCTCCCTCCTGCTCGAGCCAGCCCTTCCACCCCAATCTCTTTATTCCCTTGCTTAGTCAGCAGGTTCTAAAACAGATGAAAGCACACAGCCCTAAAAATGCTGACTTCTCAAAGTGCTTCACCCTGTCAGTCAGGCACCCAGGAACAGAAGCACTACCAACATCTCCTCACAGCAGACTTTAATCTTCTTCTAAAGGCAAACATGTAAAAGGGAAAATAATTTACAGTGATGGTAGAATTAAAAGCTTAGAAGAAATAATTCCTTATTCAACCTGAAGTAGCTGGCATACAGAAGAAAGAGGAAAAAAGCAAAACCAGTCTAGTTTTCCCTTTTCTGTATATATTGCTTTTTTGAAAGCTGTGATAAATCAGCCTGGTGTATTAACCTTCCAGAGTGGTGGAGAGAGTGCAACCTTGTTTTTGTGTCTCACTCCACTCGAGAGCCTTTGCTCACAGGTCACATCTCTCACAGTTTTGTATTCCTGGCAGAACAAACTGTCAGCCCTTTACAGCTGGAATGGGAATAGGTCTTGAGGAATGGCTTCTGGTACTGTTTTGTCCAGGAATCCCACTGGCATTCCCAGTGATAATACCATACTGCTCCTACAATTTTCCATTCCATGAGCTGCTCCAGTCCCCTTGGCCTGGGTTCAGGGCACTCTGTCAATCAGTGGTGGAGCAGAGAGGAGATCTGAGGCTGCACATCCTGAATTGTCCTCCCAGGAGTGCTTAGAGCCTGTATTTGTATGTGGGACACTCAGCTTTCTAGATTTATTCCACATAGACTCTTTCCAGCTGCAGAGAGAAGTAAAGATTAATGTTGATTTAATGTCCAAACTTTTTCTGCCTTTTAGAAAGGCTCTATCTATGTAAGTCAGTTCCCTTGTTTCCAGAGTAATTTGATTTTAATTGAAGACTCAATCATATGATTGTACAGGTACAATTGAGTGAAGGTAATACAGTAATATTGAATGAAAAGGAGCTTTATCAAAGCAGAGCAGAACAATATTGTGGGGTTTTTCTGTTTTATTTGCTTTTGTTTTGCCAGTTGTCTGAGGTACCAGGTTTTGCCTTTCCTGCTGCTGCCCTTCATCCTGTGGGTCAGGGCTGTCTATGAACCACTAAATGATGCATCAAGAACAGTCTCTTATCTCTCTGTCTTCAGTGGGAGTTTGTCTTTGATGCATCCTAGCTGAATAGGATAAAATAATCCATATTCACTGTGGAACACTGCAGCCCAAGCCAGAAAAGGAGTCCAGTAAAAACCCAAACAACAGCCAGCGCCTTCTTCGAAATTCACAGATGTCTCTTACCTTCACAACTGCTTGAAGGACCAAAGCTTTTGAAATCTTGTTTAGAGAAGGCACTAATAGCACTTGATTAATCCAGTAATTCTTCTTTAAACTGTTTTCCTGTTTTCAATACAAAATCTTGGGGTCCTGTACAAAGCAAGGTCAGCATTCTTCCATGTTTCAGAGCTGAGGAAACTGAGACACAGGCTGAGTGGATGATGTATGCAAGATCACACAGTGATCACACAGACAGCTGCAAGATGTCCTGTTTTTAAGCTAATCGATGCAATCTGAAATTCACATTATTTTCCATAACTGTCCTGATATTGAAATTCCTGCCTGCATTGCTGTATTAATAGAGGAGCTGTTTTTTCCTGTTTTTATGGTGAAGATGAGTCTGGGAGATCCTATGGATCTTTGGGATGGCAGAGAGCTCTTTCTGTAAGAATAAAGGCTTATCTCACTGCTTCCTTGTCTCCCTGACACACAGCTTAGGGTGCCAGAACCAGCCCTTGCTCTAGGCCTCTGAAAAATTGCAGAGGGACTGTCACGAATGGAGGAATGCCTGGTGTGCAGGGAAGAGGGAGCTGGAATGGTGGGGGAGAATGACAAGGAAAAGGGCAAGAAAAATATGTGAGTACAAGAGGTTCAAAGACATTCTTTGGTTTCTGCTGCCTCCTCTGCTGGCTCAGACACCCCTTAATCTACATTTCCTTTTCCTATTTCACTGGGAATGGAAGAGTCATGTGTAGCTGACCCTGCTCGCCCCCTCTTTCCCTCTCCATTTCCTTTCCCAGCAGCCTCTCTCTGGGACACGCAGCCATCTGGCTGTTTATTGCAGCACGAGCTGAACTCTTAGATGTATCCTTTGGAATTTGGTCCTGGTGTAGCGATTTCTCTGTCATTCCTTTGCATTTTCCATATGTCCCGCTTCATGCCCCCGGAGCCACTGCTGTGTGAGTGCACTCTGTCCTTTTGTATCCCACGTACTTTCATGTTTCCTCTTTGCCCCAGAACTTCTCAACATTCTTGTTTGGTTTCTATTATTTTTATTCCATTTTTTCTCACGTTTCTCTGCTTCCTGTTAGCACAGAGAGCACCATCTCACTCTGAAACAGTCAGCTGAGTGTAGGCATCAGCCTCTCCCCTGCTCTAATCACATCCACCCTGGGTCAGGACACTGACCTCAGAGGGATTGCTGGAGGCAGAAAGGGAAGGTGCAAACGATTGCAGAGGAAGTTCAGCTTTAAAAGCTTTTAAAATTCAGTACTGGGATAATCAGCAAGAGTCCTTAGCCCTCTCCCTTTGTGCTATGAGTAAAATGCACAGTGCAGTCTGCTTAACTCTGTCGCTGCCAGCAGCAAAGGTGTTGGTAAAGAGACAGGGAAACAAAAAGGAGCATCTTCCGTAAAAAATCTGTTCTGTATTGGTAAGAGAGCAGAGATACTGAGAGGATAATGATGAAATAAAAGTCTGTCCTGGATACTTTCATACTCCTTTTCTCTTCCAGCATTTGTCACAAGAGAATGTTAGATATACAGCTGCTGAAAATTGATTTCTTGATGGATTTCTCATGAAAGAATGGATTGATGCTAGGAATCTTCATTTGTGTATGGTGGTGAGATAAATTATGCCTGAACCTTTCTCTCCTCTCACATATTAATTCTCTGATTCTTAGGGGTGCAGGGCTAAGAGTTGGATTTGATTATCCTTATGGGTCCTTTCCAGCTCATATTCTATGATTCTGTTCGAGTGTTGTTCTAGGCTCTTTCGGTATGTAAGAGTTTTTTGATCTCATTTCATCCCTCTTGCTGTAACAGTGAACTTGCCATGACTGTTTCCTTGTGCTGGGCACCATCAGGGCAGGGCTGAAGGTGAAGCTGATGTTCCTGTGCCATCACAAGTGTTCCATGTGACGGGGAGCACCCAGAGCTGGGATCTGTGCCGAAGAGCTTGAATGGCCACTGACAACTTCACAGTGGCAAAGGATATGGAATAATTAAACAACTATGTCTCATTGCAGCTCATGACAGCTTCCAGATGCTGCTGAAAGTGATTCCAGATGTGTTCTTTGGAACCTCTGGTTGTTGAGAGCACCCATGTCTCGGGAGGGTAAGAGCACATCCTCCTCCCGAGATGCACGTGGCATCCCTGCTTTTCCCTTAGACATGAGAGGTCAGCAGCACTTAGAAATACAGCCACAGGGCAAAGCATTTCCCTGGCCCTGCAGTTCCTCTGCCGTTCCAAGAGCTCACAGATGTGCACAGCTGTGCAGTTGGGGCAGGGCACAAAGAGTTATCTCTGCCTGTCAGCTGTAAACCTTTTCCCTTACGCACGGTTATCTTTAGGGCCCGCTGTGTCCCATAGTGAGGACATGCAGACCAAAGCGACCTCAGTGATTCTCTTGTGCAGCAGCTCAAGGCAGGAATCTCTCCTGGTTAGCCGCATGCCCTTGGTTTTGCTGGCTGATACCTCCCCCTGCTGTTTTCCTCTCGGCACTCGGCATCCAGCCCCGTCCCGCTGCAGCCGCTCCTGCCGGGGACTCCGCGGCCGGGGTGAGGCTCACGGCAGGAGTGCCCGAAGGGCATCGGGGGCTCGGCATTCCGAGCGAGCTCCGGGGGGGAAGGACTCAGAAATCAGAGGGCTTCAGCTCTGGGAGCCCCAGGCTCAGGAGCCAAAGGCCACTCTGGTACTGGCTGTAGGCACTTCTCTGTTTCCCCACCTTTAGGACAGCATCCCATTTCTCTCTTAGTGCTGGGTTTAAGTGATTTCTCAAGATTTGCATGATTAATTTTTTTTTCTTTCTTTTTTCTTTTTTTAATGATAGTTTATGCACTCAATCCTAGTGTCATTAAAATTCTTCTTTTGTCCTTCCCAGCATGAACACTTCTAGGCTGAGACTGGTTTATATTTCAGTGGTTTTAAAGTAACAAATGTAATGAGTGCTATAATCATGGGAGAATACAGGGAGGAAGAGCAGTGTTACTGGCGCTCATTCCAGCCCCTTCACTGCACCATGTATGCCATCCAGTATGAAGCAGGCAGGCAGCTTTCCCAAGGCATATGCAGGGTAAGAGTATTCCACCTGACTTCTACCTAGGAGGTGGCAGGGGAGGAAAGGGGCTTCATCATCTGTGAGGGTGCCCCTGAGAAAAGGAATAACATTAGAGTGTAAAATCTTGGTGAAAGTGACCATTTTTATTGCACAGGGATTCAACATCTGCACAAAGGATGTTTGTTCATCCCTGAGTGCCAGCCTAGTAAAAGCACTTTAAAAAAAAAAAAAGACTAAATGTATTACAAAGCAAAATAATAAGTAGAAGTTGGCACATTACAAATAAAATGCCAAACAATCTTATTTAATCAGCATTTAGATGCTAGAGCTGAATGCATTCAAATTAGATATAAAACTTTGATGTTGCAGTGGCACATCTCTGCAGACACGTGAGTTCCCTGGTACAGGTGCCATCACATGAGGACTTTGTGGATGGTTTTCTAAAGATGCTGCTTCACCCCAGAATCACCAAGCAGAGCAGTCTGAGGCCATCTGCATTGAGCCAGTGGTTAACTTCATGAATGTGCTGCCATTGCTTGGCAGGAGAGTGACTGGAAAAATGGAATGAGAGGATGGGCTGAGAAGGTTCAGAACACGTGGTCTGTGCTCTGTCCATGGAAGTAGGTGTCTATGGATGTTTGTTTAGAAACACAGTTCCACCAGCCATACTGGGTCAGTTCCAATGGAATTGGCTCTAATGGTTTCCTTTTCAGCTCAAATGTACTGCTATAAACTGACCTGGCCTCCCAAACCCTAGATCAGCCCGTGCCCACCCAATGTTTTCCAGTCCTTTAGGAAAATCATACTATGACTGATGGAAACCAAAGAGAGCTGAGTCCTGTGTGGACTAAATTGGAGGGAAGATCATTAGTGTCTCCCCCTCTTTCTGAGACTCAAGAATGTGATTAATGAGGCTGTTCCTGTCTGGGATGAAAAGCTATCCAGAAACATGGATATGCAGGATAGTCCTGATAATTCTGATGGGCAGGAACTGAGGATAAGGCTGGTAGTGACTTAGGAACAGAAGGAAGGAATGACCTAGATTTAGGTTTCTATAACATGTATAATATGATTTCTATAACAAGCATAAATTACTCATGCCAGGCTCATTCCCTAGAGTTCTAGTCACCAATTTTCTATGGTAGGTCTCTATCCAACACTGTTACTGGGAGCCAGCCTGTTGCACCTTAAGTGTCTTCATAACTCCTTTGAGCAGAAGGATGCAGACTTTGCTGTCATTTTATTTGGTTCAGCTGGTGAACCTGTCCTTGGCTTTTTAGCAGACAGGGGGAAATTCTCTATTTAGATAAGCAGAAGGGAAGGATTATGACACAAGACATCTGGTTACACTTGGAATGCTGCCGTGAAAATCTCTCTTATTTCCCTAGACAAATCTCATCCTTCATCTTTGCCTTCAATTCCCCACACTTCAGAAAAAAAAAAAAAATAATAATAATGTTGCCTGATCTGTGGGTGCTGGGAGAATGAATCCACAACTACTTGCAGGACACTCAAAAGCTGTGGAAAGAAGCTCAAAGAAAAGCCAACCAATAAAGAGAGTGATGAAGAACACAGGCCAATGTAAACCATTCCTTGGCTGTGGTACAGCTCAATTTTACTGACTCATGGTCTTGTGCAGTGTGAAACAACACCTCAGTTTCTGATAGAACAATAGTTTTATGTTGCACCCTGCATCCAGTATTCCCAGACATGCACAAGGAAAAGCAGTTTTATATTTTATACACTTTTGATTTTCAACCTCCAGAAGGACTTAAGGGGGGTTTGTTCCAAATCTACAGCAAAGCCAGTGTTTCTTCCTGAAGATTAGTAATTAGATCCTGTAGCAGCACTTAAATATTTTGGTGATGGATCTTTTAAAAGCATCTTAGATTAGATAGCCAGATAGGAATGCAGGATAATAAACTGAGCAGACAGGGCCATGTGCTGAGTACTCATTATCACTTCAATCCAGGCTGAATTGTGTGAACACACCAACACTAAAAAGGCATAAAAGTAAAGTGGGCTTCTTAAAAATAATGCTCTCTATAATTGATTATATACACATGTTTACTATAGAACAATCAGAAGACAGGACAAGGAATATGTCATTTTATCCTTGCCTGTCTTTTGCTGACTTCTTTAAAAATTGCAGCTTTGAAAAGATATGATGATACTCTGAAAGTCTAAATTATGTTCTATTAAAAACTTTATAAATGGGCCCACCATGAAATAGCAGCTCTGATGGCAGCAAGGCAGGCTGTGTTTCAGTGGATGTTAGTGGGAGCTGTGCTGCCTCCAAACACAGGACTGGACACTTGCAGAGGGAACCTGATCCCAGAAAGGCCCTGCAGGATGCCATTCACAGTTATGATTAGCAATGTCCCAGGAATGTGTGGGGAAGGATGAGTGCACAGCCTGCCTGAGGTGGTGCCAGCATGCTCTGCAGCTCTCTGGAGGAGCCAGATGGCATTGTCTCTTTTTCCCAGTGATGTGGATTCGATAGGGTTGCCTTTTCCATGTGCTCCACAGTACCAGCTCCCTCAGTCTGGCTGCAAAGGACCTGGGAGAAGGGGAACATCTGACTCGAGTCTTTGCAGAGGGATTCTCTCAGGACTTGCTGCTGGCCCCCACTCCCCAGTGCTGGCACCCAGCACCATGCTGCAGCACTCCAGCAGCACAGGGACACCACCCAGACCTTCTCACCCTGACAGCCAGATTTCCACTCCCATCTTTTTCCACGCTCTCTGGCAGCTAATGAATCTTTACAAGAGGTTTTCCTTCCTTTTGCCAGTGTAATAAATTTACAGCCTTGAGATCACTGTACAAAGACCTAACAACACTGCAGCACTAATAATGTCGTTCTGAGGGCTAAATCAGCCAACAAGTTACTGGCTGAGTATAATTTCTTTGACTATTTGTCATTATCTCCCTATATGCTTTGATTACTTTTCTTCCTTGACATGCAGACTTTGTGATTTGTCTGACATACTTACCTTTGAGCTTTATTCAGAACAAGCCCTAACTCAGCCTTGGCTTAATTGAACATATATATTTTTAATTTAAATCCTGCTTTTTAAAAAAGACTTGCAGCTGCAAATCTTGCCAGAAGGTGGAACTGAAGCTCCATCTCCCAGCAGCTGCTCCAGTACAACTGACAGGAATGCACTTAAAAGCTTTGGATTCAGTTAGTCCTTTCCCTCTTTCTCTCGAGGCAGCTGCTGGAAAGAACTCTGTCTAACATTCCAAGTGGATTAATTATTCTGTTAGATCTGTTTTAACGAAATCCAATTATCTAAACATCATATCACGTCTGAAGGGACTTTTAGTACTCATTTAAAATCATGAAGATTTTCTTATTACAGATACTGCCTGAAAGAAATTTTTTTTGTTCAGTCTTTTGGTACTTTGGTTTCTCAGCAGTCAGAGTTTACCAGGCAGAAATGTGACTATTTCTAGTAACAGAACTCAGGAAGCTGGTACTTTTAGCAGAGTGTCAGCACATTTTGCAATGAATTATTGGGTCACATTATTCAGTCCATTCCAGAGGCACTGATCAAGATGCAGACCCTGAATGTGAGGTTGTTCCTTTTCAGCTGTATATAGAGTTCTCCGGAGAGCTGTCAAACAGCAAGAAAAAAGGTGTGCTGCAACTTTCCTGGGGTCACAGTGGCAAGTGGCACAGCAAGAATTGCATCCACCTCCTGAAACAGAGTTGTTTGCAGACAGCACCGTGCCTTCCCAGGGCACAGCAATTAAATTTATTGATTGTTCAGTTTAACAGTAGATCCATTATCATTCCCTCCTGTTTTTTACTTCTCTCTCCCCTCCCTTCACCCTGCTCTCAAACCACAGCCAATTCTGTACCTCTTTTTGAGGAAGAGAACCACTCAGAGAGACTCACAGCCTTAAATGTAATGGAAACATTTGCTAATGAATGAGCCCTCGTTATGCACATTACAAGGAAACACTTAATTGACAGTGGCCACCAGATAACAGGGTTTAATTAATAAATCTATGTGGCGTCACATACACCACAGGAAGGGATTACAGGGGTTAAAGTGTCTGTCTGGTGGACTTTTATGGAAGAGTTGTGTTGCCTGTCTTTTAACATGAATAACCCCGTGTCTGTGACCCAGCACTGGCAAAGGGAGGGCCAGTTGCTCCTGGGACACGGCAGCATGTTTGAACATGGCTTGGGTGGCCTCTGAAGCACACCAAAGGTCCATTTGTCTCCTTGCCTCTCCAGCCAGCTGGGCTCCTGTGCTGCTGTCTGTTTTACTGCGCACACGGCCCGAGCTGGACAGACTGGCTTCTCAACTCAGCAGTTAATGAGTTAACGAGGTCATTAGTGCCTCAGGCAGGCTGTCAGCCCCCACTGCCCCGCGGGAGCACGCTCCTGAAACGGGCACTTGATCACTATTGACAAAATAATGAAGCTCTGCTCACCTTCCTCTACTAATGCAGCGACTCCATTGCCAGTGGGGAACAAGGCTCTGGAGATCTCTGCAGTCTGCTAGGGAAGATGGATTACTGTCACTCTGACCTAAAGCTGCTTGCCACCTTTGCAGTGTGATGTTAAAGCTCTCAGGGAGTCCAGGGCTCCTGATCAGTCTGTTCTTTGGTAACACTGGAAGGTTCTGTGCCAATGGCAGGGGTGGAACAAGGTGAGCTATAAGGTCCCTTCCAACACAAACCATTCTGTGAGTCTGTGATTGACATCCTCCTCTATTTGCATGCTCATTTTAAAGCTGGAAGTGTTTGTTTGTGGCACACAAAGGGGTAACATTGCCAACCACCATCAGCCCAGGAACACTCACCTTTACCCACTCTGCTCCTGCTTGGACGCACATCACCCTCAGCAATCCCTGCAGAGGGGTGAGAAAGCAGCAGCTGCCACATTAACCTTTGCCCAGGAGAGCTGGACCTCCCAATATCAGCTGGTCACGCCCTGTGGAACCAAATAGAACCAGCACCATTTATCCCAGACCATGGGCCAGGCTGCACGTTATGCCCAGAGGGGCAACTGGGCAAGAGGGGAACAAGGCTCTGTGCCTGAAGTGGTACCTCAGACCCAGAGAGCCTTTGGGACATGGCAGAGTTGTTTGTTCTCCTACACACAGGAGCATCTTGGAGAAATGTGGCCATACCGGTTCTGCTGAGAACAATTAGGGACAGAAAACCCTTTAACCTGCTCTTTGCCTTCCCAGCAATCAGTTGTGGCTTACCAGTACAACCCCAGCTACCATCCTTAGCCTGAATTAAGGTGTCATTGTTCCTGCCTTTAGTATATATGTTAAAAAATAAATTAAAAAACACTCTAAGTTGAAAGGAGTAACTTTTCTCAAGGATGCAGGTCTTTATTGTTAACCAGTTACTTATTCAACCAAGAAAACAGTTGGACCATGGAGACCTAATTCGCTGGTAATTATTCTCAAGCTTTGCCTTATCTGTATCACAAGACAGATCTTTATCCTCTATCAGTAAAATCTCACTGCAAAGCAATGGAACAGGAATCATCTGTTAAACTGGGTCCTGTTCACAGTCCCAATATTCTGGAAGAATGGGGATTTTCACACTCAGGTCAGCAGAAACATCTTACTGCAATTACTTTATTACTATTAGTCACTATCAGGCTATGAAGGAGTAGTAATAAGTTGAAAAGAAACATGTTTTACTATGAAAAATTGTGTATTTTAATTCGTTCTCTAGCTGCAGCTGAATAATTTTCTTTCTGCTCTCTTGGAAGGAGACTTTCCCTAAGCCCTGACCCTTCCTCCAAGTGTTAATGTACATACCTACTTTAATGCTTCTATATTAATATTCTTCTAGACTTAGAGCTACAGCTGTGGTAAACCATGATTTTCTTTAATACACAAAGCACAGAATAGGACACAGAGAAGAATTAAGATAAGGAGTCTCCAAGTGCTGCCCGACCCCTATAGCTTATAAGGAGATTTCCTACCTACACCAGGGATCCGTAGCTGATGAAAATAAAATGTTGTGTGAGCTAGAAAGACTTCAGAAACTAAGTCTTAGAACATTCTTTTTCCAGTGCTAAAACATACATCAATGGGAAATTTAGCATTGAGAAAAAAAAGAGATCTGTATAATAACCTATAATAATATGCCCTTACTCTAAGAGCTCAGACCTGTCTTTTCTTCATGGCATCCTTCTAGGCCAACATTGTGCAATTATTATAACCTATAATTAACCTATATAAGCTCATTTTACATTAGCCTTGCCTATTTTAACAGTTAAAACACTTTGTTTTCAATTGCTGAGATTAACATTCAGCTATTAACACAATATAAAGAGCTACCATAACTATGACAGCTCTCTTAGACTGTCTTGTCCCCTTCTTACAGTGCAGAAGGCACTTGGCACAATGACCTCTAGTCACTGCTTGTGGGTGGAAGTGCCAGGACTTGGACATCTTATGAAAGGGGGAAGAGCCTTCCTTCTACTTATTTCTCTTTTTTTCTTCTCCTTATAGCAGAAGACTTTCACAACAAAACATGAAGTCCTGCCTGAAGAAGGAAGGTGTTGCCCCAAAATGAGAGCATAAAATGGAGCTAAGCTATGAAGAATTTAAATGTAAAATATTAGTGCAGTTAAGTAGAAGCATCTCTGGAATATGAAGAAATGTTAATGGCATGCTGGTGGCAGACAGGGAGCAGGGACAAATTTCCAGGCTGAGTCTAGAGACATTTCTTTTCTGTGTTAAGGATACTCTACAGTTGCTGCTGTTGCTTCTTCCATCAGGAAAGTGGAACTTTATCTACCCTGGGAAATCTTTGAAATGGGTGGAAAGCAAATGAGAACAATTCTGCCTTGCAAACAGACACGATGAGGATCTGTGCAGTCTGGGTTAAGCCCTGAGTGAAAGACACTGCTCAGTTACCAGCCCTGAGCTCCCAGCAGCTGTAAGATCCACAGCAGTAGGGATTAAAGTTTTTCAGAATACCATTGGAAAAGGACTGGGGAGAGCAGGCAAGGAAATAGGTGATGATGAGAAGAAAAACAGCTCAGGATCAAGCATAAAGCTGAGACTAGGGGCAGAGAAAGGGGACAACTGAGTTATGGGACTTGAGGGTGCTCCTTAAATAAGGGGATTGGACACACTGGACACATATACTGGTTGTTTGATGCCCTACTCCCCACTTGCACTGATAACACAGTGAAAGCTCTGGGGCTTAACTATTGGCACCAGGGTCTTAACAGCTGCCTGTATTTGAACATCCTAATCACAGGGAATGGCAATGGAATTAGAGCTGATTCCTCCCTGTTCCTCACTGGCTGGTTTGTCTGACCCTGAGCCTGGGGTCAGGCCTGTCTCTGCATGGAGCTGGGCTTACCCAAAAACCAATGTCTGTGTTGTGGGGAAATGAGGCAGAGCCTGGAGCTGAGCAGCAGCACAGCCTGGTGGATTGCAGATTCCTGCAGGTACCTCAGTGCTGTTCAGCAATCTGAGTGTGACAGATTTGCTTCCAGAGTGGCACTGGTGCAGCCAGGCCGTTCTTCAGGATCAAACCTTCTAGTCCAGGGCTGCTCGGAGGGTTTCAGTGTTCTGAGCAGCTCTGACTGAGCTGAGGCTAAAGAAGCTGAGTGCTCTGCAGGCAGCCCCACTGTCAGTGCAGTGTCCTCTGCAGCATTCCCAAACCCCTGGAGCTGAGTGCTGGCTCCCAGCTGATGTTGAAATACCCAACTGCTGCAACCCAGGCAACAAATCCTTCTGGGAATGGCACAGTTCTCCAGCTCTGGTGATGAAATTGATTCCTGAGCTGGTACACAGGTAAGGATTCTATAACTTTGTGGAAGGTCAAGGAATGACACAGAGGAAACCAAACCAGGCAATTTTAATAGGAGAGAGCCTCCTCTGTGTTTCTAGCCCCAAACTCTGCCTTGGCTGGCTTCCATGCACACAGCCAGTCCTCTGCCTGCTCCTCAGGAGGGTAAATTTGGCCAGGACCTCTGGAAAGGACTTCCCACTGTAGCTGAGGTTTTGCTCTTTCCTTGTTTAGAAGGAGTTCATCTATTTATAGGCATGATCAGGCTCTTCTCTGTCCTTCCCTTAGCATTAGGCAATGAAAGTCCTGGCCTTACCTGTGGATGCAGGAATGCTACAGTAATTTTGGTATGCTCTGTTATTTATTTAGTCCCAGAGCCCCCGTGTCTCCTTGTTTGTCCTTGTATTAATTAAGTACAAGTTTCTCTATAGCAGTGAATTGCAGCAGCACAGCACCTGGTAAGTGAGGAGGATGTGCTGGGCTGTTCCAGCATACTGGGACCACTGGCCTTCTGGCTGGCAGCTCCTGGCTCTGCAGCCTGCCAGCAGGGGAAGCTTGAGCAGTTCCTGTAGGGCACTCAGCCCCTGGGCTCTCTGGGAGTGGGGGTCCTGGTTTCTCCTGGATGACTCTACAAAGATCCATCTGCAGGTTTGGACTGGGGCCCTGCAAAGCCCAGAATGATGTAGGTTGTCTAAAAACCATTAATAAAGATCAGAACTCGATGGCATCAATAACTCCCCTGGGGCTTCTTGCAGGCTGAGATAGTGGCAGATTGTCAAAATTATTTAACATCCTGGAACACCACCCATTCCAGTATGAATAGGTTTCTTGTGCACAATTCACATGATCCTGGTGTTTTCCTGGTGTCTCTATGGAGACTGGAGACATTCTTCTGGCCTATTGGTTGGGAATATTTTCTTTTCTGCTTTCAGGTAAATTGTCTTGTAGAAAAAAAAAGCAGAGATAATCCTCTGAATAATGAATAAAGCATCAGTCACAGAACACCAAAACATCCTGGCTGTTTTATAGAAGGAGTTGCAAATATTTTGATTTTTGCTTTTTAAAAGACTACCAGCTTGGCAGAGATTTAGCAAGACTTGTGCAAAAAATAATTGGCCTTAGGCAAAGCTGGATGAAGCATTCACATGTGGATCCTCATCCAAATGAGGCTGGGGCATGGATTAAAGAGTGAAGCAGTGTTAGATTTGGGAAGCCTCCCCTGCCAAAAATTGGGGGTGTTTTTTGAAAGATGTTCCAATTCCAAACACGCTCACTCTCATGAGATTAGATACTTCCCCTCACAATTGGCTCCAGTCCCTCTAGGAAAGTGAGTTAAATGAGATTGTTATTACCTTGGCCATATTAAAGTAATTGTCTCTGTTTTCACTGGCATCCTGGAGAGGACAACAATGTGGGTAGGAGGAGGATGATGGTTGGATGCTTCCTTCCCTCAAGGGTGGGTTGTCACAGCAGTGTGAGATTCACTGGAGAAAGGGGAAGAACACTGTTTATTGTCCCATGAATATTTGTGATGACTAGTAGGGGACCAAGTGCTTCTGTCTTGCCCAAACTGGACCCTCAGGTGGCACAGAATGCTCCTTTGCATTCCTGAATGTAGCCTCTTAGCTATTGCCTGGAAAAACAAATCCCACTTGCTGAAAGGTGGGCTCTGTTCCTTGGCATAGCCTCTGGTGTCTGTGCAACTCCAAGAAAATCAGAGCCACCCCATACATATCTCTGGAAATGCCTTCAGTTCTGCCAGTGGGTCTGTCTCAGGATTCATAGTGACTTACTTCCTCTGGTTTGGTTCTTGGTGCCCTGGGTAGTGGCACAGAAAGGCCCTGGGAGCTCAGGGAAATACTCCAACTCCAGTGCCAGAGTCTGGTTGGGTTTTGGTAGCAGCAGAGCCTAGGGAAGGAGAAGCTGCTGTGTGTCCTGCAGAGGTAACTGGAAAAAAGTGAACACAAAGTCTCAAAGTGTGCTCTGGAGGAAAAAATGAGGTCATAGAGGAAAATTCTGGGAATTAGATTCTGCTCTGCCTGGTGAAGACATGATGGTGAGTGAGATCTGGCTTCTGTCCCGAGCATTAATAGAGGGAAACTTTGCCTCAGTTTCTCTGCATGCAGATCTGAGGCCACATTTAGGACTCTTTTTTAGGGATTTTGCAATTATATCATGAATTTTATGGCTTGTGTGTTCTGAGCCTGCTATCAGCACTGATAAAAATGGTTATTAGCTGTACTATTACTTTAAATCAGAGCATCTTAACTAATTTGGGGACTGGCCAGTGGCTCCAGTCACATGATGAATACCCTTATACTCTATTTCTAGATGATTCAAAGTTGGCTCTAGGCAAGGGAGATTAGGTTTAGGGCTTGAGGCAGAGCAGGAAATAAAACAAAGGTGTCCCAATTGATAGTTCAGCTTTCAGTATAATTTTATTGAAGAAAGTAACTCAAGCTTTTGTTTATTCTGAGCATGTCAAGGACACCTTTTGTAGTGATGCTGCTCTAAGCCCAGTGCTGTCCATTAGGGGACAAAACCAGAGCCAGGAATGGTTTGAAACCACACAAATGCTGCAGCATCACAGTGGGGGGATAGGCAGTAGGAGGGGAATCAGTTTGGCTCAGAGTGAGGTCTGGTGACACTCAAAGAGGTTGCAGGCAGATTTAAGGTGACAGGGGAAAGAATGTAATTGAGGATTTGAGACAGGCTCCATGGCTTTGGAGGCTGAAAAAAATTTCCAATGAAACTGCTGGACTTGGAGCAGTCATATTCCACAGTCACTTAGGCCAGGAGGGAAATTTGGTTGTAAAGATAAGCTGGGAGCAAAGAGCCCCCTCTGAAGGTGCTTGTGCAGTGGCTGCTCTGCAATTTCTGTTTCCTTGGCTGCTCAGAGGTATCATCATCTGCAAAGGGGCCAAGGTAAAGCTCAGGGTCAACAAACACTAGTTTCTTTTCCATCCAGGCTTTCCAGGAGATGGGAAGGAGACCCTGCTCAGAGGTGGCTTTCTGTCAACAAGCATTTCTGTCAGGGGAATGCACAGGACTGAGGGGTTCACTTACCCATCAGTCAGGTTTTCCCTCCTATGTGCATGTGTGGGATGTTTTACAC
The DNA here is from genome assembly GCA_034336665.1 of Luscinia megarhynchos. NCBI lineage: Eukaryota > Metazoa > Chordata > Aves > Passeriformes > Muscicapidae > Luscinia > Luscinia megarhynchos. The sequence continues at coordinate 7,287,936 of CM067586.1, forward strand.
TCTCCCTGGCTTTAAAAAAAAAATCTTCCTGGGCAATGCCCTTTTCTCTGGCATGGGGCAGATACTAGAAACTCTATTTATGTAAGGCAGATGCTGAGATCTTTTACTCAAAGGGATTTTTATGCACTGAGACCTTTCATGCTGAGAGGAAAAAGCCTCTGGATTCTCTGAAGCAAAGCACTGGTCCAAATTGTGCCTTCCTCTTTCTAGCCACACATTTGATTTTTCTATACCGGATCAAGTGTCAAGACCAGTATCATGCTGAAAAAGGCATGCACTTGAGATTAGAGTGTCAGTGTTTAGCAGGATTTTGTCTGTACAGATCTGTTTTCAAAGGTGCTTGCATTTCACTGGAAAAGGGACTTCTCTAGTGATTACAAATGGTAATGTCAGGGGCTTGTGAAAGGTATTTTTGCCCTTCTGATGTGGAAACAGGAATTCAGCCTGAGAGCCAATGCACTTTCAGACTTTAGCACTTTTAGTTCATCCTGCCCATTCTATCAAAATAGGTTTGCATTTTAAATTCTTGTGGAAACAGGTGAGCTGAAAACCCAACAGACAGAATTTTTCTCTTTAGGCAAACAATCCCAGTGTGCTCAGCAATGCACAAATACAGCAGCAAGTGATCACAACCAGCTGACTCTGCCCTAAGCAGAGCCACTTGAGTACTACCTAAATCTCAAATTTAGTTATACAGCAGCCACTTAATTCCTCTTGCCTTAATCACTGTCTCTCATGGTACTGTTTGTGCTGGGACTAAACAAGTCAACTCAAAGGTGCTTAATCATTTTCCCAAGGTGCACCACACCTGTGGGGCTCTGGCACTGCAGACAAAATTAGCACAAACTGACTCCAAATGAAAGCTAGTTGTCTCCAGAAACCCCAATTTAGAGAGTCTGCTGCCATATCTCTCATGATTGGACACAACTGCTCTCCTGGACAATCTGTTTCCAGCTCTCTGGTGCTGGGCTGACCTCCCTGCTTTTCCTTAGAAATGACTCATTACTGACTGACAGGCTCACAGCAGTGCTATTTTCCTCCTCAATTCTGATTGAAAACATGCTTTAGTCAGTGAAGTGGAGGTTTGTGTCCCTTGGATTCATTCCCTCTTGGAAAAGGGCAAAAATCCTGGTCGCAGCTGCCTGGCTGCCATTCGTGGCATGCAGGTGCTGGCCTGGCAGAGACTGTCAGATCTGCCCTCCAGAGCTTCCCGAATGTGCCTCTCACTGCCCAGCCTCTGCCGGTCCCGCTCTCAGCCATGAGAGAAACCCGGGGAGAGGCACTCACAGCAAGGCTGTCCTGCATGGGAGCAGTGCTCGGGCTCCAGCAGCTGCTTGGGGTTTGAGTCCCCCTGGCAGATGTTCGCTATTCCAGCCACTTCATTAATTTTGGAAACAAAACCCCTGATTATTCCTGACCAAAGCGCCCCCTTTTTGACTGACAGCCAGCGTGTGTTTCATACGACATGAACGACCATATTGCTCCGGCCACTTACTTTTAGGTACCATTAATGCAAAGAAATAAAGTTTCTAGATGTGTCAGAGTGGGCTAGTCCCGCCTGCCAGCTCATCCTGGGGCTCAGGTGAGGGCATCACATTTCTGGAGTGCGGGCAGAGGTGTCAGGCACACACCTCTGATCTGGAGCCCTTCGTGTGAGACAGAAACGTCCAAAGGCGAGCGCAGCCTCTCGTCCCGCCGGCGCCCGTGTGTGAGCTCGGCGAGCCCAGGTTTGCCTCCACTCTCCATTTCTGGGCTGCATCTAGCCAAGCTCCTGGAACACTCTTCAGGAAACATTCCTCTGCTGTGTTGTGCCAGGTTTTGCAAAGGCAGGAGAAGCGGGATAAATTTGAAGTGGGGGTAGGGAGGCCGGACCCCGAGGAAACACAGAGCAGCAAAATGCCATTTGCTGCTCTTTGGGGCTTAAATAAGTGGCTTGCTCACTGTTGCTTCTGAAATATCCTTTGCAATAATTATCAGCAAGTACTAATTACTGAAGTTAATGTTGCTGATAATTACTTTGTTTCCTTAAAAAAAAAGGAAAAAAAAACGTGTCTGAAAAAGACGAAGAAAATGCGCTCCTGAAATGGTTTATGTCTGAATGAAGAGGTGAGTACTCATAAAACTGCATTCATAATAAAGTCAGTTCATCTGCTTAAATATCTGTAGTTTGTGTAGGAATTAAAGCAGCAGTTTAAGTAATTTAAGAAGAGTTATAATGTTGTGGAGGACAGAAGTTCTTGAACTCCTTAGTCGTTACCATTCTAGTTAAATTCCTTGTGGTAAGATGGCTTTAGTTTCTCAAAATAAAAAGGAATAAAACCATTTCCAACCAATTTATTTTAAATGAGAATGTCATCCCAATGGTTTGAAATGAGGAAAGCACTTAGCTTTACTTTTGTTTTAATATAATTTGCTGTGCTGTGTTTTTAAAAAAAATGTAATGAGGTTTTAAGAAAAAAAAATCAATGGACATATCGAAGTCTGATATATTCTTGTGTCTGCCCTCCCATTTTAACAGTGTGTGGACAATGCAAGTGTCTTATATTGATTTTGAGTCTCTATAAATGAGCAACTGTATCAATGAATTTAAATGAAACTTTGAATTGAAAAAAGAAGTAGTATTTTATAAAGGAGGCTAAAGATAGATTACAATGTTTTGAAGGCTTTTTTAAAATACCGTTAAAAAAAAAAGTTGTTCAAATCGTTGATTACAGTTTCAAATGGTTGTTGCCTTTTGCAAAAACAGATTGAGTTTTCTGTTACTAAAATAAGAGTTTGCTGTCATTTGGATTGCCAAAGCATGAGAACCAAAGGATGGCTGATAATTTTTTGCAGATTATATTTAAATCCTTGTGTGAAACCTGCAAACAATATTTTTGGGAGGGTGGTAAATCTCCATGATGAGCCTCTTTTTACCAGTTTGAAGTCAGTGAGCTGGCTGTGGGTTCTGGAAAACCTACAGTAACCACTGAATCCAGAGGATTCCTCCTGATACACTTTTACCCTGAGTAGGACATCCTGGTGATTCCTGTCGGAGGCCACAGAGATGAGAAATAAAACTCAGCCCACAGCCTGGTAGGGAAACTTCCAGTGAGGAAGCCTCAGTACCCCTCAGCAGAAGGGGCTGAAAACTCAGCTTTGCAAAATCCAGCTGAACTCAGCAAGGATCCATCAGAAAATAATCTCAGACTTAGGGTCCAAGTAACGCCGTTCCAGAGAAAAAGAACTTTTACACAGCGCCCTGCAAGGCATCTATAAACAGGATTTTTTTCCCCTTCCTGCCACTCTCCAACACTTTGCGGCTCGGGAGTAGGTTTGATGCTGTCGGGGCCGGGGATGCGGCACTCTCCTCCGGCAGCCCGCATTTTAACTTTTTTAGATAATTACAATCTAGAGAAGAGGAGGAGGGGGAGAAAAAAGGAGAACGGGGGAGGGGGGGGGGGGGGAAGGAAGGAAAAAAAAAAAAAAAGGGCCACACACACCCCAGTATCTTAAAATAGCGAGCAGGGAGGGGAGAGGAGCGGCGGATCCTCCCAGCCCGGCGCAGGGTAACAATGGGGCTGGCGAGGAGCAGCGGGCGCCCTGATTGACAGCCCTCAGCCTCCTAAAAAGGCCGCGGAGCGATGGGAGAGATGCTTATCGGCGGCTTTATATAGCGGGGAGCGGCGCGGAGCGGAGCGGGGACATCGGCACAGACACCGGCACAGACACCGGCACACCGGCACAGCGGGACAGACACCGGGCACAGCGGGACAGACACCGGGACAGCGGCACAGCGGGACTCCGGCCGGCCGCGAGCCCATGCGAGCCCCGCGGGGGTCCCGCCATGCACGGCCACCCCCAGCCCGGCCCGCAGCCCGCCCGGCCCAAGGCAGGCAGGAGGCGCTACAAGACCTTCATGATCGACGAGATCCTCTCCAAGGAGACCTGCGACTACTTGGAGAAACTTTCGCTGTACTCCGTCTGCCCGTCGCTCCTGGTCCGGCCCAAGCCGCTGCACTCCTGCGCCGGTAAGCGCGACCCCAGCGGGGCCGGGGCTGTGGGGCGAGCGGCGCTGCATCTGCCGCTGCATCCCCCAAACCCTACGGAACGAAACCGGCTTTCGGTCTCCATCCTCCAAACCCTGCCGGAACGAAACCCGGCTTTCCCTCTCCATCCCCCCAAACCCTGCCGGAACGAAAACCCGGCTTTCGGTCTCCATCCCCCCAAACCCTGCCGGAACGAAACCGGGCTCTCCATCCCATCCCCCAAACCCTGCCGGAACGAAACCCGGCTTTCGCTCTCCATCCCCCCAAACCCGTCTTTCGCTCTCCATCCCTCCCCAAACCCTGACTGGACTAAACCCGGCTTTCGCTCTCCATCCCCCGCCCCGCAAACCCTGCCGGAACGAGCTCTCCATCCCCCCAAACCCTGCCGGAACAAAACCCGGCTTTCGGTCTCCATCCCCCCAAACCCTCCCCGGAACGAAACCCGGCTTTTGCTCTCCATCCCCCCCAAACCCTGCCGGAACGAAACCCGGCTTTCCCTCTCCATCCCCCCAAACCCTGCCGGAACAAAACCCGGCTTTCGCTCTCCATCCCCCAAACCCTACGGAACGAAACCCGACTTTCGCTCTCCATCCCCCCAAACCCTGCCGGAACGAAACCGGGCTTTCCCTCTCCATCCCCCAAACCCGTCTTTCGCTCTTCATCCCTCCCCAAACCCTGACTGGACTAAACCCGGCTTTCGTTCTCCATCCCCCCCAAACCCTGCCGGAACGAAACCCGGCTTTCGTTCTCCATCCTCCCCAAACCCGGCTTTCCCTCTCCATCCCCGCTCCCTGGGTTGATCGTTGTTAGCCACTATCAGTAACCAGCTGCTCTCAGTTAGTCACTATCAGTTTTTAGTTACTCTCAGTGTGTAGTGGCGGGGCTCAGCCTAATCGTCGTCGGGGTGTGTGTTGGAGCCAGTATGTAACCAGTGCTAATGATAATGAGTTAAGTAGCTCTACAGGAGTCTAGTTCCTGTAAAAATCGTCCTTCATCTTATGCTCGTTGAAATTTCCGGTGTTTTTTTCTTTATGTCTATGTGAGTACAAATAAATTAACAGAAATATTGGGAAAAGGAGTAAAAAAATCTATAGAGGCACAGTCTTTTCTACCCTAAATTATCGCTTTCTTTGAAGGAAAGGTTATTTGGTTGTTTCTAATAGCAAAAATGGGAAAATACTTGAAAAGATTTTGCAGACACCCCAAATAAATACGCACAAGCGGCTCTGCCCTGCACGGGCAACACGATGAGCAATCGGGTCTCGACCAGGGGCATTATAAAATTTCACAGGCAGACTGGTCTCATGTGGGCGTTTAAAAATCCACATTAAAAGTAAAAATAGTATTCTTAGAATGCATTCCAAATTTTAAAAAATATATTTTAAAATCCCTCTTTCGGGTGAAGCAGGCATTTTTCCAGATTTTTGTTCTTCCCATAAGGCCATACTTCCAACGGTGACAGATAATGTGTCAAGAGAAATGAGATGATGAATCTGCAACTTAAAAATGGATTCTTCAAAAAATCTTATGTATTTAAAAATATTGGTAAAAGACTAATTACCAATAAAAATAATACCTATTTCAAGGTCATAGAATTCTATTTTTCCTCTTTCTCTTTGCTGGAAAACATTTATTTTGCCCTTGTATTAGATTGTGTTTAAAACCTCAAGGCCTGTACTTTGCCTCAGGTTTGCTGGTTTAGTTTGTGATTTTTTATTGCTGAATATACATAAGAAGGATCTTTTCAGCTCTTAGCGGAGCTGTGCTGATAGAAAACTTGCTGCTAGGGTACCCTAAGAATCTGACAAGTAGAATAAATCCTTGCTCCAAGCACAAATCTTCCTTCAACCTCAATATTTATTCTGTAAATACTAGTTATTAAAGATCCAGGAGGGATTAGGGGGTTGGATCAGAATTAGGACCCATGATGACCAGCTTTTGGGAAGAAGTTGCATGAACAATGTGATCCTCCATCAACATTTATTACTTCCCACCAATTTGTGCGTGGTGTCCCCTGCCTTCCCTAACTAGTCGCTGACACATTTTCTACAAGAACTAGTTGTTCATCAAGATATTGCTGACGAGGGAATTTTTGAGAGCTGATCCCTTGCTACTGCATAGGAAATTCAGTGCTTGGCCAAAACGTCCTGAAGGGGTTTGGTGTGTGGCAGTGACACAGGAGAGCCTGATGCTGCCTGCAGACCTCAGTCCACCAGGACAAGGAAAGAGGGAATTGAAAAGAAACTGCCTTTAGCCCCCAAAAGGAATATTAACCTAGGTCATATTATCAGTGTCCAGGAGCACGTACAACTACTACAGCACAAATAAATATGGTCTGAATGTCACATAAAATATCCTCAGAATTTTGGATGGGTGAGGTGCTTCCTAGCAGCTGGTTTGACTCTCACCACCCCCATGGGATAAAAGAGAGAAATTTTTAAAATACATAGTTCTGGGTCAAGTATAGCAAGCATTGTTTTTGCAAGAGTGATGTATATTCAGTAAATAATCATTAATAATCCTCATATGATTCAGCAGTGGATTGAGAGTGCTGCTAGTGAGTCTCTTCAAGTTAAAGCCTTAATTTCTCCTTGTGCCTGGGATCTTTAATGAATTTGTCCTCAAGGTTGTATTTCTGTCCCAAGCTCTGGCCTGTTCCTATGTCAGGCCAGGTTGTAAATATCTGCTTCTAGTTGACTAAGGTGTACGGAATTGCAGCACTTGTGAAGTGGAAGAACAGGAAGGGAATTTAAATTTTAATTGTGGAATTTAAATCATAGTGGAAACTGCTACCAAAGTCCACACTTCCAAACTGTCAGATTCTAAGGTGTACAGGAACAATTCAAGTCTTATATATATTAGGAAATGGGAATGTTTTTTTAATGAAAGGAAACTATTGGCTAAGAAATGGACGATACCACAAAAGATATCTTAATGTGAAAGCATTTGAAAAATACCCAATATAAACCTGTCAGTAAATTAAAATAAAATAAAATTAAAAAACCAAACCCACAGACATATACACACAGAGTGAAAATAAACTAAAAAGCCCTTCCCAAACTACTTGGAGGTTAAAGGCTTCAGAAATACAGCACTAAATACTATACGGCATTGGAGGCAAAGGAAACTCAGGCAGTAAGTTCAGAGTCCATCAGGAATCTCTTCATGATCTAAAAAAATGAATCTTAACCTAAACCACAGGGATTTTTGTTACTGTACTGTCATAGCTAGGACTTGGGAGTGTTTGAAACAGTGATGAGTAACAAATTACTCCAGCTGAAATTCTCCTCCATGCCTTTTTCTCAATGCAGGAGTCAGGGTTTGTAGATGTTTTCCTGGGCTAAAAAGTTAGTATTTCTTTCATCTTGTGTGAAGTCAGAGAGGGCTGATATGCCTTTATCATTTATTTGGAGCTGAAAGATGTAAGATGTACGTGTGTGTGTTCAACAACATCCCTCGTTAAGTGAAGAGAGATCAGAAAACTTTGCTAACCCAGTAGAAAAGAGTTCTTGTCTTGGCTGTGATAAACTGCTGAATACTTAACTGACTGCATCTGAACAAAACAACAAGTAAGAGTGAAGTAAAGGCAGAAGAAGGTGGAAGAAGCATTTGGGACTTTTCTGGCGCATTTTGAGGTCAAAGATTGGCGTTTTAGTTGTGAGGAGCATTTATGAGGTCCAGTGCAAAGCTCACCGGTGTCGCCGGAGAGAGTCCCATACAAGAGAGCTTGGAATAAGCCCCAGCCCAATTTTGGGTTGGTTTGTTTTTGGTTTTTTGGGTTTTTTTAAAAGAAAACTTCAATTCCCTGTGTAAATGTTTCATTATTAGTTTAAAAATTGGTATATGAACATGTGCTGTGGTGTTTATTGAGCAAAAACCACAAGGCTGAACCAATACCAAATCTGTAACAAAATGCTAGTCTGATTAAAATTTTAAAGACTAGAAATATTTTCAAATGGTGATTAATGCCACTTTGATTTATGACTTTTTGGGCTGAGATGCTGGGTGAAAATTCTATTTATCTTCTTTCATGATACTTATATTTTTATTGGCTTTTCATATTATGTCACCATTAATTAATTTGTATAAGTAATGATACTCTGTTCATATGCTTGGTTTGTTACAGTGATTGCTGACAGTTGCTTTTTGACTGAGGAAAGTCCTACAGGAATCACTTTTCAAATTGCCTTGATTTAGTTTTTTCAATTAAAAATATTTGTAGGCAAGCCTACTTCTATTCTAGTTTGTTTCCTCTATTTTTTATTATCTTGGTTTAGCCATAGATTTAAAACTCATTTGTCTTATTGGTAGTTTTGGGCATGAGAAAGAATTGAAGGATGCTGTCAGTGTGCAGTGTTACAAGGTCAGATTAGAAAAGCTCCTTATTTATCAAAGGAACTAATATAGTTTGAAAATGAAAACTAGGCTGGGCTGTGGAGGGGAGTTGTGTGCGATCCCTGGTCTTAGTGGAATTTGTGGCATTGTGTGTTAGTAATCAGTAATACTGGTCTTGGATGGCCTTTTTAAACTCTCTGAGTGAACTGTGATGGCTGGATTTAAAAGAATTGTTTGCCTTCAATTGCAGAGTTCAGTTATTTCAGCAAAGCTGGTAATACAAATTGCTAATTGTCTGTGCTGTGTATTCATTTGTACCAGGCCCTATTCCAGAGCTCATAAAAAAATCCCTCAAATTTGAACGTGTCTTAGTGGTTTACAATTTAAATCCTAATGAGCAGCAGAGTAATTGATGTCTATGCCAAGGTTTTTTACCAGTCCATGTCTCAGGTAGGGCTGTGCTGATTTCTCTTTCATTTCTATAGCAGAACACCTCACAAGGCAAAAATGCACCCTGGATCAGTGTGGCCTTGCTTATTTTCTGAGAGAATTGTCTGCTAAAATATAAAATCTTTACCTATGCTTTAGGTGAGTTGTGCTGAAGATGATTCTACTACTCTCTGTACATTTAAGAGCACGGCAACTTCAGGAAGGGAATGCAATCTTAAGTTTCTCCGCTTGGTTTTTTGTTTCTTTTTTGAAAATGTATTACTCTGCTTGCTGGTCTGTCCAAAAAGTTTCCTTTAAAGAACATTATTATAATTCTTTGCCCTCTTGAAATTATTATTGGGATTTTTAGTTTGGTGATTGGATTTTTTGGTTTGTTTGGGTTTGTTGAGGGAAATTTGTGCGTTCAAGACGTTCAGGATTTGTGTGACTGGGATTTTAGTGTAGGCAGGTGTCTAGTACAGAATTGTTCAAATCTTGAATTCTTCTCTTCTTTTCATGTCTGTCTCCTTGTTTTATCTTAGGATGAAATTGGGAGCTGGTTATTCAAAGAGGGTCTTTTGAACTGTCATTTTCCTCATATAAATGATATTTTCTGGATTAAATTTAGAAGTACCTGCTGGGGCCTTTGGGGAATCATTGCCTGGGAGATAAAGTATGAGGTTTGGTCCTTCTCACCCCATCTCCTCAGCCTTTTTAGGAAACCATGGTGAGAAACTAGATTTATTGTGACTTAAAACGTCTCAGTTTGTACGTGCAACCTCACAACAAGATTCCTTCTGCTTGTCTTCCAAAAGGGCTTGATGTGGGCAAGGCTTGATTTTGCTGTGGGACCTTACTTGACATTGTGGTGGATGCCATTTGTTTTGCTCAAATACTTGCTGGATCTTTTCCTTTAAACTGAGCAGGTTTTGTTATGGAATTCCTGGGGGAAGGCAAAGGGAATCCATGCAGCGCGCGTGCTCCTGCACGGGGGAAGGTGAGATGCCAGCCATTCATCATGTTTCCAGTCTGGAACAGGACAGCTGGGTGAATCCCATTGAATAAAGCTGGTGTGGAGTAGTGGGGGCACTTTCTGCCAGGCTCACTCGGCCTTGAGCGTGTCCCACATTCCCTGAGCCTGGCACGTGGAGCTGGGTTGGATTGTCGTCCCCCAGGACGCTGCCGGGAGTGCGATGGTCTCGGAAAGGGTTTTGCTCCTGTGCTGTGTGAAGTGGGTGCTCAGGACATCTACATGTCTTAAACAGCTCCTGAGCCCATGAAAAACCTGTGTCCCAAAACGTTGAGAGAAGCAGGCCAAAATGAATCTGTGTGTTTATACAAGAGGTGCCAACCGAAATTGCAAAGCTGAAAATGTCTCCCTGTGGAAATCTGCATTGCTGCAAGGTTGTTTGGGATTTTTCCTGATTATTTGTGCAAACATATGAAGAAAAAAAAAGATACTTTGAAAACTGCCTATATTTAATTGGTTTAGCTTACAAAGATCAGTAGAATTCTATAGTTGAGTAGCAAAAAGTAAAGGCAAAATTAGAAAGGAATTCTATTAATCCTGAGAAATACAAAGTGCTTCCTGTATAGATGTCTTTGATCCAGTATTAGTGGAGCTACTCAGTATTTTTAATAAATGTAAGGTAGTTCAGAGATGACATTTCTGCCTAGACATGGCAGAATGTGCAGTCTCAGTTGTGCTGCTGTCTCTGAGCATTCCTCTGAACACCCAGAAAAGTCAGGATTTCCCGTCGGGACCATGTCCCTGCTCCTGTAGTGGGATTTATTCAGCTGCAACATTGGGGAAATCTGAATTTTCTCAAGCTCTCCCTAACTCCCTGTCTATTTTACCCTATAAGGCAAAGCTTGTCTGTGGATGAGGAGCACTTTAACAACTGAGGTAAATGAAACAATCCTAAGAACTGAAAGTAGTTTCCTTCGTAATTGCTGTAGATTGGGCACAACGGTTCATTTTAAAGAGACTAGTGTTTTCCATCTTGGGTTTTAAGTGTTTTGATGCTTTTAGCAGATAATCTAGTTTAGAAATGCCCAAAAGTGGCATATGGGGGAGGATAATGGGCTGGGTGGTGGTAGATGGGTACTTGGAGAAGTGCCTGTTAATTTTCTCTGTTGGATTATATGCAGTGCTAGATGTGGCATTTCAGAAGGAAACCCAGATTCTAATCTGTATTTGAAAGCAGATCTCAGGACTGAGCAGAGAAATCTGTGTCTGAAGAAATTTCAGAGCTAGATATAAAACTATCTATGATAAAGACTGGCTTTGCTGTCTTATCTCGGTACTGCTAATAGTCAATAAAAGGAATTAATGAATGGCAAAACTACAGTGAGCAAACCAGAAGATCACACCCTAGTGATTGCAATAAAACCTACTGTGGCAAGTAATCAGCATTGTGGTTGTGGTTGGGCATGAATAAGCATTGTGGAGGAATGCTATAATAGGAGGCAGTAATGAATCTGGGATTCCACTGGGAAAATTGACACCTACACCTCATTTTCTAAAGCCTCACAGCTGGCACTGAAACACAGTTTAAATCCATCTGCACAGTGAGTCGGGTTTAAATGCAGCACTTCTGTTAAAAGTCTCCTCAATTTGTTCACTGCTCATGGAGACTGTGCAGTGCAGACTGAATGCAATATTATTTTGAGGACTTTCATTTAAGTTGCTTCTGTAGAAGGCAGGAAAAGACCATCGCATCCTGTAGAATCAATGACCCCCAGCATTGGAGAAGTGAGAAAAATTGGTGTTTTGGATTTCTGGTAGATTGGAGAAATAATCATTATGTGTCCTTTCCAGAGCAAAGCAAAATGTTATAAATTTAGCTAGACAAGGGAGAGATTTAAAAATTGTGTGTATGTGTAAAATCAGATGAGAGAAAATAATCAGGAATAAAACACTGAAAATTAATCTTCTAAAGGCTGAAGTAAAACTTTATAGCACTTTCCTTTTTATGAGACATTTGGAAAAGAATGAAGTTACTTTCAGTATTGCAAAATGGAGAGAAAGTTACAACCAAACATTTTCAGTCATTTCCATGTCAGAATTGCTCCAATTTGATTGCAGAACACTTGCTAGGAAATAACAGCTCCTTGGAAAATCTGGGACCTGTTTTGTGATCTCAGTTGTATTTGTGTAAAGTCTGTAATAGAATAGGATCACAAGGACAAGGCAATGGGAGCTGAGAAGTCTGATGTTATCCATTATTTCTTGGGTTCCCAGGATTGTGGGAGAATTGAGCTGAGAGATTTCTAGCCCAGAATTCCCAAAGCTACATTTTAATGACATCTTGAAAAATAGAGAGATTTGGTATTAGGACCTGGCAAGACATTAATACTTAATATTTTCTATTTTCCACTCTTTTCCCTTTTCCTCTCATGCAGCTTTACATTTTGACCCATTCTTGGCCAGGACACAGCTCAGAACAGCACCCAGATAACAGCTGCAGGCATTTCAGGGGTTTGGGAATAGCTGAGATCTGTTTAAGTGACTAAATGGAGGAATGAAGGACAGCCTTCCAAAAAAAAACCCCCATCTTCCTGAACATGGACCCCTGCACCCATATTCAAAAGCTTTGGACTGCAGACAGCATATGCAGAATGCTTAAAACACAGAACCTGAAAGAACCTTAACAGACAAGTCTGCTTTGTTTTTAATTTTGATCTTTTAAAAAATAACACTTTTTTTAATGGAAGAAAAAAACCAGTTTTCCAGAACTTCCCATACAATAAAATTACAATGCCCTTTGGAGATATAATAACAGAAAATTTGCAAATATACAAGCAACAACTTTTCAGTGACCTTAATGTGTTTGGATCTGTATGTTCAGGTCTTATCTTGTAAATTTTTTTACATGCCAATGGCTTCTATTCATGTAGTTCATTGTCTGACTCCAACAGGATGTACAGAGAAGGGGTTGAATTGGAAGTATATAGTATATATATTTGCCCTGTATTTTGGATAATCTTACTGCTCATTTTTTGGATTTCCATCAGAATAAGAGTTTTCCATGTAATCACTAAGTCATCTTTAAACACTTGGCCACCATTTACATTTGGGTATTTCTTTTAATGATTATTTGGCAAGTCACAGAGCAGTTAATGGCTGCATTTCCTGCCAGCATTTTTTTTTTTTTCAAACTGGGATTTATTTCACCTTACAGGAGTTGAATTTCATCTGAATTAAATTTTAATAGACATCTTGAGAACTAATGTTGAAGCAACAAATTCCTGTACCTTTGAATGTGCAGGTGCCTGTTGCCACATCCAGTGTAGAGCTGCCTACATTGATCCATTAAAAAACAGAGCACTGTTGTGTAAGCACAGAAGGGTTGAAGCTTTAATAAAAACATGTCCTTTTTTTTTTTAGAAGACAGAGAAATGTGCATGATATGTTTGTGGTTACTTAAACAGGGTGTTCTATGACAGATTAACCTGTCATCTTTGAAATAAAATTAGCAGTGTGGTACTTTATTATGGAAAATGTCTCCTTGCATGTTGCACATAACATGATATGCCTTATGGATGTCCTAATGCTCTGGATGGCGTTTAATCCTGTTGCTCAAAGAAGAAAAATGTGAAAAGGCCCCCTGAAATAGAAACCAGTAATGTAATCATTGATAGAATTAAATGGTGACAAGTCTGAAGCACATGGGATTTTTTTGGCCAAAAAAAATTTGCGAGTGTGAACGCATTTCCCTTCACCCCTTCTGCCTGTTCCGTTCCAAGCCTCCTCCTGACAGCTTTTCTAACAGCTCATTTTGTTCCTGTGCTGACTAAGCCGTGGAGGAGCTGGTGTTTGGGGTTTCTGTGGATAGCACCAGGAGGTTTGGGGCTCAGCTGGGTTGTGCTCTTGGCTTTCCTTGAGCAGGTCTGGTTCAGGTGACTGCGTATGGTGAAATTCTCCAGCGAGGGTCAGGAAGCCGTGCCAGAAGTTAAAAGGGTTGGTTTCACCTTGTTGCAATAAATTACAGAGCAATCATAAATGATAGGAATGAGTTTGATGAAGTGGGTGAGGAACAATTGATGGATTACTTTAGTTAAAATTACTTAGAGCCCAGGCCAACTCCCACTGAAGTCAATTAAATTGTAGCTGGATCAGAGCCAGAATGAGTCAAATTCAATTATGCCTTAACTGTAAACATTTTAAAGCATATTACTGTAAGGTAGTTCAGCACTTAAATTACATTAAAATGGAAGCATTTATGAAATTCCAAGTGATTTGATTTTATTTGTGCAGCCCTATTAAAAGCCTTTTTCTTGTGGCTGTGGCAGAGACCTCTTTGGCATGCTTAATCCCCAGAGCACCTGTCTGTTGTGAAGAGATGTCACAGCCATTGATACTGTGGATGAATTTGTCCATCACAGACTTGCTGCTGAAGTGATTGCATCAGAAGAGGCAGCAAAGATGACTGAAAGGAGATTGTATAAATCCCACTGCTATTTCATCTAATTGTCAAGATTTAGAGAGCTTACTTGTGTAAGTATCAGCTCATAAATTAATGAAACTTTCACATGAGCTAATCCCAAAGCTGGAATGGTTATGGATATTCATCTGTTTTTCAGCTGAACAAAGTACAGAACCAAAAATATTATTTATAAAGAAACAATCTTCATGATAAAATGGTGGATTTATAAACAAGATCAAGTATGGTGGTGTTTTCACAAAATTGGGCAGATAATATTTTAAATCATGATTATCTTTTAAATTATGATTCATGGGTTTCCTTTAAGACAATTTATGTATTCTTAATACCTTCTGGATTGATTATTTTCATTCTGTCCTCAGAATTTTTTCCTCCCTGTCCATTTTCCAGCAGAGCCAGGGAGCAGCTCTGGTTGCAGATGTTGGGTTTCCTGGCTTGCATTTGTCTGACCATCCTGGGAGGCCAGAGCTCCCCATCCCAAGGGCCATCCCATCAAATCCTTGGGTTATGGCAGGCTGTGCAGACAGCAGGGAATGTCTATGCACTGGGATCATTCCCATCTCTGGGTGAACTAAATTTGTCTCTGCACAGATGATCTCCCAGTCCATGCCAAGTGCTGAAAGTACTTCTGCAGGTGTGGGATCAGTCTGGCTTGGTTTCTGTCTTTGCAGCAGTTGTGCTCAAATGAAAGATAGGGCTTTAATCCTGGTCTTAAAATCCTGATTTTAAAGGCATGACATGGCTTTGGCTCTGTGAGAGGTTCTTTGTGGAGGATGGAGGTGCTGGACACGTGTGAACATGGAAAAGATGGATTTGACTGCATGCCCAGCTGGCATGGAGGGCTGCAGTGTCTTACTGCTGTGTACTTGGCTCCATGGACTGGGCTTTGGTCTGGAAAACTCAGTTTGGCAAATCAATTCCTTTTCTTTTATGCTGTCACAGTTCTTGTCATTGTTTTGGCCTTTCTGTTTTCCTTGTTTTCTTTTAATAGTGGTATCAATTAATAGCTTCCACTGTCACATTCTGCAGAGCTGGAAACTATGAGATAGAAATCTGGCCATTGGAGAAGAGGAAAAATTATACCTATCTAGCAGCTTTAATCAGGAAAAGGAGACAGAACTGTGATAAATGTTAGTACAGGACTTATGTGGCACATACTCAACCATGGATTCTTCCCTGCCCCAGAAAAAATCCACTGCCTTGAGAGCAGTGAAACACTTTGATGGCAACTGGTGACTGTGGCTTTAATACATTTGAAGAAGCTGATTTCTGTGATTCAGGCCTTATTTCTCCTTTTTCAATATTAGCACAATTCGTCACGACAGAACTTGTGAAAACACATTAACATCAGTTGGCAGCTTTTTAAAACTGAGCATTGCTGTTCGCTGCTCACAGACCCTGCTCAGCACAGCCTTGCCTCACCACTGAGCTCAGCTTTGGGGTGCATTTGAGAAAGCAAACTCATCAGTAAAGCTCTTCCCTGCTGGTGTTTTTATCTGAGATTCCATCCACAAAATAAAATTGGTGCTTTCCTGTAGTAAATTACAGGATAGAAAATTATTTTGGCAGTGAAGGATGCTGAGAAGCCTTTCATTCATCACAGTGTCTTGACAGTGACTTTGGTTGAAAACTTTGGGAAAACTCCTGAGAGTTCTTCTATTTCTAGGAAGTAGAGCCAATGCTGAATTTCTGAGTACTTTGGGTGTGATTTTGCCCTGTGCAGGGCTTGAACTTGATGATCCTTGTGAGTCTCTTTTAACTCAAGATATTTTTGATTTTAACTCCTTGCTGATGATTTGCTGGGACTCTACTCTGAACCAGTCATGCCTATGAAGCATTCACTGAGTATTTCTTATATGTGGAGTAAATTATAATGGAATTGCTGCCACCACCCATTGCTGCAACGTTAATTAACTGTAAAATCCACCCAGAAGAAAGTTTAGTGATCATTTCCAGTACCTGGTGTGTAGCTTTAATGTAATTTAAAATGTGGTGGACTATTAATTTGTCTTCTTAAATTGTTTATTTTCCCCAAAGCCAGTCATGGGTCATTTGCCTCCAGTAATTGATACCAACACTGGAAATATTTGTCCAGTTGATGACAAACTTAAGTGTTTCATACATTGCTAAATCTGCTTAACCTGGGACTAGTTTACACCTCAGGAGAAAATTCAAATACACACCTCATCTAGTTTTTCACCACAAGGATTTTCTTCTTTCAGGTGTTTAACTTGTTACAGCTGTCAGTAAATAGTGGGCCTTAGGTCTTTTTGCAAACTGCATAGATGTCCAAACACTGCTTTTCTCAGTCCCTCTTGATTTTCCTCCTGTCCCCCCTTATTTTCTCCTTCAAGTCAATAGAAGTTTTGGGTGTGTAGAAAAAGAAAAGGAATTGCATCAGACTGCAAATAGATGACCATTTTCTGCTGAGCATTCATGTATCTGGCAGCCTGGGACAGGGGTGGCTGAGTGGAGTTGGGCTGTGCTTGGGCCATCCCTACTTGGCTTTGTCCTTGAACTCATACATGACAGGGAGCCAACTGGATTCCTCATCCTTCCCATTTTTTAAAGGAAAATGGTGGTTCAAGTATTTGAAAATTCTTTGCTAAGAAATGCAAGAGAAGCCCAAAGCTGTATGGTCAGTGTATGTTTAACTGTTTATATGTTACTGTGCTCTTCATGAGTATTAATTAAGTACAAGTAAAATCCTACTGTTTTTTCCCAGCAGAGGGACTTCTGTAGGAGGGAAGAGACTTCCCCACAAATCACTTTAAGATAGGTGTTAAGACAAAACCGTGTTTATTACATTTCCAGAGTTTCAACTCCTTCATTTTTTATCCATCCTTTGTCTCTTACTGGATTTTTACACTCAGTCTATGCCCTGTAGGGTTCTTCAATTTGTTTTTTTGCTATCTTCCTTTGCTTATCTCCCCTGAGTTCTTTGTTCCCTCAGCACAAACTGCACCTGAGAATGTTCGAGTTCAAGTTGAACTTTTGAACCCATGATGTCAGGTTGGTTTGGAATTAGGCAAAACCAGTTTGCCCATCCCTCACTGCAAAAGGGTTAATCCTCTAAACTATTGAGAGACAAGGGCAGAGAATTGTGAAAGGAGCCCCTGTTTTATAAGCATTTGTATTGCCAGTGCTTGAATGCCCATAATAAGCAGGTTGAGCAGTGATTAACGACTGTGTTCTACATGCTGACGATGGATGATGTGTCTCATTGGAGAAGCCATTTCTTTTTATTCAGGCTCCTCACCCCAGCATCTCAAAAATGAGATGTTAAAATCCTGGTGGGAGTGTGTTCCATTCTTAGCAATTTAATGAAAGGTGACCCACAGAGAGGAGAAAATAATTTAAATTTGCCTTTCCTTGCCTCCTTTTAATGTGTGAGAAGACAACCCACAAAACTATTTTTTCATATGGGATTTTTCTTTTCCTTTCAGGATTCTTACTTCATTCCCTCCAAATTGGAAACAAGTAGGAATGTGTTGTCATTCTGAAACTTTATGCATTTGGAAGGGGCAAGCTATTCAAATGCCTTAAACTTTGTTTTCTTAATTTATTTTTAGTAAAGGAGTAAAATAATTTAAAATCTTTAGGTATTTGAGCCAATTTTTGTATCAGATTATATATTTCTGATTTTGCTGCGGTTTCAGTTTGCACTTTTTCCTCCTTTTTTTCATTTTGTATGTGTAAAGGATGTGGTGGTAGAGTGTTTGTGGTGTTTGGAATACACAGAGTAGACACAGAACTCACCTTTTTATTAACCAGCAATATATTTATACCCATATGGATTCAACATTGCATCCATCTAATGTCAAGGCTTTAACTTCTGTAGAATGGCTTAGAGTAAGGAGGAAAAAGCTTGAAAAGCACTATTTCAAAGCAGTGAAATGGAATGCAGCATCCAAGCAAATCTTTTGCAAGCTCTACCTAAACTGAAAGTCCTTGGATCTCCTTCCCAGCAGATGAACTTGGCTGGGAACAGGGACAGCTAGGGGCATGGCATCAATACTTTAAACAGAGGGAAAAGATGAGTAGGATGTTGTAAAAAAAAACCAAAAAAACCAAAAACCAAACCAAAACAAAACAAATTTGCAACAGTTTCTCATATGTGGTTCACTAAACATTAATTAAAGGCTCTTTTGGGTCTCAGACTTTAAAAGCTCCATCAAATCTAGCACACCATTGCTGAGCAGAGCAAACCAATTCCTGTGATGGGTCAGCGGTGTTGGGTGTTTTCATCAGAGAGCAGAAAATGCCAATAATTGCCTAAAATACCTGGATAGCTTAATAGCATTCCAGGGGGACGCAGCCCCAATTTCAGACCTTAATGAAAACACTGTCAATGTAAAGATTTTGTCTCTTTGCATGTGGAAATGTCAAATCTAAGATGTGTTTTATCCCAGCAGTGCCAAATCAGAGTCTGGTACTGGTGAGATTTGGGAGATACATAAAATATTCCCTGCAGAATTATTTAGATCAACATTGTTTTAAAGTTGGCAGGGACGGCTGATCTTGGGCAAAATGTCTTTCTTGGGTGGGGAGAACTTCTTAAAAATTGAGCTCAAAGACTTATTTTTGTTGTAAGAGTCAGACACTGCATTTGTGCCTGTTATTGGAGGAGCTCCCGTGGAAATATTGCTGCTTGCACAAGAACAGGACACATGCATTGCTTCAAAATTAACATATATATTAGTGCACACCAAGGAGTTTCATCACCGTGTGACAGAGGAGAGCTCTCAGCACAGCACCCGTGCAATGCCCTGATGGGGCAGAGAGCTGGGAGAGAAAACCTCTGCCTGCCCCCAGGCTGCTCCTGGTGCCTTCCAGACCCCATCCCTGCTGGGTTGTTGTCATCACCCTCTTTGCATGTGGGGAAAACAGAAGTCCAGTGGCTGAGGCTGAACATCAAGGCAGTGCCAGGGATGGAAATACTGTGTCTGAGGTCCTCTTCCCCCAAAATTTACACCTAAGTGAACAGAACTTTGTTCTTTTGGTGCTTTTGTGGGACAGAGTAAAGTCAGTGGGAATGGGACAGTATTCCCATCAGCCTGGAGTTGCTTTTTGTGCTGGTGGGAGTTACACACCCACCTACATTTGAAGGGAAGAAAGGGCTGTGTTGTTTTTTGCCTATTTTATAACTGGCATTGTAATGACATTATTCCAACATCCCTGTGGAACATGGCAACGCCTCCTTTCCCTGTGACAGGGGCTGAGGAGAACTCAGAGAGAATCCACGAGTGATGAAACCAGAGGTGGGTGTTAACCAAGGCTTTGACTTCAAATCTTAGATTGAGGGAGGATTTTCCAGCTGGATCCCTAAATCAGAGCATTTCCAGGGGCACGTTTGTAGTTCTGGATTGGAGCTGTTTGCAACAGTTGTCCTTTTAAAATTTCTTCCCATAAGGGCATTAATTCACACTTAAGGCTGAATGTGAGCACTGTAGAAACTTAATTCCACCCATTATGATTAATTAGGGCCTCATCTCCACCCAAAGTCTAATCTAAATTTGTCTGGAGATGTGTAAACAGTGTTTCCTTGGCTGACTTCCTATCAGAAAGAATAGCACAGACTAATATTGGACATGAGTGAGGGCTTGCATTTGGAGATCACAGAATCATGGAATTCCAGAATGGTTTGGGTTGCAATCTCATCCAGTTTCAGCCATGGGCAGGGACACCTTCCACTATCCCTTCCAGCCTGGCTTAGGACACTTCCAGGGCAGGAGGAGGTCAGGACAGCTGCAGCTCACCAGCTGGAACCTCTGGCTCATCCTTCTGTCAGGGGTGTGGCGTGGACAGCCTGGTATCTGGGAAAACCTTGTCATCACTTTCTGGCACATACCTGGTGTCATGCCTCCAGAGCACTTTGCAACTCTGAGGCTGACATTTTTCTCATGGAACTGTTTGTTCTGGTGTGTCCATCTGGGGACTGCCCATCCATTTTTCAGCTTATTTTTTGGGATTAGATGAATTTCTGTAAGAGTGAAACTCTCTTTGTGTTTCAGCAGAAAAACCCCAGTATGCCACTGACCTTGGAATGAACCAGCTGGGTCTTGGCTCCATCTATCAGTTTGCTGGGGCATAACTGTGGGAGCATCAGCCTCCCCATGTGCATATGGGGCACAGGTAGAGGTGGAGATGGAGCCATGACTGGTGGTTCTGCAACATCTTCAGCTCACGACTGACTTCATGTAATACAGAGAGCACTGAAGTCAAGGAAGCTGCTCCGGGAATGAAGTTGCCAAGACTGATTTTTATGTTGTAGAATGGTTGGCAGTGAAAAGTTTTTGTAACCTGGAAATCCAGCTGTGTATTTACCCCTCCAAAAAGTGAAAGCTTAGTTGTCCTCAATTCATTCTTTTTCAGTTAAGATTGGATCTATGAGGTGACATGGGCGTAATGTTGTTTGATGTGCAGAGGATAAAAATAGCCATCCTGTGCTTATGGAAGCTGTGACATAGTCAGCTTATTCAAACAAAAAGATCAGGTTTGGAGGAAATGCTCTTCCAGGGTGCTCTAGGTTCTGTTGACAGGGTTTCAGCTTCCTGGAATAACACTGGGATGTCCATTATGCTCAGCTTTGTTCCCTGTGCGTGTCTCTCCTCCCTACCCAGCCACCAGAGCTGGGTTAAGAGCACTGATCTAATTGGCAACCACAAAGGAGAGGCAGGCTGTGAACAAAACCTGCTCATGTGTCATTCACATCCTTCTAAATTGCATTGTTTGTGCAGCTGTTCAGACAAATTGTCCACAGAGTTTATTTTTGTCCATAGAGGAAATAGAGATGGGTTTTCTCTGAGTTCAGGGCAGATGCAAAATCAAAGAATCATATATGCAGCTCAGAGAGACCAAGCTCTCTGCTAAATATGTCCTGATGGGGGCAAAATTCTTGATGAATCAATCCTTGAGATTATAAGCCACAGCTGTAAGAGGCAGAGGCTTTGCTGAGATGTGGCAGGTCCATTTCAGGTTAACACTGGCACTTGCTGAAGTCCCCCTTTCATTTCAGCAGGGAGGAAAAGAGCAGGATGTCTGTGTATTTAAACACTGATCCACTATTCTCCTGAGAAGGAAAAAGTGTTTTCCAAAGGATCCATCAGGCAAAATTTACACAGTCTGGTGTTGAGAAACAATTGCACTCTCTTTCTTCCCATGTGTCACTCAGCAGTGTGTTTCAGAGCCGTGGGGCAGGAAGAGGGAGTGATATTTATGGCCAGCTTTCTGCTGGAGCTCACACAAGGGTGGGCTTGAGAAACCTGAAGAGTGCTTTTGTGTGCACAGCTAGTCAGCTGGCCAAGGCTGGTGTTTGCTTATGGATGCTGTGATAATAATTAACAGAGCAGGAAGTGAGGGACTGATTGATTTATGCATCCATGGCATTGTGTGCTTGAACTTGGCTAGAAACTGTGAAATCCTGAGATTTCCTGAGGCAGAAGAATTTCTCAGATATGTGAGGATGTAAGAATGGCCCGAGGTCCATACAGACTCAAGTTTGGGCAGTGGCCAGGGAGATGCTCAGGGAGCAGAGCAGAGCAGAGGACAGACATAGCCTTCCATCAAACTCCACCCTCTCAGCTAGCACGAGCTCCATCCAGCTGGGCGTTTTCTGCTAAAATCCAAATCTTGCTTCTTGACCAGTGACACCCTCTGCACAGAGGAATCCATCTGCCCTCTCACAGTGCCCCTGATGTCTGCTCATGTCTGTCATTGGTAGACTGTTGCAACTTAAGCTGAGACACTCTGAGGGTTCTGGCATCTTAGTGCTGTGTTCCCCCTCCGTCCCCAACAGCCAAGAGCAGAAACTTCCTGTAAATCCTCCCCTTAGAGCTGTTCCATTCTCTCATCCTTTGGCTGCTCCACATGTGAAGTCTGAGTCCGGTGGGTGATGAGCTCTAGTGCTGAGCCTTGTTCTCAGAGATGGAGGGAACTCTTGGCTGAAGTATTTAACATGATTTAGTATTGAGTAATTCAGTATTTAACTCAGTTAAAAAGCTGGCAGATTGGATCCCAGAGCTTCTCTGCACTACCTGAGTGTTGCTGTCTGTGGAGATGTGCTGGTGTTTATTTCTCTGGGACTGAT
The DNA here is from genome assembly GCA_034336665.1 of Luscinia megarhynchos. NCBI lineage: Eukaryota > Metazoa > Chordata > Aves > Passeriformes > Muscicapidae > Luscinia > Luscinia megarhynchos. Next base: position 7,310,264 of record CM067586.1, read on the forward strand.
GTTGCCTGGGTTTAGAACTCCCTCTGCAATCCCCAAGCAATCAGGGTCTGGAATGGAGGTTCACTTCCAAACTTGCCTTCCCTTGGGAGCTGTTTGAAGTCACCATGGCCTTGGGCCCATATGTCCAATAAATATTAAGGCAGATCTGCTTGTGTGCAGAGCACCTCCTTTCCCACTGAGTAGGATTTAAGGAATCATCAGCTAAAGATGAAGAATCCCAGACAGAGTCCCTTTTGTGCAGCCTTAGGCAATGACCTCTCTGACCCATGCTCAGTTTGGCTGGAGGGGACAGGTTTGACTCAAGGAGGGCTCCCATCAAAAAGGCAGGTTGTCATTTGAGTACATGAAGCAGAAGAATTCAAAGTACAGAAGTGGTTTCTGTTCTGATTCATTCTCTGCTGAAGCCACAGTGCCATTACATTTGCCACAAAGGATTTCTTGAGTGCTGGCCAAATAGATTCTTTAAATGCTTCTTTAGCACTAAATAGATCTTCTTTATGTATAAATTTTCCTCTTCACTGAGGATCTGACAAGGTCCTGGCACACTCCTCTGCTTGACTGCCAGCCTGGAAGAAAGGCTGCTCTGTGCAGGGACAGCAGCCTTTAGCAGCAGTTAGTGCTGGCTTGTGTCATTCCAGTATCTGGGAATGAACCTGGTGGCTGAGCACTGTTATCCCAGGATATCCCAGTGATCTGCCCAGCACAGCCAGGCCCTTCCTCCAGCCTCAAGGTGCTTTTCCATCTCCTCCCCTCCATGAACAAGGACTGTGTGTCAGAGTGGTGATGGCCAGCCCTGCCAGAGGATCCTGCAGGGATGGCATCCCTGGAGACACTGCTGCTCCAGATGAATTTTGGAATGTGTTTCTAAGATGGATAACTGCCTGACATCCGGCCCTGTCCAAGGCAAGGTGTTCCACATCTGCCTGTGGCAGCAGGGAGTTGGACAGGTCTTGTTCAGGGAGGCTCTCAGGCTGCTCAGCTGTTCAAGGCCAGTTATTTTCTGTGGGCAGGGCTTTAAACACACAGAAAAGCACAATATGAATATCAAATGTCATTAATAAGTAAGGATTATTTATTTTTCTGTTGGTTTTTGTGGAGGCCTGCAGCATGCACACCTTGTGTCATTCAAACATATTAATTGCTGTTATTATTGAGAAGTTATACAGCAATATGCTGATAAATTGCTAATGGGAGACACTTAGAAAAAACGGGATCCTACAGCTCCAAGAGCTGAGAGAATTTCCCCTGTGGCTTTGCAATTGGGCTGAAGTGAGTCACAGCTCCAAGTGTCCCAGACCAGAGGGAGCAGAAGCTGGAGCTGTGTCCATCCCTGGGGAGCTGCACTGGGGTTTGCAGAGTGGGAGATGTTTGGGGAGGAGCATCTTTTAACTCAACCTCCACCAGCATCAGTGGTTTTCTTTGCAACAGATTTAGCTGAGAACCTGTTCCCCCCTCCACCACCACCCCAGAAAAGTGATTGAAGAGGAAAGAGACTGTTCTCTTAGGGAAGTTTAAACATGACTCCTGGATGAGCCCACCTGAAAATCTGAGGTCAAAAATTGCCATTTGATTAGATGCCAGTTTTTTCTCCCATTCCCACTTGGCTCATACAGAGGTGTAGACTTCTGAAGAACTGGCTTTCAGTCAGAATGCCTAAAAAAAGATCTGATAATGTTAGCTGTGCTAAAATTAGCTGCACTAATTTATTTTTGTTGTTGTTATTTTGTCTTCTGTTTTCTTTCTGTGGGCACATGCAGGTGAAATCCTGGCTCCACTGAAGCTGATGGGCATCTTGCTATGGACATCAGTTAGGTCTTGATTTTTCCACAATGAAGAGAAGCCTTTTGCTACATTTCTTGCTGTGTTGCTGAGTTGTATTTAATGTTTGCAAGACTCGTGGTCCATGTCAGATTAATAGGGTTCATTGAAGTGGCAAAATAATCTAGTGAGGATGTATCTGCAGTCTTTGGTTGAGGAGCAGTTAAACTTTACTCCAAGGAACCTCACTGGTGCTATTTTAGAGTACCAGTGGTGTCTGTTCGTGTTCCAGATCTGCACTTAAGATTTCAGCCTTGATTGCTCTGCTTCTCTGTAGCTTCCATGACACCATTCCTGTGGAAATTTTGTCTCTGCATTTGAGCTGAGTCTTGAGACTATTTTTGGAAGCTCTCAAAATATCCCAGAAGTGCCCTTCACCTCTGCTCTTGTGCAGAGACTTTAGCTCTAGCTTAGTCAGAACTGATTTCCACATGTATCCAAAGAAAGAGAGCAAGTAGGAAAAGAAAGCAAACCACAGACAATTCTCCTCTCCCAAAGCAGGGCTAACTGTCACTGATCTTTGAGGAAGAAGAATTGCAACAAAGAGTGTTTTCAAACACTCCTGGTTCCAGAATTCCCATTCAATATAGACAAGTCTGCTTACAGAGCTGAGCTTTGGCACTTGTAAAGGCTCAGAGGATTACCTGCAGCTTTTCCAGCTCTTCCAATGCTAAAAGAGGTATAGGAAATGTAAAGAGTCTCTGGGGGCTGTCTTACAGGAAGACTGAAAAGGATGAGAAGAGAATCAAAGATACAAAGGGCTCCTGACAAGTTACCTGTCTCCACCTTTCTGGCCAAGCTTTGTTTGAGGGGTGCTAAAAACACCTAATTCCATACCCAGGTACCACCTCTCAGCTCAGTTGCCTTGCTCAGGACAGCTGAGGGAGGCTCTGCTGCTGTGCCTGGCGTTCCAGCTCTGGAGGACTGTCTGTGCCAGAGTGCTCCAAGGGCTGCTCCATGCCAGCACATGGGCTCACAGCTGGGGAGTGCCAAGCTGTCAGCACAGCTATCACACCCTCACCAGCCCAGCTCTGCCCAGGCCATCACTGGCTGAGTAGCCATCCCCTGGCGTGGCTCTGCTGCTTCCCATCTGGAGATGGCAGAGGGATCTGCTCCCACCCTGCTGCATAGCAGAAACATCACCCAGGTAATATTTTAAACTTGGGATTCAAGTGCTCAGTGGGCCAGGGCCCTTGGAAAGGGCTGGATCAAGGAAGTCTCAGAGACCTGGCAATTCCCTCTCCTAAGCACTTGTTCCTCAGAGGATGTGAACTTTCCTGGTGTATGCACAGCCTGCTGCTGTTCTTCCCTTTCCTCTTGCCTTTGTGTCCATATCAGGGTGCTGGGTGGAGTACAGTGCTGGTTTTGGAAAGAACCTGATACCTTATAACAGTAAATAAAAAAGTGTCTCCCATGTCTGGGGAACTTCTCAGTGCCTAAGCCTGGTACAGATGGAGCAGAAAAGGTTTAAATCTGATGTCACCAAAAATAGATAAGGTCTAACCTGAGTGCAAGAGTCGCTCTCCTGCCCTCAGTGGGGCTCCTGATGGACAAGAGGTGCTGCAGGTCCGTGTGCTGCCTGAGGAAGCCCAGCAGAGGAGCAGAGCCGTGCACAAGGGGAAGGTTCTGCCTCTGGTCAGCTCTTGGCAGTTCTGGCAGTAAGGCAAAGCCCCACTCGGACTGAGGGGAGTCGTGGGTCCTGCAGCACACGCTGGGTACCTGCTGCTGTCTTTAAGCACTTGGCTCCTGGGCCACCTCCAGCTCCTGGATTGCACCAGCTCAGAGGTAAAGTCTAGCTGAGATCCATGGAATTGGTTTGGTTGGAAAATCCCTGCTTTTTGGGATCTGTGGTGGAAAAAGTCGATGTAATGCTCTCCCCACTAAAGAAACGGTGTGTGGTTCAACTAATTCTCAACATTTCTTTGCTTCTTTTGTTTTCCATGCCTCACTTAGGGTTTGCTTATTCCTGTCAGGAGACTGCCTGCTCCCTCAGCAAAATCCAGTTCTTGCCCAAATGAACTCAACTTGTTCTTGGTTCCCTTTGTTTTGACACTCGGGAGATGAGAGATTTATAGACCTTCCTGAGTCGTAAATTCATTTTCTTTTATTATTTACCTTTCACTGCAGCCCATTCTGAGTGAGATTCATTCTGCCTTCAAGCAGGGCTGACCTGCCAAGAGGAGCTGATCCATAAATCTTTCCTTCCTTTTTCTTTCTTACTTTCCAAAACAACATTTGGAAACTGAGTTTGCCTGGGAGGAAAACTGTTCTTCCATTGCCGGCAGTCAAACCGTGCAACTAATTAGTGCTTTCCCTTTTCTCTTCCTTCTATTCTGTGTCTGCTGGGGTTGAAATTAAGCCAGGAAGGACGGGGGAAGGGGGTAAAAAAGGGGAAAAGATTTGGTTTAAGTATTTATTTTTAATTCCAACTTCTGCAAGGTGATCTGGTGCAGTGGTCGTGTATCCACTGTGTCTTAGGTAGTGGTCAGAAAAAGTTTAAAAGAAGTTTATTAGAAAGATAGTGAAGAAGATGAGTGGAGATGGCTTCAGGTTGATCTTCTTGATGTAACATCTTCTTGTTATTGCTGCTGGAAAGGAAAACAATTGACAAAAAAAAAAAAATCCTTGGATACATCAAACCATGATACATTTTTTTGCAGAAATATCTGACATATAATTAGCAAACAGAGTCCAGGGTCCTCCTATACCTGTGTGGCTTGAGTAAGCCAATTCATGCCGAGGTGTTGTGGGCAGTGCTCACTGCAGATCTCTTATTCACAGTGTAGTGGCTGCCAATGCAGATTTAAATAGCAAAGCAAAAGGTTTTCAGATCATAGAAAATGCTCTGCAGATCCAATGTCTATTTTATTTTTAGCCCTCGGTTAGTTTTGGCAAGAGTGGCCAGATGTTTGCGTTGTGGGGTGGACAGAAATAAGAGCTTTCTTGTTGCTTGAAACTGAGATCAATCAAATCCTTTTAAAAACCCAACAAAACAAAAACAAAAAAACAGGGAAAAATCTGTTGTTTAGGCAGCTCTCCTTCAGTTGTGCATGATATGAAGTCTGGGATTATGATTATTCTTCCCAAGCACTTGAGAAGTTCTCATCAGCAGAGTGAGCCTGAGAATACCCTTGGCTTTGGGGTGATTAAGATTATTCTAATAGACAAACTGGGACTTTTCTGTAGCAAACCACATAGTAAGAGACCATTGTCCCTGTGGACAGCAGTGAGACCTCCTCAGTCCTAAACCACGGGTGGTTTCACCACTGGAGTGTGGGGCCTCTTGACAGGTTTGAGATGGAAACAGTGAAATGCTTTAGGTGTGTTTCTAGGATAGCAAATTCCTCATTTTCTTGTTTATGTGGGCAGCTTTGGGGTTTTCATGCACAAAAGAGCAGTGGGTCAGAAAAAGTGCTCACACAACAGTGCAGGTGAGAACGTGTTCAGTGGAGCCATTGTGAAAGGCAGGCATGGAAAAAAGGGCTCTTCATTCATCCCAGCTCGGGAGACAGAGCGTGTCACAACAGTGCTGAGCAGACAAGAGCTGCTTGCCAGCATTTAATTTGTTGAAGATTAGGAAATTATTCCGTTCTTGTAATACCGTGTCAGTCTAGCAGTACCTTTGAACTCTGGGGGATGTGAGGTTTAGATCTTGCCTCAGATTTCTGGTGTGTGGAAGGCAAGGCTTTATCAGGGTGAGAGCTGCACAGATGGGTCAGGGGGAGTCGTGTTAACAGTGTCCCCAGAGACCATGGACTGGCTGAGCTTCAGCTGCTTTGAACTTTGGGATAACTAGATCCAGAGCCAGGACTCTGAACTCGGGCTTCTCTCTCTGGGAGCTGAAAGCTGGCTCAGGCAACCTAGAGGTCAGTTATTTCTGGTTTGCTCTACGTGCAAGGGCCTGCTAAAGCATTGCCCCCTTTCTGACCTGTAGCCTTCCCCCAAAAAAATCTGCAGCCTTGGCCCCCACGTCTTTTCTAGATGCCATCCTTATTCCTTACTCCATGCCAGGACCATCCTGTGTCCTCACCAGGCTGAGGGCACAAAGCTGGGCAGTCTTGTATAAGCTGGGCTGATCATGATGTTTTCATTATTTTTTGATGGTTTCTGAAAGCAACTGTGGGTGTCAAACCATAAGCAAAGGTTACTCTGACAAGCACAAATGGTAAACAAGTGCAAGACACTTAGTGTCAGCAGCCCCAGAGCTCTGCTCAGCCTGGAACTCGAGCCCGCTTGGCAGCTTGAGCCACGACTTGCACAGAGGCAGCACCACGCTTTCAGAAGGGCCAGAAATAAATGTGTGTCCTGACGTGGGCACCAAAAATAAGCATGTGCTGAGCTTTTTTAGCTGTTTGACCAGTGCACAGCTGCTGGCTGCTGAGCATTTTGGAAAATGTATCCCCTCATTCAGGTGCTTAGCACTTGAAAGCCCAGACTCAAACAACTCTGGTGTCATTTGCTTCTCTAATAACCACTGTTGTACCCTGCAGAAATAGCCAAGGCCTTGCTGCTGATCTTGAAAAGCAGTTCCTTTGATCCTAGTCATACCTGGCTATCAGAAAACAACCTGAAGAGACTTTTCTCTGTTCAATGAAGGCAGATCTCAAGCTCTGGGGTCGCTTCTCCCCTACCTTCAAGTACTCCCACATACTGCTGCCATGCCACACAGGAAAGCAAATATCCCTGTTTGCTCTGATATCAAATAACTTTGCTGACCTCCCTTGAAGAGAATTCCTTGTAAAAATCAGGTATCAGTCACTTGGAGCCTTGCAGGGGTTTCTGAGCTCTGGTGATTTATTATTCATGAGTAATTTCGTGCTTTATGAAGAGCCCTGCTGGAAATATATGGGGGTACAAAAGTGTTGATTAATCAGTGATCTGGTGCCAAAAGCTGCTCATGAGCAAGGACAGGAATGGGCTATGGGATAAGGTTTGGAGAATGAACCTGCAGAGGAGCTCTGTGATGGGCTGAACCAGGACCCCATAGCAGTGGAATAAGGGGATGCAATAAGACTGGGCCCACTGCTTTCTGGAGTAAGCTTAAGCTTAAGTCTCCGTATCCAGAACAGGGTAGAACTGGGATCCAAGAAGCCTCTTGGAGCCTGAGTGACCAAGGGCAGGTGTGTACTGGGGCTGAGTCCAAACTGCTGCAAATGAAGACATCAGCACATGATGTGCTCATGAATCCCATGGCACACCCAGGAACGCCTCTCTCCTGGCAGAGGTGGCTTCAATGGTCCTGCATGGGAGTCTAGAAATGGAGAGACCTTCTGAGGAGGCAGGAGGGGAGGATTTTTGGGAAAATTTGGCTGAAGGAGAAGAAATAATCTGTTCTATGGGTGGGTCAGCAAGTTTATGTTATCCCAGTTATGTTATCCCATGTTATGTTAGTGTCAGAAATGAACAGTGGTGGGTTGACAAGGAGGACACAGGCTATGGGAGCAGCATCTGTTTTACCTTCTGTGTAGCTGGGTGGTGTCAGAGGGTGCATAAATACCAGCACAGATTTAGTGTGTGAAGCAAAGGACAGAGGTGTAAAGCAAAGGACAACACACTCTGTCCTGATTTATGATCTTTGAACAGCCACTGAAATTGCAAATCAAGGCAGAATTTCCACCAGGTTACTCAGCGATGCTGTTGATCAGCACAGTCTTCAGCTGGAAAAAATCCCCAGGAAGAAAAGGCAGATAAAGCCTGACACAAGCTAAAGGTTGGCTTAGCAATTCCAGTCTCATCTCTCAAGTGCTTCCTTGGTGGTTTAAGTGGAAAGCTTTACATTTAATGGAAATATTTTGATTTTAGTGTTGCAGAGGGCTGGGGAACACAGGTCATCAGCAGGCCACACTGCAGCTCCTTTCTTTCACTGTGTGGAGTTACCCCAACGCTCACTGAGGTCTAGAGATCATTATTTTCATTAGTGGTGATTCATGTGAAGGGTTTCACAATCAGGCCTGCTGGTGTAATATGTTCCTTTCCACAGTCCCATTTATCTAAAGATCTCAGAATACTTTCTGTACATTAAATTTTAATCCATGTTTTACCATCAGTGATGTAGGTAAGGAGGATTGTTTCCATCTTGCAAATGAGGTAAAATGAGGTACAGAGCAAGAAAGTGACTTGCCCGAGATTCTTACTATATCTTACTGTGAGATTACATTTTCCATATGAAGCTCAAATTTCCCTGCCCAAACTTTAAAGGAACATTTGATTTGCTGAGGCTAAGGCTGAGCAGGAATTTGCTATAGCTGTAAATCAGAAGGCTTGACGTGGATCAGAACTTCCTCTAGTATTTGAGACTATTTGGATTTGCCATCCCAGAACAGCCCTGACCTGAAAAGATTGGAGCAGAGCTGTTTTTTTTCTAGAGCTGCTATCAACTGGTTGGTGTAAGATGTAGAGTGAAGAGCTCTTGGGATCTCTTCATCCTCATCTTCCTGCATGGTCAGCAGGATTAGTGTGGGCAATGGAGGATGAGAGTGGTTCTGAGTGCTTGCCTGTTAGGGGATGGAGTGAGTTGTGAACTGCCTGTTACCTGCAAGGGGAGGGGACTGCCTCAGGTGAACCCTGTCCTAGTTTCCCCTGGGAAACAAAGTTGGGAACAGAATGGGGATATATTTCATCTTTTGCTTGGAGTTTAATCAGTTGCGGTAAATAGATTATTTAATGGTTATAATAGTTCCTAAAAAAGGAGTCCCTTGGTTAGGGTTAGGGCTAGGGTTAGGGTTAGGGCTAGGGCTAAGGTTAGGGTTAGGGGTTAGGGCTAGGGCTAAGGTTAGGGTTAGGGGTTAGGGCTAGGGCTAGGGCTAGGGTTAGGGGCTAGGGCTAGGGCTAGGGTTAGGGCTAAGGTTAGGGTTAGGGTTAGTGCTTGGTTTAGGTTTTGGGTTAGGGTTTAGTTTAGGGCTAGGGCTAGGTTTAGGGTTAGGGTTAGGGCTAGGGCTAAGGTTAGGGTTAGGGGTTAGGGCTAGGGCTAGGGTTAGGGCTAAGGCTAGGGTTAGGGTTAGGGTTAGTGCTTGGTTTAGGTTTAGGGTTAGGGTTAGTGCTTGGTTTAGGGTTAGGGTTAGGGCTAGGGCTAGGTTTAGAGTTAGGGGTAGGGTAAGGGTCAGGGTTAGGGTTAGGATTAGAGTTAGGGTTAGGGTTAGGGTTAGGGTTAGGGCTACGGCTAAGGTTAGGGTTAGTATTAGTGTTACGGTTAGGGTTAGAGTTAGTGCTTGGTTTAGGTTTAGGGTTAGGGTTAGTGCTTGGTTAAGGGTTAGGGTTAGGGCTAGGGCTAGGGCTAGGTTTAGGGTTAGGGTTAGTGGTTAGAGTCAGGTTTTGGTTTAGGGTTAGGTTTAAGGTTGAGGGTTAGGGTTCCCCAGCCCAAGAAAAGCCGTGCAATTTGGGAGCAGGCGCGGGTGGAAAGAGGGGAATATTCTTGCTTGTGCTGCTTTGAGCGCCGTGGCCGAGCCGGGCAGGCTGTTGCCGTGTCCCTGCTGTCCCCGCACTCCCCCATCACCCTTCTCCCCGCACTGACTCCCCGCTCCCCCCAGGCTCCGCGCTCGCCCGGCCGCTCCCGGCGCTGCTGCCCGCCCTGCCCTGCCCGGGCCCCGCGGCCCCCGAGCGCTGCCCCGCCGAGCCCCAGCCCAGCAGCGAGTCGGAGGCCGAGCAGCCCCCGCCGCGCTCCAGGAAGCCGCGCCGGAGCAGGACCATCTTCACTGAGATCCAGCTCATGGGCCTGGAGAAGAAATTCCAGAAGCAGAAGTACCTCTCCACCCCCGACAGGTAGGTGGGTTTCTCACACAGGTACAGGGATGGGCAAACGGGACGCTCCATCCCTGCTCAGCCCTCGCACGCTGAGCGTTCCCTGCTGCGGGCGCTGCCTCTGCCGTTGGCTGCGCCCGTGCGCAGGTAACTGACTCAAATTCAAGGCTACTTTTCCTGGGATCAAAGGTGGCATGAGCAGATCATATCAGTGGAAATGTCAGATGATGGTGCACATGCTTGGGAGCAGGTCTCCAGGTTCACAGGTCTCCTCAGAGAAGGAGGATCTCTGCCTTTCCCACTCGTGCTGCACACTTGAGAAAGGATGGAGCCTGTCTCCCCCCGGGGTCTGCTAGTTCATGGCTGTGTGTTCATGATATCTTCAGCTGCTCCTGAGCTGGCTTTCATCCAGCACCTTGGGCAGCAATTCAGTGGGAAGGTGGTGGCCTGTCCATAAGCTCGGAAAACAGAGCCTGGGGTTAAAAGCTGCCTTGCAAAGGCACAGGCAAGTTCTTAGGCACTACTTGGTACCACACGGACAAACCAAACCAAGAGAGATTTTAGCTGTTTTAAGAGCTTTGAATCCTACTCCTGCAAATTTAAATTATGGGGAAATGATCCTTCCAATTCCTAGGAAGTTTGTAAACCTGGAGAAGGTTTGAAAGGTATCAATCCCTGCACTCCACAGAGGGCAGTGTCCCAGTATTTAAATTGATTCTGAAGATGGCTCTTTCTACTCCCACTGCCTGTCACCAGATTGCTGCAAGACCAAAATTCCTGGCCACAGCTAACCTTTCTCATAGAGTTTTGGAGTTCCTGCTGTGCCTGCAGGAGCAGCTTCACAGCACCAGATAGTTGACACTTTGCTGAACCACTCCAGGCTGGTAATTAATAACTCATATGATTGTTCCTTGGCTTCACTGAGGCCGATGAGCAATTCCTGCCCGTGCACCACTTCCCCTGTGTTTGTTTCCTGGGTTTCCAGGCAGTGTTGGTTGCACTAAGGTGTGTGGCAAGAGGTGGCAGCTGGTTGCAGGTAAATTACCCAGGTGTTACCAGACGTGCACTAAGGTACAAAGGGCTGGCCAAGCTGAGCTTCTCCCTGTCAGCTCATGGCTGGAAACGTGGCAAAGCAGAGGGCTGTGGTCTGTGTTCACTTCTGCAGCTTTTGGCCTGGACAGGAGGCTGCAGCCCTGGGATAGCACCTGAACCCCTGGTTTATCCACAGTGAGGGAGGGCAGTGCAGCAGGGTAATGACTCTGACCTGTCCTACTCCTGTTAGTAATGGTGTCTTAGATCAATGGCTCCAGATATCGTGTAGAGGCAGAACAAGCCTGCAGGTCCAGGGTGAACCCAGAGCACGAATCCTTGAGTGTGAGGTGGAGCACAAAGACCTGGTGCAGGGTATGTGGGTGTTTACAAATGTAAATCTGGTTGCCCAAGGAGCCCAGCTGTAAAAAATGGTTTTATTATGAAAAATTTGGCCTTGACAAATGTGTTTCCCTATCCAAAGGCAAGGAGATATTTGCCAAAAAGTCACAGAATGCAGAATACTGTGGAATGTGGCTCTTAGTTGGAGCTGTCCCACCTGCAGGACTTGCATGACTCCAAGGGGCATTTTCCTGGCATGGCTGAGGATTTCCAGCTCCATCCCTCATGCAACTCCATTACAAAACTGCCAGGTGCATGGTGGGGAAGGATCAGGAGCTACTCTGAGCCACATTTCCTTCACATCCTGGGCTTTCATGTAGAAATAATGAATGGGTTCACATGAACTTCCATGGGTTGGAGATTTGTGGAGGATGAATCAGGATTATGGGCTTTCTGCCACATATACCCTGCAGATAAATATACAAAAAAATTCACTTAGAAGCCTAAATTGCCTAAATAGCAGAATGTATATGAAATTAGTAGATTTAGATGTACTACTACTACTCCATGAGAAATGGGCAAGTGCTATGATCCCCATTCTGAAGGTAGTGAAGGAGAAATATGATATGAAGAGTAGCTGATGTCGGACATCTGTTCCTACGTGTTTGCTTCAGACATCATGACCTGTTTTTCACAGATGTGATGTACCAGCAGCTCCCAATTAATGGACAAACATGGAGCATCAGCAGTTGGAGTGCAGCAGGCTCAGTTTTTGAAGAGGGCAGACAAGCCCTGCCACTTAAGAGAGCTTGCAAGCACCTACATCTTCCACAGGAGCATGTCTTTGCATTCTGAATTCATGGGTTTCACCACTTTTGTGGGTCTGTTCTTGAGAAAACTGATCAGAGAGGACTGCTGAATGCTCTATCAGTGTTGGGCTGCCTAGACCTGGCACCTGAGCTCCTCTTGGCTTCTGTAGACTCATTTTGTTGTCTGGTTTGTCTCCCAGGCTCGACTTAGCCCAGTCCTTGGGGCTGACTCAGCTCCAGGTAAAGACGTGGTACCAGAACCGTAGGATGAAGTGGAAGAAAATGGTGAGTGGGTCCTTGTAGTTTCTCCATGGCTCTTAAAACTGATTGCAAAGAACAGATTGGGAAGCTGAACATAGTGGAGGGACTTGTGTCTATTTATACCAAATTTTGTTTTATTCCTGATCATTTTTCACAGAGATGGTCTCCTTTTTTCTCCTTTGCAGCATATGTGGTGGGCTAGAGGGGACCTCAAAAAGCAGTAGGAGGAGAACAAAGCAAAGGGGTGAAAGAAATGAGAATAGAACTGAAGGAAGAAGCAAAATATCTCCTTCTGCATTTTTGGCATTTGTGTGATTTCAGTGCTTCTGGGATTGGTTTTGTGCATGACAAAACAACTGTGCTGCTCTATGGAAACGGAGCAGTTTTGAGAGCTGGTATCATTAATTTTTGCTTCTCATATCTTCCTTTCACTTATTCTCATCTTCATGGTCCTTTTCCAGTTAAAATGCTTTTTTATAAGGGACAGCCACCCAGTAAATGCTGGTGGGAACATGATGCTGTGACATTCTCTGGTGGAGGTGTCCAGTTTTCTGATTTGGGAGAGCAGATGCAGTTCTAGGCTGTTCCTTTGGATGTATGTGGCACCTGCAGAAGCTGCTGTCACTTCTGACAAATTTGGCATTAGCTTGGATATAGATCCTTAGCTGGAGTGTCTTGTTGCTGCAGGAATGGTGAAGAGAGAGGGAATTAGGCACAGGAGCAGGATGTCAGAGCCCAGCAGAGTTCAGAACTTGACAGCTCATCTCTTTGCTGCAGGTGTTGAAGGGTGGACAGGAAGCTCCAACCAAGCCCAAAGGCCGCCCCAAGAAAAACTCCATTCCCACCTCAGAGGAGATCGAGGCAGAGGAGAAAATGAACAGCCAGGCCCAGAGTCAGGCACAGGAGGGATCTCCAGCCTCTGAGGAGCCAAAACTAACAGAGAACCCAGAAGAAGTCCAGTTGGAGACAGAGGGGTGTCCAGAACATGCACCAGAGCCTTCCTCAGAGGAGACCACACCGTTAAGTTAAAAGGGAGAGAAAGGAGAGGAAACAAAGAGAAAAAAAAAAAAAGAGAAAAGAGAAAAATCAAAACCAAATATATATATGTATATATATATTTAAATATGTATGTAATGATATGTGTGTACATATATATATAAATATATATATATGTATGTAGACCTTGTGAATAAGTCTAAAGATTGGTCACTTTGTGCCTTTGGGAATCAGCCATCACGGGCCAGAGGAACAAAGACATGCCATGAGAGAGGTGCCAGCCTGTTCCTCTGGCAGCAGCCTGAGCCTGGGACATGTTTCCAGGGAAAGCCATGCCCAGAGCCCCAGGACAGCTCCTGGAGAAGCCTGGGGCTCTCCCGGGCAGGGGCAGGAGTGTGGCTGTGCTGTCAGTGTGCTCCCTTGGCTTTGGCCTTGCCTTGTGTGGTGCCAGGGGACAAAATGCTTGGCCTGGGCTCAGATCAGGGATGGCTGAGGAATGGGAGCTCTGACAGCTCCACTTCCTCCTGTAACCAGCACTTAATTCTGTTAGGGATGGGCCCGACTCAAACTATTTTAGGAAATGGTTCAGACCCCAGGTTTGCTTTGGCCCAGTTTAGGTAAAAGCTTCCAAAGGGACATCCATACCTGGGTCAGCTCCAGTTGCCTCTCCTTGGGTGGTTTGGGTGCTGTGAATTTGCAGTGATGTGGGATAAAACTTGGAATGAGATGAGCATTTGGATATAAGTATGCTCCAAAAGCTTTTGGGTACTTGGATCTGGGACTTTTGCTTTGGGCCCACTTCTAATTTTTGTTGGGATTTTTTAAATGAACTATTAAATATTTTCAGGGTTTGGGGGAAATGATGGATTTCCAAAGTTGGTGCAGGAAGTTGGCATTTGTTTAAGATGTATGCCAAGAAAAAAGGTGCACCATGTTTTACAGAGTCTTGTTATGGGTGCATTTTGCCCAAAGGCTGCAAGAGATGTATTAAGATAACCTTTATTTTTTAATTAAAAATAAAATATATGAATCAAACTGTTGTCACTGTTGTTTCTTTTCCAGAGATTCTCATTTCAGAATATCAGGCAGGGGCTTTTCTGGAATAAACTTTTCTATTCCAACAAAATTTGGAGGAAATGGAAATCATCAGATTTTCCTTAACATAACTGCACAAGCTCTGTGTAAACTATTTGTAGCACTTGCTAAGGGAGGTGAGGGTGTTGTAAATGCCACCTTGCCACTGGGGTGAATGTGTCAGAAGAAGGGCACTATTTTCTGTCACCTCCTCCAGTTTTGGACACACATTTTATTGGCTCTTTGTGGGCCTCTGAAGATGATTTCTGAATATCCCTTTTTTGGGATGGCAAGGATTTACACACAGGTCTCAAATGGCTTATCCCAGCAGTGTTGAGTGGGGAGAAAGGGATTCTTTTTCCCCCAGTTTCTTGCTCAGTGTTTGGAAGTGTCTGATTCCAGCTTTGCATTAGTTCTGTGTTGCATTGGGTGACATAAAGTAGGTATTTGGTGAAGAATTTGTGCAGTTTATTTTCATGGTTGAGTGTCCCAGCTTGGCAAGACTTTTCCACGGTTGCCATTCATCAAACCCTGTTGTTTGTTCTCCATCCAGTCAGTGACTGAAGATGTGCTCTAAAACTTGAAAATGGCTTTCAGAAAGGTGAAAATAAATAAGCCATATAAGCAACAGTTTGTGGGACATCCTGTCTTAGAGCAGTGCTAATGTTATAAAATGTGGGTAACTCCTTGAAGAAGTGAATCCTGCCTGGGGACTGACTTTTGAAAAGGCTTAATGGAGAAATGCTTCCCAGGTAATTCTCTGTGTGTATTTAGTGTGAGGCAGAGATCACACTCCATGTGGAGCACCTGCTGCCCCCAGCCAGGTGGGAATGCTCCACTCCGAGTGCCGAGCTCACAGTAACAGCTGGGGAAGGAGCCTCTGGCTGGAGTGCAGCCACAGTTTTGCACCTAAACCTGAATAAACTTACCAGAACTGGGGTAGCAATCATTTGGAAGGAACTAAGAAGAGAACTGGTATTTGTTACCTTTCAGCTCTTTTTTTCCTTTGTCATAGAGAACTAGAAATGTGATGAAACTTTTCCCTCTTGTCTGTTCTGTTGGGAACACAGGCTGTGAATGCAAAGTGTTTCCTCTACCCTTAAATGCAGCAAAGTTTAGTTGTCTTTGACCATTTTTCTTTCCACAGAGCCTTGATGTGCTTGTGACAGTCCAAGTGAGAGGCAAAAGTGGTGAGGCAGGATTTTGCTGCTTGTCTGGAGCTACCATACAATGTCTGGGTTGTTGCACATTCTTTATCTCTGGATGTCTTTTTTTTCCTCTTCTTTCCAGAAATGTGCTATAGTTCAACCATATCTATTGGACTAGAAATAACATTTAATTTAAAAAGGCCTATGGCCTGTTTATACAGGAATTAGATTAGATGATCTATGAAATCTGTAATCAGCCTCTATTGTTCTTGGATATGGCATCAGCTCTCCTATCTCCACAGAAAATGTTTCCACAAGTCTCAAATACCACAGTACTCAGGAAGAGTGAAGAGAGCAACTGAGTGGGAATCATTTGTCTAATAATGAGTTTCACCATCAAGTTGCAAAAAAACTTTGCACGAGTTCCTACTCAGTTGATTTGGAAGCCTGAACACCTGATTAAATCAAATTTTGTGTACGGATGATTCTAGAAACAAAAGCTGACTATCAGGGAAAGCATCAAAGATATTTCAGCTTGTCTGAGTCAAAGTGAAATATTTTGTAATGAATCTGTTCCCAGGCCACACTGGACAGGCTTGGAGCAACCTGGACTGGTGGAAGATGTCCCTGCTCATGGCAGGGGATGGGACTGGATGAGGTCTAAGGTCCCTTCCAACCCAAACCATGCTGGGAAATTTTTAACTAAAAAACCCAATCAGAGATGTAAACACAGCATTTGGAAACTTCAGTATTTTCTTCAACCAATGTTTTTTTCATCAAAAGGATAATGCAGATCCATTTGCTGGGTTTTCTTTGCAGTTGGTATTCAGTGGATTTGTCCAATTTGAAGAATTCTGACAGATTTATATAACAGGGTGGGGAAATAAGTGTAGAAACAGGAAAAAATATCACTTCCTTGCCCTGAGATAGGAAGCAGTGTGTGGTGTTTCTTTGCTATCCAATGAAACTGATAAATGTGAGAATACAAAATTTACAAAAATTTTAATGGTAGGTTTCCAAGTGCCAAGGAAAGCAAAGTTGGCCATTTTCCAATAAAGGGTAAAGGAAATTTTACAAAATGGCATTTCCCACTTCCCAGATGAACATAATTGTTTCTGACTCAGCCCACTTTACAGTGGGAACAGTTCCAGTGATTTTTTAATTATTTTTTTCCTTTGTTAATCCCATTCTAATAATTTATGAGTCAGTCTGGGTAAAAATGCAATTCTCTTGCTGTCTGGGCTAGTTTTTCATGAGTCCACAAGACACTAAAGATGTTTTTGTTCCTCTTTTGGCTGAGGAACAATCTTAACATCTTATTTTTCAACGTGATTCTTTAAGTGCAGCATTAGCTCTCAGAATGCTCTCTGCTGCTGCTCACACTGAATGACTTTCCCTGATAATCCCTTGAGTGATCATGGAAAGCACATCCAGGGCGTGTTTGAATGGGGGAAAAACAGCAAGGAGCAAATGTGGAAACTCATTTACATTTTCAACTGGAGTAAAATTACAAACTCTAGTAGATCTAAACGTTGGGATCCCCGCTGCTGTTGAGAGGCAAGCGCTCCTTTTCCTCTTGCTGTAAGGTTTTTTCCTGCTTATTTTTGGCCTGGTCAATGAAACGCCAAGAATTGAGTAACTCTGGCACTGGCTTTGAGCTGAGGCGAGTTGGGTTTGAAGTCTGGGCTGATTCAGTCCTTAGGAGAGGCTCTGGGCTGGAAGTTGAGTTTGCCTTGTGCTCCTAAGACACAGGAACAACAGCACAAGTTTTAGACATCTGAGGAGAAGCACGGGGCTGGTCCCTGAGGAATCTGCACAGGCTCATCCCACCCCCAGCGCAGCCAAGGAGCTTTGGGCAGCCCTGGAGAGGGTTCCATTCCTGTACAAGCCTCTTGGCTCTCCTGCCTCTCAGGATCTGGTGTCCCAGCACTGCTGATTGCTCATCCCAGAAACCTGACCAGAGACAAGAGCCCTGGGGACTGAGCCCTGAGGATGTTCAGGGGTTTTTGGCTTCCAGTCCTGACAGGAAGGAGCCAGCCCCGATGTCAGAATCCCAACTGCCCTGCAGGGATGGGAAGTGCTCACAGCCAGAGTTCTGGCTGGGACCCACCTTTTATTGCACCCACTCCTGAGGTAATTCTGCAAAGCACTGAGCTCATCCTGCAGGGTGGTTCCCCCAGGTCCCAGCAAGGATTAATGAGGAAAGAAAAAAACCTTTATCCATTTGACTTCAGGCCAGTACAAAGAAATTTGGTGTTTGAGAGGGTTTTCAGTTTTCTGCCCCTCAAACACCTTTCTTTAGCAGCAAAATGGAAAAGGAGAGTGTACAAGAATGGACTGGAAAAGGAGATGAGAAGAAGTAGTTGAAATGAAAAAGCAAAGGGGAAGAGCTTAACTGCATCAACCTACATGAAAAATAAAACTAGGAAGAAAAATAATCATGGTAAAAAGTCAACCTCTCTTTTTTTGGACAGACAAAGCACTAGTTGTGTAAAGAGATATTTTTCTGTGGTTTAGCTATACGTGCAAGGATGATGAATGACAGGTGTTTTATGTTTCCTTTTATGCACTATAAATTAAAATACAGCTGGATAAAGAACAGTTCTTAGATTAGACTTAAAGCTACAATACAGGATTTGGGCCCAAATCTCGACAAATGCAGAGGTTTGGTGAAGTCTAGATCCTGTAGAATCCTAGATGTGGGGCATGAATGTCCTGTAAGAGCCTCACTGCTCTTTCTTCCCAAGGTCTGGTACTGCCAGGTAGGATTTATCAGGTTCCATTGTAAACTGAAGAATAGGTGGTTTGGGGGCACCAGTCTCTGGAGCACAGTAACTTTCCATTATTATATTGTAGTTGCAATTTAAATCTCTTACATTAGTGATATTTGGTTTAAATTACTATCTAAAAACTGGCAAAATTCCTCCCCAACTTTTCCCTTGTCTTGTGTCTAGGAATCCACAACTGAATACAAGTTTAGACCTTGAAGTCCTGGAGTTAAAGTCCGTGGGGGTGATTTTTAATGCAGGGATTTGAACCCTAAAATCTAGATATATTTTCCCCTGGCAGAAATGGATTGTCTGGTTGTTGTTTTTGTTTAAACCAGACACCCTTGTGTTTTTAGACTTTCCCCACTAATTCCAGTCCCTTCCTGTATTATAAACCTCCCTGAATGTAGTGTCCCAGTGCAGTGGAATTAAAGTCACTGCTGGAAAGGATCCATGGGCAAAATGATCCCCTCCCAAAGGGAGAAGCGTGGGCAGCTACCCAGGACAGGGAACCCTTCCAGGCTGCTCTGACAGGTCCCCTCACTGCTGGAAACTGCAGCTCTTGTTTTGCCAAACAACTGAGAGTAATAGAAAGTGTTTCTCACTAGAAATTCCTGAAATCATAGACAGCCTGCCTCCCTGCATGCAGGTGGGAGTGGGGACTTCGCCTCCAGAGAGGAACAAATTTATCAAGGTAAAACTTCAGGAATGAAAACTTCCTGGGGAAGAAGGTGGTGGAGGCTGCTGAGCACTAAAAAAAGCAGAGGAAGTGATGCTACCCCTTGGGCAAATGATTCTAATATTTGCATAAACCGAAGGAATCAAACCCTCGTAGAGGAAAATATAGTGAAATATGTCAGGCCTTCTATGCTTCCCACATGGACCATTAATGCCCTTCCCAAGCAGGAGCCAGACTTGTCAGGGGGAGAAGGTCCTGATTTCCTGGGCACTTCAGACCTCACCCTCCTCACCACACCCCAAGCCAGCTCTCACTTAAGCTGAAGTGAAACTTTCATTAGTTACATCAGAGCTGCAGTACCCAATTCTGATGCTGATCCTTGCAGACCACAATGAGTTCAGGTGGGTTTGGTGAGGACAGAGTACCAAGGGCCCTGAAGCCTGAAAGGTGTCACAGAGGCTGTCACAGAAAGGGGATTAAGTTAAAGCAGGTCTGATAACTGGCTGAAATGTCAGATGCTGCTGTTTATGCTGGAAGGAGCTCACTCTGGGAAAGCTTTCAGCAGCATCCCTTCCTGTCCCAGCTTGGGCTGCTGCTCCAGCAGTGCCACCTTGCAAATACAGTGCTGTAGTAGTACTCTTACTTACTCTTACTCTTATGAAAGTAATGGGAAAAAAGAGGAGTAAACTGTCATGAAAACAGCAGGGTTCCATCCTTGAGGCTGCTGGGTACAAACCCTGCAGATTTCCGTGGCATTCAAGAACTTTTTAGAAAGCCAGCACTGAGGAAGGGGGGTTAATTGTAAATCTAGGTCACAAAGCTGCCTGTGGCACTTTCCCAGTGCATCTGGAAAAATTCACATTACCCTGTAGGTCTGGTAGCTCAGTGAGGAGCAAACAAGCTGAAAGTGGAGGATTAGAAATGATAAATGGGCAAGCAGGTCACAGGCTGGGTGTTCTTGCTCACAGTGATTCTGCCAGAGATGGTGGGACCGGATCAGTGAGGAGACACTTCTCCATCAGCCACCCCTGTCCTTGGCAATCAGCCTGTGCACGAGCCTTCGTGCTGGGTCCAAGGTCCTGCCAGGCAGGATGGCAATTCCCATCCTCCTATGGACCTTTGGATTGCCCATAATTCTGTCTCCCTTGGACACTCCTGACCAGTGCTGCTCCCACAGGAGCTTTGGGCTTTGGCAGCTGGGGAATTGCCCCTCCTGGGATTCCCAGAGCTGTGATCTGCCACTGCCACTGGGTTTAGAGCAGAGTGTCCTCTCAAACCACAGGCTGCCACACCAGGGCTGTTTCCCACACCCAGAACAATTGTTCTCTTTTTCCTGTGCTGGTTGGTGGGGGGGATTGGAGGAACGTGCCTGCAGTCTCAGAGGATTGATGCCTGCCAGACAAGGGGTGCAGAGCATCAGCTCTCTACAAACCTCAAAGAGAACAAAGCTCTAGAGCCTGGGCACCTAAGGAGAGAGAACAGCTTTCTGTGCTGGGATTTGCTTCGTGGTGAAAATTAACAGCAGCTAATCCATAACATCACCTGCTTCTCCACATGGAGCTATTTCTCTTATTTGGGTGGGGGAGCATGACTCAGAGAAACTATTTCCTCTCCTGTCCATGCTTTTCATTACTGGAAAGACAGTGGAATTTTCCTCCATGTTTCATTTTTGGGTTTATGTAGGATAATGATGCTGATAATAATCCCTGATAATGGGATTAAAAACTCAGACTGGGAGTTACCTGCCTTATTCTCCATGTGCCTCAGTGAATATTTACCCCTGAGGTAATAACTAGATCTGCTCCTGCAGTGAAAAGCCACCATCTTGTGCAGTGAGATGAAGAGTCAGAGAGCAGAGGATGGGTTGGTATTTGTTCCAAGCTCTTGCCAGAAGAAAGGGAACAGCTCATTTCTGAAGCATCAGCCAGTCCTTTAGCTGCTAAGGGTGATTGTTATTGATTGTTATGAGGGTTCATTGGTTCCCTTCCCCAGCTCTGCTCCTCTCCCTGTGCCATGTTACCACCCTGGGGTGAGCAAAAGCCCCAGACTTGATCCTTCCCTTGACAGAAAGTGACTGGGAGCTTGGAGCAGTCTCCCTGCAGCCTTTCCCAAGGAATGCTCAGCTCCCTGGCTTCCAGCCGACCCTTGGGGCACAGCATGGAGCCCCTCTGCTCCAGCAGCAGTTTGGCAGCCTGAGGCAGCAGAGGGAAATTGTCACCATTTGCTCAGCACCCTGGGCACCTTGTGTGGGCCATGGGCCTGGAACAAGGGCCAGGATAAGGCTTTCAAGTCAGAATTTGAGGCATTTGGGGAGAAATGCTGATTCTGAAGTGGCAGATAATGCTGCCTCTGAAGGTACTGAGCTCCTTGGAGGGTATCACACACTTGTCCTTGCAGCCCTGGTGCCCCAAAATCAGGACTTACTGCATATCCAATCCCTGCAAAGGCAGAATGGTTTTCTTTCCTTCAGAAACCCAAAGCTTTCTACATTTTAAACTCTTTTTCAAGGTCTGCTCTTAGAAAAGAAACTGAGTTCTAGCTGTGCCCGATAAATCTGGAGCAGGTGGACAGGGGAGTATTGCCAAAGCACTGATGCTCCCTAAGTGCTTCCCAGAGCCAGGTATCCTCTTTGGAGAATCCTGGTTTTATCAGCTTCATTTCCTGCTTGCTCTTCCTAGCAGCTTACATTGATTAAACTCCGTGAAGTGACAATAGCAGTAGAGCAGGAAATGGATGCTTGTGAAAAGAGCACAAATGTTCTCCCTTTACCTGTGCAGGATCTGTGCAGGTGCTGCTGGGGATGTATTTCTGTCTCTGTTTAAAAACAAAGGAAGGGGTTTTGGGTTTCTACTCCTCTTTAAAAGCTGTTGCAGAGGCCAGTTCCTATGGCCACCCTTCATTAAATTTTCTGTCTAGGCCTCTGTGTGTCCCATTTCATGGCCTTTTATTTTTCCCTGGCATTGTCCACTGACACAAGCAGTTCTCCCTCTCTGCTGCTTTTCTCCTTGGGTATTTAAAGCTGGGGATCAGATCTCCATGCAATCTTCATGCTGCCAGGCTCTTGGAGGTTGTCCCATGAGATAATCTGCTTCCCAGGATCACTCCCATATCCTTTTGCTGTTCCTGTTCCAGGCTGGATTTATCTTTCTTGAACACAGGTGATGAAAACCATACACACTGCTGTAGTGAAGATCTTACAGCAGCAGCTCCTCTACCTCAGATATCTCCTCTGGCTCATTTTGGAGTTGAAATTGTGGGTTTTTTTCAGGTGGGCTGCCTGATTTTGGTAGCCAGAGAGCTCATTTAATCATTCAGTGATTACCACATGGTTTGCTTCTGCCATATTTCATTTCTCAATCTCCTATTTTCACACAGATTGTACAATTCCTTTGGTAATGGCAATCTGACTCAGATTTTTGTCATCAGCAAACTTGGATGGCTCAAGTCTGTTTTTACTGCCCAGGGTTTTAATTAAAGACTTACATAAAATTAATCTCAGTTGGAATCCTGAACAACTTTGTTAATAAACTTCCACTTGCCTCTCTCTGAACACATTTTCGTTTTATCTCCAATCACCTCTGGACCCTCTCGTACAAGCTCTGCTTTTCTTAGTGAGGATACTGCTTCCCTTTGCAGAAGTGGAGATTCCATAATTCCAAATTGCTGGTGATGACATTTCCCTTGTCTAGAAAATCCATTATCTTATTGAAAAGAGACTAGCCACAGCAAAATATTTTCACATTGTCCCATTTCCCTGTATTTCTTCTGCTTTATTCTCCTAAGATGTTAAAATCTGTTTTATCAAATTTTCTTCCCAATTCGTAAATATAGGTGCCAATTTTTCATGCTAAATTGCTAAAACCTTTGCTCTGGGGTTTCTGTGATAAATCATCTTGTTTGTGACATGAAATTAGTTTCTTACAGGATTGTCATAGTTCCAAATTTTCTGCCTGAATTTCCCTCCCTGAGTCCTGCTTTCAACACTTTGAGGGTTTGTATTCATTTTTTCCTCTGTGGAGTCAGGGTTACCATTTCATAAATGCAAATCCCACTTCCCACGAGCATGGAGATGTCCCTTGTCCAGTCCAGGAGGTGCCAGTGGATGGGGACACCTGCAGCAGAGATGGATGTGCACCATTCACATGGAGTTTATCTCACTAAATACAGAGCACCCAGCCCAGCCCTGTTTCTGCTGAGAATTCGAAGGTCAGGCAAACAGGGGGAAGGAAGTGGGGGCAACGCTGCTCAATACCATTCCAGTTTAATGACAATGGCCTTTCATCCCTGCCAGTGGGGTTTTTGAATTTTTTTTCCTTTTAGCTCTCTGCCATTGTTAATCTCTTTTTCCCCTCTCATCCTCTCTGTTTATTTTTGTTGCAGATTTATTAGGTACACGGTTAAGTGCCATTTAGCTTTGCAGAACTGTCATCACCAGCACTTTATGAATGGGATCATTCACTGACAAACTACTTAAACACTAAAAGGGGGGAAAATTTACTGCTCCAGGTCAGTGAAGGAGCCAAGATCAACTGAAACTCAGCTGTGCTTCTCCTTGAATACAGGAATATGACGAAGGTGCTCAGAGTTTTCTTTAATGTATTCTCATCCTTAATTTATCCTCACACATCAAATGGAATGTCACTCTGCTTTGCAGTGCTGCTTTTCCTAAAATAATGCCTTTTCTTTTCTGACAGCTTGCAAGAGCCAAGAGATCTAAAAATATGGCTAAACAGGCAGTCACACACCTGCTAATTAAGGCTATGGCTAAGCTGTGACCAGTCATGCAGGCACTGACAACCAATTCCAGGCAGGGAAGTTTTTCTGATAAAAAGCGAGGAGAGTTCTGCAGATCAAATTGAATCCTGGATCTGGGAGCCTGGGAGTTGGTCTCCCTTCATAACCCTGAAAAAATATCCTACTGTATTTTAATATTTCTGAACCAGAGCTGCCACAAATGCAGAGTGGTGTGTTCTTCTTTGGACAGCAGGTTCACAAGAACTCCTGCCCGCGAGGTGCTGAGGCGCTGGCACGGGGTGCCCGGAGGATGTGGCTGCCCCATCCCTGCGAGTGCCCAAGCCCAGGCTGGATGAGGCTGCTAGTGTCCCTGGCCTTGGAAGGGGGATGAAATGAGCTTTAACTCCCTTCCAAGACAAACCATTCTGGGATTCTGGGATTCTATATCAGAACTGGACTTTTTCCTTGGTCGCCTGTTCCCCCCACGGAGCCTGGCATTAATTCTGAGGCTCAGAATGATTGTTACAAGTGCTCACCTCTGCCCTTCTCCAGCCTCCCAGCCCAGGGAAGTCCTGCAGGAAGCTGTACTTGCTGTATTTTATTTTTTTCAGCCTTGTAATGTATATAACCTCCAAACAATGGTGCAAGGTTGTCTGTTTGCTTATGTGATTTCATGTGTTTGATCATGTCCTTCACATCCCAATCTTTCGGAGCTGTCTTAACTCCCTGGGAGTATGTAAATATGTATTTGTGTGGCTCCAGGCCTGCAGAGGGGCTGGAGGAGCTCCAGGAGTGCAGCTGGTGGGGGCTGAGGGTGTTGAGTGAGGGACCAAGGTGGCCTCAGCCTCCCCAGCTCTCGTGTCTCTGACGCTCCAGCTCTCTGAACTGTTTTGTTCCCAAGTGAAATCTTCCTCTCCATCTGATCCCAGGATATTGCCAGGCTCACAATACATGGGAGGATCAAGTTGTATTGTAAAGTTGATGAGATGAAAGTGACAATTTTATATCTTTTTCTCCAGCAGTTCCACATTGCTGTGGAAGTTTTTTGACTAATCCATTCAGATTTGGAGTTAATCCTCCTGCACTTGGAATATTTGAGTGTAGATATCTGAGAGATTTAAATGGACACCACTAACCCCTATGGGGTTTCATTTCTTAACATACCTTAGAAACTCTATCTGTGGAGGAGGATGAGACACAAAGTGCTTTTTTTCTTGTGGCAATCTGCTTTGGTTTTACTCTCTTTATAGTGTGAAATCAAGAAAAGAAGGACTCCATGGCTATGATTTTAATGCTTTGACAACTTTAGTTAGGGCAGAACTTCTAAGTTAGGGGAAGTGCCCATTTTACAGATATGGAAATTAAAGGCACACAAAGTTCTCAAAATAACAAAGACAAAAGTGGCAAGAGCACAAACACCAGGGATCCTCTCTGAGAGCAGTAGGAGTATGGACATGAGCTCAGCTGCTCACAAGGAATGTATTTCAATTCCTTTGAGACACTTTGGCTGGAGTTTCTCTTAAACTCTCCCAAGTTTATGTGCTTTTGGTGCACTGGGAGACACTATAACAGCCTTTATTTTTACCACCTGCAATTCAGCAGGTGCAGGGAGCAAGCTGGAGAATTCAGGTCTGGAGCTGGATTATGACACCCCACAGTCAAGTGGAGTTTTCTGCAGGGATGAGCTGGGGAAGGCACCCAAAGCTGAGGGTCAACAAAACCTCCCAAGTCCCCCTGAGGGGTTGTTCTTCAGTGCTGGAGAGGTTCAGGTTGAAGCCAGCAGCTCTTAATGTCTCAAGTTGGATCCCTGCCTCCAGGGAAGCCTGGACTGGCTTTGCTGTCCCATGGAAGGTCCCACCCCTGTTGCTGTAACTCACCTCCAGACCACCTTGTGAGTCATGTTCTTGAGCCCTGTCAGCCAATACCAGTGAGTTTCACAAGGATTTAATGAATATTTCTTGATGGAAGTTGCTAAAGATTTACAAAATTTTGTTTCTCCTCCAGTTTAGGGTGGTAGTCGGTTCACTATGTCAATTTTTTGTTGTTTTTATGGTACACAAAAAATGAGCCCTTTCAGGACTGACAAATCAAAGGTGAGGAAATGAACTTTTTTTCCACTTTTATTTTTTTAACTTAAAGCAGATCCTTTTATTCTCATCTTGATAGTCTGTTGGGCAATGCTGCACAACAGCAGCTTGAAACATTTCTTCCTTTGAATGGGCTTCATCTCACCCAACCTTGACCATCTTAGTTTGCTCTTATGTCTGAGCTGACCATCTCCTTCCATCTGTGAAAATTTATCCTGTCTCCTGCAGAGGGGAGTCATTCTCTGGAGACACCAGAGTTAAGTAAATGTACACAGATTTAGGATCCTTTCCCTAATCTTCTTCATGTTCCTAGTTAACAGCTGAAGCCACCAGACCTTGATTTGCCAGGAAATTGATGATCACTGAGCATTTTTAGCAAAAGCAGAAGTCTCAGAGTTTGTTTTAGCTGAAGACTAACACAGAATGGTCTAGGGAAAGGTGTCCCTGCCCATGGCAGAGGATTTAATGAGAGAGTTTTAAGGTTCCTCCCAACCCAAACAGTTCTTGAAATGGAGAATATGGAGTAATATGGAGTGGTTTAGCAAGGTGGCTGAGTTCAGTGTGCCCAGCCAGCTGCCAAGGGAACACGAGGAGCAGCTCAGGCTGATGCAGAGCAGTCTTTCCCTCTGTTCCTGACTCCAGCAGCTGCTCAGCCCTGCTGCGTGGCACCGAGTCTCCTTCCTGCGCTCCTTCCTCCCGGCTGTCACCACCCTGGTGCCATTGCCCCACAAACTACACTTTGCTCCTTGGCCTCGTTAGGCTCTCAGTGCCCCCTCCTCCTCCCTCCTGTGCTTCTTGCTCACCAGATGGGACAGGACGTGCCCTGGGTAACTCCTCGTGTGCCTCCGGGTCACTGTCCTGCCCTCCTTCCCTCCCCTGCCATGTGTCATTGTGCTGTCAGTGAGTGAGAGGACAATTGAGCCCATCACCTCTGTAATTGGTAGGCTTTATAAATAAGAAAAGTCCAATTTTTATCCATTTTTTTTTCAGGAGCTCCTAGTGCTTTATGTCACAGTAAAAATGTCACCTTCTGTCCTCCCTGTGTGAGGCTCATCCCATGAACAGGGAATGGCCTTGACCTGGAGGTGTTGCAAGAAAGACCAGGGTCACACACAGCAGCTTGTGAAGAGCCACCAGGGTGGGAATTTGCAGCTCCTGATGCCATATCCGTGGGAAGTTCTTTATCTTTCTGTTCTGGAGAGGGAGGGGGTGAAGAGAGTGCTCCAGCAGTGGAGGCAGCAATGTCGTGGTTTCCCAGACTGAGGGACAGGTCTGAAAATCATCATGTGCACAATATAACTACAAGAAAGGCTGGTGCTGGGGAACAATGGGATTGTAATTGCAGATAAACACTGGGAAAGCCCCATGAATCATGAGCCTCTGAACTGAATTGTTACAAACATTTTGGAGTGGAAAAAGAAGAGTCTTAACTGGTGAAGCCTGGCCCTGGCAGAAGAAGTTGTTCCCATCTATTATTTTTAAAGGCAGACAAAGAGTGAAAGAAAAAGGGAAGAGAAGATAGAAACCACATATAAACATTAATTAATGCTCTCCAGGCTTCTCCTTCTTGCTCGTGTTAAACCTTTAATCCCTGGGAATTAATAATGCTGTGGCTTTTCATATGTCTCCAGATAATAAGTGTGTGAAGAGAGTGCTGAGGAAAGCCTTTGCATCCAGCTCCTGCAGCAGGACTGCCTCCATCCCACTGGAATGCCAGTGCCCCAGGTCGCTCCCCTTAAACTCACCTCCCTGTGCTTTAACCTGCTTGCAGCAGGTGGAGGGAGTGCCCACAGCCAGTCACATCACCTCCCCGGACAGGTGTCATTTTGGGGAATGTGTGATATGCTCGTCAGGCACACACAGGGAGTCACTGAGGCTGGAAAAGCCC
Source organism: Luscinia megarhynchos (assembly GCA_034336665.1). Taxonomy (NCBI): domain Eukaryota; kingdom Metazoa; phylum Chordata; class Aves; order Passeriformes; family Muscicapidae; genus Luscinia; species Luscinia megarhynchos. The sequence continues at coordinate 7,337,634 of CM067586.1, forward strand.
ACTGGGACAGGCCATCCTGGCACTGCCCCAAAGACGAGGGGTAGGAGGGCACAGCCAGCCCAAGGCAGCACAGGAGCTCTGAACGTGGCCCTGCCACTTGTGCTGCTGCCAGGGAGAGCTGGAGTGGATTTCTTCTCCAGTGATTACTGCTGCTCCTTGGCAAAGGGAAATGCTCCCTCGCTTGAACCCTGCAGGTTAAGCCACATCATTCCTGAGTGTCATCCAGCCCTTAAAGGCGCTGTCAAGAGGATGACACGAGAATTTGTGAAGAAACTGATGTTTCCCCTCATCCCCTGCTGTCCCTCGGGGCTCATAGGCACCCGGGCTCAGGAAGTGGTGATGAGAGGGGAGGAATTAAATCACATTCCAGCTGCCCCAGAGCAGCACTGGGGCCTGGCTCCTGCCTCCACCTGGGCTGTGTCCTCTATGGGGCAGGGGGGAAGGTGAAAGCTCTGGGCACTTTTTCTGACTGTATCAAATTGCTTAACCCCAATTATTGTAATTTATGGGGCCCCAAGAAACGCCAAGGTTTTTTCCTTAACTCCATTTTGCAGATGAGTGGCTGAGACTTGACCACCCAGTGTTTTCCCAACCTGACTCGCTGTTGCAAGCAACAGATAATACCAAGATAATACCAGTTTAAGAGATAGAAAACAGCACATTTCCATGTATATTTCTAAGAGCTGAGCATGCAAGAAGTGTTCATCCCACCAAGAAGCAGGAGAGAGCCCAGGGAGGGCGCTCAGCCTGGAAGGGTCTCCTCTTCAAAAGCTTTGCTCTTTTTTTCATGTGCAGAGCAAACCATTCATTTTTTCCAGCAAAATAATGATAGTTTGGGATTAAGATTTATGGTATGGCTGCTAGTATCTTGCTGGTATATATGCAAGACTATTTAGCTCTTGCCAAAGGTGGAAATTCATAAAGATGATGGAAGAGTTTCTCCCCAGGCTGCACAAAAGGTCATTTGTTTTTTACTGAAGACCTCGTTGAGCAGGCGATGCTGTCAATTTTTCTCCCCTCTCCTTTCCCTTGGCACACGTGTACATGACTCTACTTCTCTGGTTTTATGGGTTAACAAGGGTGCAGGAGAGGTACTTCTCATTTATTTTATCTCCTCTTCTATTTGTATTTCTCCCCTGACATCTCTCACTCAAGTTCAAAGCTTCCAGCCTAAGCACCTTGGGACCACCTTGATCCCAGCTCCTTCCCAGGCTCCTTCCCATCCAACTGCTTCACTCCACTCTGAAATTTTTAAGTGGTTTTTGTCCCATTGCTTGCTTAGCCCACAGGTTCCCCTCAAAAATAGACATAGTGTTTCTGTTGGGAAAAAATCCTAAAGTGGGTATTTCAGAAGAAGATAACAGCAGTATTAATACTAGTAGTAATGATAATAATGATAATAAAGGAACATCACTTGGGTGTTTTGGCCGAATTTTTCCCACCATCTGGGGTCTCAGGTGGAGCCTCGACAGCCACATCCTTCCTGCTCAGAACTCCCCACTCTCAGAGTCAGTCCCCAGGTGCTTGGGAGCAGAGACAAATATGGGAATGAGCAATGCACAGAGGTGACCCAGCCAAGCAAAATAAAGGAAGAAAAAGCCCTGATAATAATTTAAAAAAAAAAAAAAAAGCTATTGGAAAACACGCACTGAAGAGCAAGAAATTGGGATGGAACTGATGCTTGGCAGCTCCTGGCACGGTGACAGAGGGGACATGGCCTCAGGACTTTGGAAAAGGCCCTGCATGTCAGGTGGAATTTTTCTGCCCATATCCTTCATCTGTGAGGATGCACACTGGCTTACCAAAAAAATGATCTCCTGAAAGGTAGGTGGCCTCCCCAACCAGACCTTGCATTTGCTTTTGGGAAAAGTGAGGCTCACAGCAGCAGAATCAAAAAATCAAAAGTTCCCCCTTTTCCAATCTACTGCTCCAGCAGAAGAGAAGTAGAGGGATGGCACAGCCAACCCTGGATGCTGGTGATGCCCCTCTGCCAAAACCTGACCCACCAAATACCTCCAGCTGTGATGTGCTGTCTCTCCTTTCACAGGGGCTTTCAGGCTGCCATTAAATCATTGGAATTGCTTCATGAATAGGCAAGAGAGAGCAAATTAGGGTTTTTTAACCTTCCCCCACAGCCATTGGGTGTACATTGGCTTCTCTGGGCAGAAACCATATCAGAAATGAGTCTGGGAGGGCTGGAAAGTGGGGCCAATTCAAGTGTGTGCTCTGGCACAGAGCACTTGGTGTTGGGCACTTGATGACACCATCCCAAAACCCTGGGTGAGACAAGCTGGGAACAGTGGATGGATTCTTCTTGCACAGTTTCTTGGCCAGCCAGAATGGGCAGTGGAAAGTGGGAGATGTTGGAGAAGAGATGCAGCAACTCAATAACAAACTCAGGTGAGACCTTTTTAAGCAGAATTATTTCAGGTTCTGGTCCCAGTGCTTCAAGTCTCATCTTAGAATGATCTTTAAAGAAAAATGGAATAATTATGCACTTAACAACGAGAGAAAAAAAAGGATAGATGGGTAAAACCTCATTTTGCTTCAGATCCAAAAGCAACTGATCTGACCTCCCATGGAATATATTCCAAAGAATTTCCTGTGCAGTGTCTGTGTCAGAAGATGCCATGATGGCACTAAGTTGGTATCAGGAGTGTGTGATGGACCACTGCAGGTTTGTTGTCCTAGGCAACTCATGGTTCCAGTGGATAAAGCAGGAGGAGAGAAGGAAAAATGACTCCTGCAAAGCCCTGCTCCAAAGGAAGGCTCCGAGACATGACCACCCCCAGGTCTGGTCAGGTGCCTGGAGCGTGGGATCAGGAGGAGGGGACACAGCCCTTTGCTGTGTGGGTGGTCACCACAGGGACAAGGAATGAGATGAATACAGCACCAGCTGCCCATACCATGTCCTTGAGCACAGCTCTACTGCCAGGGACAGGGGGTGGGAAGAAGCTCTTGCAGGATCTCTCCTTTCCTCACCACTGGCCTCACTCATCTCTGGTCTGATGGACATTCATTTTCCTACCAAACTTTTGGGATAACCATGTCTTTCTGTCTCTTTCCCCAAACCTACACACCAAACTTCTGTTGTTCAGAGGCTGGGTGAAGAGCTCCCCTGAGGCATGGAAACCCTGAGTGGAGCTCCAGCCCTGCCCGCTCCTGGATGCTTTCTGATAACACTGCTTTAATGAAAGATCTGTCACTCAATATTATCATTAAAGAAAAAAGGAATGAAAAGTAATTAAACCTCTGAGCCCAAAGGGGTAATGTAAAAAAAAAAACCCCAAACCTACAACCCAACCAACAACACAGGGATTGAGAGACCCTAAGTTTGAAGCTGGGAATTATTTTCTTGTCCAAAATCCGTAGGGGCCCATGATTCATAGCCTGATCCTGCTCCACAACAGCAGCTGGTAGGAGGTTGATTCAGGTGTTGAATTCTTTGTCCTCCACCATCAGGTGTGAGCTGGGGATGGAGCAGTGGGAGGAGAGCCAGGGTGAGTAAAGCATCCTGAGCTGGAGCCCATCACAGCCCAGAGCCCTCACTGCCACTCGGGCTGGTCCCACCACACCAGCTCTGCCAGCTCTGGGATTCCTTCTGCTGTTTGTTGAGAATAGGTGTTCATCCAGAAATCCTTGGCTCTAGGAGTCATGGGATCTCCTGAGAGCCTTTTTTTCCTGGGAGAAGAGAAGAAGTAAATAAATCAGAACTTCTACCTCTTGCAGTAGGTGGGAAAATCTGGAAAAGGTGCCATCTATGAATGAAGAACTTAGGATACAACCTTTATTGTGTTCAAGCTCTGGTGGCTTTAAAGCTGATCTCATTCTCTGTGGCAATGAGTCACAGCGACTTGAATTTGTGTGGGTGGCAATTAAAAAATTTCCTCTGCGTACGGGGAGCGGGGTTTGGCAAGTGGGCTCTTTGTGCTTTCTCCTCTCCTCCCACACCAGGACAGCATTGCACCCAGAGGTGGAGGAGTGAATCATTTCTCCTTTTAATGGCACTTCTGCATCTTCATAGCCCATCCCTAGCTAATTATTGCTTTAAACCCATTTGGCAGAACCCTTCAAAAATTATTTTTTGCAAAGGGTTTTCCAGTAGGAGTTTGCAGGCTTGGGGGGCAGGGGACGGATACTTTCTCACCTTCCCTCTTGGCCAGAAGCATCTCCTCCATCCAGTGCATGCAGTCAATTCAATAGCAAGAGAAAGAAAATTCTGCTGGGGTAATTAATCAAAAGCCAGGGCTCATGTGGGCTCTGTATCTGCCCTCACTGCACCTCGGGCAGTTCCACTGTCAGCTCGTAATGTGCCTCATCCTGTGAAAAAAGAACTTGGGTGGAGCTTCCCTTTTCACCTCTTTGATTGTTCATCTGGAATCCCAGGGGACTGGAAATTAAATACATTGGCTGAAAGTGATGTTCCCCAGACCAGCAACTGGATCCTGGGAGGATTCCCCGGGGCGGTTTTCCACCAGGTGGGAGAGGGATGTGCCTCTGCCGTGCTGACCCCTGCGAAGGCAAGCACATGCTTGAGTCACTCACTCACCTCTATTTGTGTGATTTAGTGCCATAAATCACACTTGTCTTTCCCGGGCTCCCCCCTGCAATCCGGACACTTCTCCATCCCCTTTCAGAGCCTGGAGCTGAGCTCCATCAGCCTGCACTGCCTGGGGACTCATTTTACCTGTTGATAGACATCTGCATTGGCAGCACTCACCCCTGGCAGGTCGAGGTTCCACCTTCTGCCTCGCTGAAAGGTGCAAAAGGGAAAGGACTTGTCCTTTGAGAAAAAAATAGACTCTACTCAGCTTCTTGGAAAGTAATTTCCACTGACAAATAGAAACATTAAGGCAGGTCATTTATTCCTTGAAGAAATCACTGTATTGGGTAAAATTCCCACTGTTGGTAGGAAGGTGTTTATGGTTAAAATTTTTGTCTTTATCCTTCCAGCCCATTCTCTGTGAAAGAGAATTCAAATTAACCACTTCTATCTCATCCTCACAGATGTTATTTATGTTTCTGTCAGGCCCAGCTTGGTGAAAAAAACACCATTTTAGGTGCTGTCTGGAAAAACAGCAAACAACGAACCTGGCAATCACCAAAAGTCATGAAACTCCATCCTTCCAGGACACAGAAGTTGTCTGGTTTTGGTCCTTTATCAGATTAGCAATTCTGGAATAATTACTTTGGTAGGAACATTTGCATTCTAAAACAAGTGTCTTTTTCTCCTTTATTTTAACCCAACTTGAAAGACAATTTCTCCATACCAGTATTGGGCAACTCCTCACCCAGGTGGTTACACACCATCATGCATAGTAATATTTCCTTCTGGGCTGGATCTTACACTCCAAGATTTCCAGGTCTTTGACAGTTCATAGCACCTTCAGTGACATGATTAATCTTGTTTATTCTCCTTCATAGAGAGAGGGAGGAACTGGTGCAGCAGCCCAACCAACAAGAGGACCCAAAAGCACAGAATCATGGAATTCTTTAGTAGGAAAATCTCAAGGGTCATCAAGCTCAACCATTCCCCAGCACTAAATGATGTCCCCCACATCCACACAGCTTTAACTGACTCTGAGTCCAGCTGGTGGGCTGGACCAGGGCTGGACAGCCCTTCTGGGGAAGAAATGTTTCCTGCTGTGTTACCTGAATTCTCCTGGCAGAGGCTGAGGCGTTTCTCGGTGCTAAACATGGTGTTTGTTTGTGTGGCAGCTCGTCTGCTCCTGCAGACGTGGCCATGGCCTGTCGGGGGTCCTGGGGGGGACAGCAGTGACTTCCCACCCCTCTGAGCTCCTCCCTGCTGTGCCAGGTGATGCTGGGCCTGGTGCACGTGTAAATGCAGGCACAAAGCAGATGGAGGAGGTTCCACAGAGCTCTGTTGTGGTGCCCGTTGCTATAAACACGCCAGCGATTTGCACAAGTATGTGACACTGTAAAAGTTCCTGAAAGATTTTATCTGATTGGTTTTGGCTCAAAGTCCTTTATTCACATAGAAATGCCAGGTAGAAAGACAATACGTGTGTATCCATGTATATATTTTCAACTTCCTAAAGGCCATCAAATTGGAAAAGGAGTGTTTGCTTTACTCAAGAGTTGAAGACAAGGTAACCCAGGAAAAGCCTTTCATCTTAAAAAATACAAATTATAAATGTTGCTTCCTTCCTGTACAGATTGCCTGAGCGATCTGTAACAATCTCTTGTACGTCTGAGTTATTTTGACTTTAAAATATTAGTTCATAACAAATCTTGAGCTGTCAGAACTAAAGGATTATACAAAATAGCTTCAAGGTTACATAAACAGAGTAGCTGGGAAACAATTAGGCAACACATACTCATTTGGACAGCAAAGATGTTTATTTTTAAAAAAAATTTTCCATCTGAATACGGGCACTCTTTGTTTTGGGAAATATTTATTTAATGGGATTGAAATACTTTGTGACAGGAAGAGGAGGGCAAATGGCAGAGAAGGGAAGAGAGGAGCTGGGGCAGCAATTGCCATAGGTGTGTTTAAGGAGGTTCTTAATGAGAAGAGGCTGGGGATGGGTGGGAGCTGGGAAGGACAAGGGGTATAAATTAGGATATGCTTGGACTGGGGGGAAATAACTGGGAGAAATCAAGCAGAGAAGGCGAGAGCCACTGAAAATCCAGGGCCAAAAAAAAGCCAGATATGGGTCAAAAGGATGGAACATGAGAATAAATATGAGGGGGACTGGGAATGGGTTCTGGACTTTGTGCTGGAGGGGGAATGGATTAGTTCAGCACAGGGCTCTTTTGGAGACAGTGTGTGGAGGAGTGACAAGGAAGAAAAGATTCATCTGCAGTGGTGAGGGGAACCCATTTCCTCTGTCCTGGCTGGATTTGGGACCCAACACCTGTGTAAAAGAGAAGGATACAGGGTGTCCCTGCAGCTGGGTGCAGAAAGGACAGACACTGGTTATGTCTGATGAGCTCCCAGGGACGGAAAGCAGTGGGTGAGAATCAGAAGGAGCAAATTGCTATTTGCAATATGATATGGAGGAGGCTGCACTGGAAGGAGTTGTTGGAGTTTGGGGTGAGAGAGCTCTGCATTTAAAATTGCTGTGGTGGAAGAGGGGCTGGAATGGAGGTGGCAATAGGAGCAGGAGAGAAAGTGAGTGTGAGAACGCAGAGCCTGTGGTGGGGACAAGGGGGAAAGAGGGAGGAGAGGGACAAAGAGGAGGACTGTGATGGGACAAAGCTGGTAAGAGAACACCTGGCAAAACTCTCCATCCTTCGAGGCCTTCTGCAATAGCCTTTTCCCCCTGGAGCAGGAAATCTTACTGCAGCAGGGCACACGCCAGAGCGAGCTGCCCCTCTTCCCCAGATGTGAATGTTATTCTGCTGAAGTGGCTGGGATCAACAACAGGAGGTGCCTCTCACAGTGCCCCTTCTGAGCCAAGGCTCCAGCTCCCTTCTTTCTTTATTATTTTTCAGGACATTTTCTTCCCCAGCTGCAAGTCTGCATTCATTAAATCAATGTCAGCATAGCTTCCTAGATGCTTCCAGGAGTTGTGTATTCACACTGACCGTAATTCAGCAAAACACTTAAACACATGTCTGACTTTGAGCAACTGAACAGGGCTACCGTGTAATTAAAGCTAAACATAACTTGGTGTCTCGTTTATTGAGGGCCTACTCAACTAATTAGTTAAACCTTCCATGAAAAGTCACCAAGATCCTTAATGAAGCAATGCTCCACAAACAGCTGCTGTGGGACTCTGCCCAGGTCACATTATCTTGTTTGCAGTTTAGATGCTTGAAATATCTTTTTTTCTTTTTTTTTTTTTTTTTTTTGAATGTGTGTAGAGTTTAGTGTTTATGAGATACCCTCCCTCCTTCCCCAGTGAGGTACAATAAAGCCACCAAACATTAATTGATTTAAATCCACATGGCACCTACCAGGTAGATGTGGTAAATCACAGTTGTCAGGTAATTAAACACAACCCATAAATCACATTGGAGCATGTGAACCAAGCATTCAGTGTCAATGCTTTTTAATTAATGTTGTAAAACTATATTTTGGGCTGAGTGTAGGGGGTGGATAACATATCAAATTATGGCTAATAAAGCATGAGCAGTAGGAATGGCACCAGGAACCAGCAGCCTCTGTGATCTGAAATAGCCAGTTGCACCCCAACAAGGCCCTGCCCTGCAGGGCGGAATGCAGTGTTATTGCAGGGGGATTACACTGGGCATTAGGCTCTCCCCGCTCCTGTAACGCTGGATTAATTAACCAGAAAGCAGAATTATCTGCCCCCAGATCCATCACCTGCTAGAATGTACCAGCAGGTCATGAAAGATTAGTCTGGGGGGAGGGAGGGAGGGGGCAGTGACTCTGTCCTTCCTCCAAGTGTCTGTGCTGGCAGAGGGTTCCCCAGCCCTGGCAGCAGCACGAGGGGCAGCCTGGAAGAAAAAAAGAGATTTAGAATAAGTAAGGAAAGGGGCACATTTTGAAAGTCAGATGAAGGAGTGGGGTGTTGGCGGGTGAGAGACTTCCTGTGACCCCAGAAATCCAACCATGGCCTGAACTCACCCCGCAGCATGGGCAGCCCACGGGGGGAATTCTGCCCATCTGCTCTGGGGAGACTGAATCCAGCCCCAACAGGATTGTCCTGCCTGGAGAAGAGAAAGCTCCAGGGAAAACTTAGAGCCCCTTCCAGGGCCCGAAGGGGATCCAACAGAGGCAGAGACAGACTTTGGACAAGTGCCTGGAGGGACAGGACAAGGGGGATTGGCTTCACACTGCCAGAGGCAGGGTTAGATGGGACAGAGGGGAGAAATCCTTCCCCAGGAACAGGGTGCCCAGAGCAGCTGTGGCTGCCCCATCCCTGAAAGTGCCCAAGGCCAGGCTGGACAGTGGGAGATGTCCCTGCCCATGGCAGGGCTGGGACTGGAGACTTCAGATCCCTTCCAGCACAAACTGCTCCAGGATTTTGAGTGTGATGCTGTGCTCAGAAGGCAAACTCTGGTGCCTTTGAAAACCCTGTGCTTATTGTCCTGCCAGTCTCAGATGGGTCAGTGGCTCAGGGCATAGTGGGGTGCCCAGCCTGGTTCAGCAGCCCTGGAGACACCCCAGGCCCAGGCAGGATGCCGAGGGTGAAAGCCAAATGTTGAGTGGCACATCCCAAATCCTGCAAACCCCTTTGTGGTGTCCTGCCCAGGTTACAGTAAATCCCCTGCTGTGCATGGGGACTTTGAGGTGGATTAATGAGTGGAAAGCCTTCCCTTAGTGGGTGTTTGCTGGGGCAAACAGCCCGTGACCATTTATGGTCTAGACATCCCACTTGGTACAGGAATGCTGGGAGTCTGGGATAATTGAATTATGTTGCATTTGAGAATTATTGAGCAATCAAGATGAAAAAAAAATAAAAATTGAAATGTCCTTTAAGAAAAAAAAAAAGAGTGCTCAATGTTAACAGCCCTGATTTTGTACCAAAAGATTCCTTTTTCAAGCAGAAGTCCTTGCTGATAAGTCAGTGCTTTGCTGATAAAGCCATTAGCTATAACTTTTTTTAAGGCCACTGATGTAGAAAAAGCCTCAAATCTTGAAAAAGGATCAATCTGAGCCCTTCAAAATGCTCAACTTTCATATTTTGATCTTCTTTTCCCCACAAAAAAGAAAGAACTTCATCTCTAAGCCAGTTACTAGTTTCCTTCTGTCCACCTCCAAACTCTCCCATGCTTGAAAAACCTGTTCTCTTCCCACGGAGCATTTTAATTCCATCAGGCCAGCATTTCCCAAAATAATGAGCATTTCTAGGGGCTGTTATGCTGGTCTATTTAAATTTGCATCTAATTGATTTCCTCACCTCTTCTTTCCTCTTCTCACTCAGCCATTTAGTTATTAAAAGTATCCTGATAGTCTTTATAATCCTTTATAAATTTTACTAAGGATTTATTATGTAATTTATTAAGGATTAAGGTTTACCTAAACCCCACTACTTTAGTCACATATCCATTACATCACTCTGAATTTGTCTTAGAAGTGCATTTTGGCTTGCTGAGCTCCCCGTGGGAGGAAGCTTAAGTTCAGACCAAATTTATCGTGTCCTAAATGCCTGGTGGGAAGGAACCAGTGTCGTCACTCAAGATTTCCTGCAGATGCCTGTGATTTAGCAGGGCTTAAAGTCCACCATTAAAAATTCCCAGGAATTTACTGTGCAAGTGAAACCCTGACCCAATTATGTTTGTTGGTAAATTTTCGTTGGTGGCTCAGGGGTGGGTTTGGAGGCAATGCAGGTCCTTTGGAGCCAGAAGGGATGCAATGCTGTCCCAAATTAGAGTGGACTGTTTTGGAAGGGACATGTCCAGGAATCCTAGCTCTGGAACTCTCCTCTTCCCTCCCTTGCAGAGCTTTGGCCCACCTGCCCTGCTCCTCACTCCTTTTCCTTTTCTCCCTTTAAGTAGCAGTTCTGGGCCATTGGTTTTCACCCTCATTCCTCAGAGCTGCTCAACCAGTCCTCCCACCTGGAAGGCAAGTGGGAACAAAAAGGCTTTGTGTGTTTTCCAGAGGACTGTCAAACCCCCATGGCATAAATATTATTTGCCTGAAAGGGAAAAAGACTCTAGAAAAAAAGGTAAATAAATATTTTCTCCTTCCTCTCTTACACCTTTGTTTTGTTCCTTGATGTGTTTGTTGTACAAGCCTAGTGCTCATTACTGTTTGTCTTGCCAAGGGGTCTTGAACCATTTTCCTCTTCCCTTGACTTTTTTGTTTGCTTATTCTTTCAGTGTCCTTGGGTGACGAAATGGTGAACTGTCCTCTGGCTTTTGAAATGCTTCTGCTGGCCAGGTTGGACAGATCTTGGAGCAACCTGGTCTAGTAGAAGCTGTGCTTGCCCATGGCAGGTGGTGGAACTGGATGGGTTTTAAGGCCCCTTTCAACCCAAACCACTCTTGGGGATGCTCAGGGAGGCTGGCCAAGAGCATTTATGTTTGAAGAGCTTTTCTCTCAGGTTCACTGCTCACCTTGATTATGGTGCTGCAGCTGGATGTGTAATTAGGAGGTGTCGATTGAGACACATCCTAATATTGAGGAACAGACAATACAGGGCTTGGAGAAATAAGTTTCAGGTTATTTCCTGCATTTCCACTGTTTCCTGTGCTGTTCCAGGCATATTTTCTAATTTTTGTTTTTTCCATGGGCACAAAAGACTGGAAAATAATTGTGAGCAATAGCTGCTTTTCTCCTTTCATTCTCTCTCCTTGCAGATGTGAAGGCTGTCTGCTCCCTCTGTGCTCCTCCTCTGAAGAGGGATTTGCTTGCTTGGGCTTGTGTTGTCTCCACACTTGGCACAGAGGGTCTCTAAGGCTCTATGGGTTCCTACAGGAAATCCCTTAACTCATAGTGCTCAGTGCTCCAAGAGCTGGGGTATGAGAGCCCCTTTCTGCCATGAGCTGAGCAATGCTGTCACAAGTTATGGCAGCACCACTGCAGACATGTCAGTGATTCTGCAGCAGACATCTCATGCTGGAACCTCTCCTCTCATTTCTATTCTCCTCCATTTCTATTCTCCTTTCCCATCTTTTTTTCTTGTTTGCTCCACATCCCCTGCCAGCAAAGCAACAAAATAAATCAGCCCTGATGGGATTTCCTCTCTCCTCAAGAAGTGATGTTAAACCTCCTGCAGCCTACCAGTTCGACTCAAAGGCAGCAGGACCTGGGTCTTATATTTGAACTGCCAGAGGGCAGGGTTAGCTCGGTACAGGGGAGAAATTCTTCCCTGGGAGGGTTGGTGCAGGCTGCCCAGAGGAGCTGTGGCTGCCCCATCCCTGGAAGTGTCCAAGGCCAGCCTGGACAGGGCTTGGAGCAACCTGGAATAGTGGAAGGTGTCCCTGCCCAAGAGAGGGGATGAAACTGGATGGGCTTTAATGTTTCTTCCAAGCCAAACCATTCTATAATTCTATGTTGCCCCTTCTTAAAAGGAGTGAAATGCCCAACTACAGGTTGGCATTAACCTCCTGTGCAAATCCTCAGGGTAGGTTCAATATCATGACAGATTTTTATTTTATCTATTTTTGTGCCATGAGTGAAAGCAGCAATTTGGGGCTGCTGGAGGTTGGGCACGACTCATCCCCTGCGTGTGTCACACCATGCCTTTCCAGCTTCCATCTGCCATAGGGCTGGACTAAATATCTCACAGAGTTTAATTGTTCTTCCACAGCACTAAATAATTCACACCCCAGGGCTTCGTGGTTCCTGTGCACCAATTTCCCAGTTTGCACTCCAGGGCTTCCTGTGGATTTTGTGGGCACTGTTCATGGAAACGGAGGAGTGGGGACAGATAGGGCAAGAGGGAGTGACTTTTCCCCTCTCCCTTCCCATTTCCCAAGTTTTTCTCTTTCCAGGCACACATGTTGGGACAGTTCACACTGATCTAGGTGAGGAGCTGGCAGAGTAGAAGCCCAAATCTCAATTACCTTCCTCCTCGTCCGTTTGCACAGGATCCTTATCTCCCTCTGCGTAACTCTCTGTATTTAATTATACATGGTGATAATACTTCACACACTAACTGCATTATTAAGCAATTCCTAAGATAAGTAGCTTTCTGGATCCCAAATTATGATCAGATATTGGCAATCAAGCTGTCTTCCACTCTTCCTCTTGGGGCTGCCCTGCCAAAGACAGTCTTGCTTGGGTAGGTGAGACATGAGACCCATGTGAGAAGAAGAAATTTAGATAAGAGACTGTTCATGGGCAAAAGGTTTAGTTGGCCACACAGGGCTCCATGGAGCTTTTTCAGACATGGATTTGGGGTTGCTTTGCTCTTCCAGGCTGGCCAGGTGCAGCTGAGCGTCCTCCACCAGTGTTGCACATCCCAATCCAGCCAGTGGTGGTGGCCACGAAGCTCGTGCAGCTCTGAGGTTCTGTGGTTTCCCATGCAGCCTGTGCCATGGTGGGCAGGCTGGGAGACATTTCTGACAGCCAGGTTGTGGTGCTGGGTTTGCTGCAGCTTCAGCCTCTGAAATTGAACATCAGCCAAAATTAGTTTCTTCCATTTCTTTGCATAGTTTATGTTCCCTGGTCCTCTGACCACGTCTGTTGAGCTCCTCTGCTCCCTCCCAGTATGTAGATTCCTAGAACAATTTGGGTTGGAAGGGATCGTCTTAGCAGTGCTGGGAGGATGAACTGAAAGTTCTGCAGCTTGGTAAAGGCTTTGGCAGCACAGAATGCTTTTGTTTTCCTGTGAGGGTTTCTCCTTGCCTTCCTTCTTTATCTGTCCCAAATGTAGCAGAGGCTGGCAGGGGAGCTCCTTGATATCCAGCCATGGGGTGTGACCAGGTTCTGTGGTCAGCACATCTCTTGTGGCAGTCTTCCCTCTTTTGCCAGCAGCATTTCTGGTGCCATCTCGAGTTACCCCTCTGTGCAGCTCCCTCATCCAAGTGATCCCCCACCCTGCATGCACACATGGGATCACTGTGCTCCAATGACCAAGGGATTATGGAGACTGCTTCCGATTCTGTGAAGGAAAATGCTGTTTGTGAGTGCAATTGAGAGGGTGGCTTTGGAGTTGATGACTCTAAGCTCATGTTTTAGATGTATCATGTTTCACCTCTTTCAGAGCATTTAAGAGCTTACCAGAAAAACAAATGTCATTGCTCAATCTGTGAAGTGTCTATAATGCAACTTTCTGTGTCAGTTCCTTCCCTCCAAGACACAGTGGTAACAGATTTATTTTGCTTTCCAGGCCCTCCAGAGGTGATAGCTGCCCTCACCCTCAGTGTTAATGCATACATGTGTGTATTTGTGTGTGTGTAAGGTGCATGTGTCCATCTACCTGCTAAGAGCACATTTATCCACTCTCCAAAGATTCCTGGTGGAACAAATGTTTAGTCTCAGCTGTTTGCAGGAAATCTTAAATCTTAGCTTTGCTATATATGTGCCTGTATGATCTGCACAAGGACAGACTGGCTCAGTGCAGCTGAAGAGTCTGTAGAGCAGGCTTTTTCCCCCCATCTTGATATTCAATCATGATTAGCTCAGTCCTGATATTTGCACTTGGATGTGTGGGAGCAGCTTAGATAACTCCCAACTTGGGGAGCTTTCCACTCCCTGTTGAACCATTGTCTCATCTGACTGTAGAAAAGGAGTGAGATTCTGAAAGAGGGTGGGTCTAAGTCAGATATTGGAAAGAAATTCTTCCCTGTGAGGGGGGTGAGGCCCTGACACAGAGAAGCTGTGGCTGCTCCATCCTTGGAAGTGTCCAGGTTGGGCTTGGAGCAGCCTGGTCTAGTGAAAGGTGTCTCTGCCCATGACAAGGGGTGGGACTGGATGAGCTTTAAGATCTCTTCCAACCCATACCACTCCAGGATTCTGTCTACTGAGGCTCTCCAAACTTCAAAGACCTATGTAAATCACTTGCAGTGCTTGCAGCTAGCAAGTATTAAACAGGGATTTGGGGACAAACCCCTAAAAGGGACAAACCCCTAAAATGTGATGCAGAATTTGCTGCTTGAATTACAGATTTGGAAGTGAAGACGTCTCTGGCAAAGATCAGTAATGTCCCTGATGAGGCATTTCCTTCTCTCTTGAGGATTAATTTTGAAGCAGGAGAGCCCTGGTCTGGCCATGTGTTTATCCCACAGTCAAGACCAGGTCCTGCCATGCAGCTGAGCTCTGCTCACCCAGCCCTTGGTGCCCCAGCACAGCCTCTGCTCGTGTCCTGCCTGAAGGAGGGAGCTGTTTGCTGGCAAGCACATCATCAGGTTTGACACCCCTCTTCCCTTTGGGAGGATAGCATTTGTGAAACAGCAGGGAAGGTGAGAAGATAGAACTGAAAGAGCTGTGCTACTGCTCCCCAGAGTGCCAACAATAATGCACTTTTTGCCTTAAACCTTGCATTTTGCGAGTGCATTTTGTTGTGCCTCTCACAGCACTCTGCAAACATTAATTAATTACAGTCTCATTACATCTCTGTTAGATCCATATAGTTATAGATGAAGAGTTCTCCATCCCCAGGCACTCTGGAATCTGTGAATCACCTGAAGGCAAACAGCAGGCCTGAAGAGATGAGCTTTGCTGTGAAAATGCTGGGAATAAGCACAAAGATGTTCTTGTGAGCAAGGCTCTGGGTTAGGAATCCAGTTGAGGCTTGATTCCTGCTTCTGCAAACCATGCCACTTGCATCCTGACATGGTGCAAATGCTTTTTTGGAGAGGATGATGGTGCTCTGTCCATCCCCTGTCCAAGCAATGTGATGTGCTCTCCTAATGTGCTGTGGCACAAATTAAAAGAGATTCAATTTAACCACAATTGGGCCAGTAACTTTCCAGAACACTGGCTCATGCCAGGCATGATAGTCTGTGTGAAAACATCCCTTTTCTCTCCATCTCTTGTTTTGCTCTTTGCACTGAAAGTTCTTTGGGATAAGAAGAGACCATTCCCTATTCTGTGCTTCACAGCAGGGAAATAATTTTGGATTTGTTTCTCCATGGCACCATTTGATGCTTTAGTTTTCCAGCTTTGAGCACTGGAAGTGCAGAACACCAGTTGGAGAAGTTTTGGTTGATGGTGAGCAGTGAGGCAGTCAGAGGCAACAACAGGATTATCTGGGTTGACTTTATGTCATCTCCTTGCCACATGAGATTTAATTCCTACATCAGCAGCGCTTGTTGAGCTGCACAGTGCAGCTGCATCTGCAAAGGACCCCCAGCTGCCAGACTGGGCATCACTACTGAATTTGGAGCAGGTTTAGCCCCCTTGGCTTTCCCACAGGATCAGGCTGTGCTGGAAGTTAGCTGACCTGGTCCTACCCTAATCCCCTCGCTGCCCAAGAGGCTGGATCATTACATGGATGTATTTCTCCAGGCTCTGAAGAAGCCCCTGGAGAGAAGGCAAGCTGGAGATAGTGGGATGAAGCCAGCAGCACACCTGGGAGCAGGTTTCCACCCAGGCAGGGCTGTCCCAAGGACTGGGCAGAGCTGAGGGTCTGGTCATGCCCTCACTGCCCCCACTTCCAGCCTGGCTCTCCTCCAGCACCAACAGGCCCCAGTGCAGACACCCCGAGAGGCATCACAGAGGAGCAATTAGCTCCTGTGAAATTTTCCACCATTAGGAACAATGGCTGGCTTAGTTCTCATCTGATTGAATTAATGATATTCTAACAGATGACGTTTTTTTCCTTTTAAATTCTCTCATTTGGAAGGAATTGCTTGTCATAAATTACACTTATAAAAATTAGGCTGGTGTTTTGTATTGTTTACAACAAGCACTTCAGGGTTATGGATGTTACTCATTGATTTATAATGTTTAATTCTTCTCCCTTTCTTTCCCCCTCCTTTGAGCTGTTCATAAATCAAGCAGCCCTGTCAAACCTGTGTCAACATTTCACTCACCCTGCAAGTTGCAGGCAAGTTGGGACAGTGGATCTTACAGAGAAGGTTGACTCTTCTCCTTCACTGTCTCTCCCATTTTGATGAAACAATAAAAAGGTGAGGCTGGCACTTACCAGTTATTTCTGAGTCACTTTTCATTAGGCCTTTTTCAAACACTCCAGAGAACAATGTTTGAGGCAAGTGATCCAAACAACTCATGTTCCTGCTTGTGGGTTAGGGCAGCAGCTGCAGTGGAATTGCACTGGGAGGCTCGACAGGTGTCTGATGGTCCTGGACCTGATCCGGGTGATGTCAGGCAGAATTATCCTGGCAGCCTCCTCTTCCCCACCAACCTGGGGTCATCGTTTCAGAAGCCTGGGGAGGTGGTTGGATTTTTTAAAGGGCTCTCCAAGAACTGATGGGACTTCCAGGAGCGTCCAAAGTCAGGTAGAGCCCCTGGGGATTTGCAGGTGACCCAGAGCTGGTGCCTGGGTAAACCCCAAGAGGAGAATTTAAGGGGTTTTAGTGACCAACACAGAGCCCTAGATTGCAGTGAGTGTGAAGGGACCTCAAAGAGAATCTAATTCCAAGCCCCAGCACTGTGGTTCCAACATGAGGGTTTCAACATTGTGCAAGTGGTCTGTGGTGTAAGGGACTGACATTTGAGGGAAATTAATGGGAATTAGAGACTGAAGAGCCTCTGGCAACAAATTGATTAGTCATAGGATAAATTAGCTCCTTTGGAAAACTGGGAAGAAAACCTTCCTTTCCCCAAACATGCTGCTAAGAAACAGCAGAGGTCTAGCAAAGAACATCCAAAGATGTGGATGTGTTGTAAAATTCCCTAAACCAGGTCAAAACTGAGCATGTTCAGCCCTCTCCTCAGGTCAAATATCAGGGAGCTGCTATGCCCTCAATATTGCACTGTCACTGTGAGAATTCCCAGTGTCTGACCTCCAGAAGTCAAAAGGTTGGTAGTGATGCTCCACAAAATCCATCCCACAGGATGAACACAGATGTTCCTGCTGGGATTGAATGTAAAATGAACAGCCACATCAGCAGGGATGGTTGTCCCCTGTGCCTCCCGCCCATCTGCTCTGTACTCACATTCTTTGGGAGGAGCAAGGTGTCACACACATCACGCCCCAAGTGCCTGCTGGATGCTTGTGTGTGTGTGTGTGTGGGGATACCTGGGATGGTTCCTGCCCACACCACGCTTACACCAGGCCATTTTACCAGCTAAGCAGTAGGACTCACCCAGCTGTAATGACAAAAGTAAATAAACACATTTTAATGATCCAGTGGTGGTAATTAACAATGCTGAAATACAGATGTCTCCCTGAAGAGCTCACGAGGCGGCCGATTGCATAAGCTGCCCCATTATGTGGATATGAGTTGATTATTAAAAGAAAACATTTAGCTAATGCAGAACAGGATATTCATCTGCTATTACATAATGGTAATAAGCAGCTGGATCCAGGCAGGAATAGTCTTCCAGCCCTCACCGAACGCCGAGTGAAGTGCATTTATGGCCTCCGCTCTGAAATAGTCCTCCTTGTTTTTCCAAGAAGGGGAGAGATCTTTCAAGAGATAATAAATAAAATAGACTCTAGTTGCTTTAACATGAAGCAAGATGAGTCCTCGGGATTAGTTTGGATTAGTCTGTTGCCAGTGGCATGGAGCTTTGGCACACAGCCATTTATTCACCTAGAAGACGTACAGCTAATTGGAAAAGCACCTGTGAGGAGATGTAGCTCACCACCTGCACTTTGCTGAAATAAAATAAGCCTACATAATTGCCTATATTACCTATTAATGTTATGAAATCACCCCGAGGCATTTTCGATATTATTATTAATATTGCTATTATTATTATTATTATCAACTCCTCTCCCCCCTCTTCTTCCTGAAGCTTTTATGAATCAAACTTTGGTCTCTTGCTGTTTCCTTGGAAGTCCCAGGATTGTGCTGTTGTGCCAAGACCAGGACTGCTCTGACTGACTTCCCTGCAGGGGAATCCTAGGAAATTAATCCTCCTTGATAGGGAGATGAAATAGTCTGACATTTAATTCCTTTTTCATCGGGACATAGCTTCCTCCTGGTCTCTACCTTTTCCTCCCAAAAAAAAAATCTGGTGAGAGTCTTTTGAGTGCCCTACTGGTTGTTGAGATATCCCAGAGGCTCATGATGATAAAATAACTCCTTGTTGGCTTTTTTGTTTGACCTTGGCCAACAGCACAGGATGGACTTTGCCAGACACTGTTGGAAGGAGCTGCTGGGAGCTGGGTGTGCTTGGCTGGTTTGGGGGTGGGCAGGTTCCCTATTGGGAAATAGATTCATCACATGTAGGACAACCTGGTGCTATAAATTGCAAAATCTGTGTGTAACAGAGGGTGACAGGCAGGTGGTCACAGGGACTTCCATGCTTAGGACAGCCCTGCTCCTGGCAGTGCATTAAAAAACCACACAGGGAAACCTCTGCTGCTGCATAGCTGCAAGGGAAGACAGAGCTGGGAAGACTCATAGAGAAGAGCCATCAGAAATTCCTCCTTTTTTATCTTCACCTCCTAGAAACTTTGCCACAAACTTGAGCCACAGGCTCAAATCAAACCATCTCAGTGTGTCTGCAGAAAAACTCCAGAACAGATTAAGAGTTTCAGGGCATTTCCTTTTGCACGTCCTGATTGGAGAGATAGGAAACCTGCTGTGGTCAGAGGCACCATGCCAAAATGTGGGCCTGATTTCTAAAAATTCAGAAACCGTGTTTGTTCCCAAGTAAGCCAGTGTTTAGCTTTGCTCCAGTCATGAAACCTTCATCCTCATGGGCTTCAACTTGACTGAGCAAACCCAGCTGTTCTTTGCCATTTCACATCAGAGGGAGGAAAGTGCCTAATTACTGCCCCTGGTTGTTAATTACTGCAGTTCTGTATCGATAATTACTGATGTTATTGCACAAATTATTGTGTTACTTTTGGCCAAAAATCATCAGCATCAGTGGGAGGATTGTTGTAAGCCCTTTTAGGCAGAGAAAGAGAGTAAGACAGAGAAGCCTCCTGCTCATGGCATGGAGCGTACAGGCAGGCCTGAGGATGGCGAGTTTGGAATGTGAGAGAGGAGGCAGAGTGGAATTTTGGGTTGAAAACACAGCAAACACGTTTCTGCACACACCTGAGCTCTTTGAAGCACTGTACGTGTTGAAGTGGCTACAGTGGGTGCCCAGGGAAAATCTGAAACTTTCCTCTCTTGCATTAGGAAAGAAAGGTTTTTCTGCAAATAAATTATTTATCTGTGAACAGGTCAGCCCTGGCTGCAGAACCTAGTTGACCTACTCCTGTCCCATGGGAAAGGATCAAACAAAGTCCCACCCGTTGACTCCCTGGTTGGACCAAGAGATGATCTCAGTGCCCCTCCTTGAAGCTGAGAGAAGAGCTCCAGTGGGGAAGAGCTCCAAATCCACCAGGCCCCTGCATCAAGGGGTATTGCCACACAGCCTGAGAGGCCCTGATGCCTGAGGGGTCCTCTGGGATGAATGGTGCTTGGGGCTGCTTGCTGGGGTCTGTAGGGGGTTGTAAGATGTCTGCAGGTCTGTAAGATGTCTCTTCCCCTCATCTTGTGCCCAGCCACTGGCTTGGCTCTGCTGCTCACTCTCCTGTGGACAGGGCCATTCCTGGGAGATGCTCGAGGTGTCCTTCTCCCCAGGCATGTGTGCACGTGACAAACTCCAGTTTGGACCTGGATTAAAACACACTGCTCCTCGTGTCCCACCAAGTCTGCATTTTGTGGATTGCACCTAGATGTAGCACCCAAGGACACCAAAGGATCCCCAGGGGATCTGCCTTGCACAGCTAACCCTATCCCAGATATGTGGGCAGGACTCAATCACAGGATGGTTTGGGCTGGAAGGGACCTTAAAGCTCAACCAGTGTCAGCCCCTGCCATGGCAGGGACACCTTCCACTAGCCCAGGCTGCTCCAAGCCCTGTCCAGCCTGGCCTTGGGCACTGCCAGGGATGGGACCACCACAGCTTCTCTGGGCACTCTGTAAACCACAACACAAGGTGCTCAGCATAGCTCTGTAGAAGGCACCAGTGGCATCTCAAGATACATCCAGGCAGGAAATCAGAGGTGATTAAACTTTAACAGTGCTGAATCACCAAGGTTCAGTCTGAAGAAGACTGCAGGGAGTTCTTAGAGGCCTTTCCAGTGCCTAAAGGGGATCCAAGAGAGATGGAGAGGGACTTGGGACAAGGGCCTGGAGTGCCAGGATGAGGGGGAATGGCTTTCCACTGACAGACAGCAGGGAAACGTTGGATATTGGGAAGGAATTCCTCCCTGTGAGAGTGGCCAGCACTGGTTGCC
The DNA here is from genome assembly GCA_034336665.1 of Luscinia megarhynchos. Taxonomy (NCBI): domain Eukaryota; kingdom Metazoa; phylum Chordata; class Aves; order Passeriformes; family Muscicapidae; genus Luscinia; species Luscinia megarhynchos. The sequence continues at coordinate 7,358,330 of CM067586.1, forward strand.
CAGAGGAGTTGGGGCTGCCCCATCCCTGGAAGTGTCCAAGGCCAGTTTGGATGGGTCTGGGAGCAAGCAGGTCTGGGAAGGAGTCCCTGACCATGACAGCGAGTTGAAACAAGACAATCTTTAAGATCCCTTCCAACCCAAACCATTCAGGGTTTCCAGGAATACCAGCAGGAAAGTGGCTGCAGCAAATCCATTTAATTCAGTGTTTGCATTTTATCTGTGGGACAGTGAGGTGCTCATGGCCAGCATCCACCCTGCAGCTGAGCTGCTGAATTGCCGTGGCTGTTCTCCATCTCTGATACTTGGGTCTCACCTGTGTCTTGGGACAGATCCACAGCTACCAGGAACTGACTGACACACACACAAGTTCAGCACTTCATACCAGGGAGACTGAAGCAACCACTGTGGGCTAAATATTCCATAACTCAACCCCCTGCCATTATTGTGCTAGTCTTTTTCTTCTTGGGGCTCCTAAGTATTTTGGCTCTCATTATTTTAATTGACCTCTGAAGAAAGAATGGCATCAAAACAGGAGCTCAGGTTGCTGAAGTTATTACTGTGTTATGTGCAATGAGTGATTATTTTATATGTCAAGAGATACAGACACCTATAAGCTCTTTTTTTTTTTTTCTGCAAAAGGAGCAGTTCGATAAATAATTAATGTTTCCCAATCCTGTAGTTGTTTTTCTTGCTGTAAAAAATTAATTGGTTTTCCATCATCTGTTTCCCTCTGACCTGGAGGTATCTGGCACGGCGGCAGTGCCCCTGCTTAAACACGCTCCTTGTAATCTTTGTCATGCCCATGGTGCAGAATCTGGGGAATAAACAAACTAATCAGAGATACTTGAGGCACCTCCAGGAAGATTTAGTCATCGCAACTCCGCGCTCATGCAGCCTCCATCCGTCTGGCAGTGATTAGGGCTCTCGGCCCTGATGAGGTAAAGGCTGGGCTCGCTGCTCTGGTGGCTGCTAAACAGAGTCACTCAGAGGTTACACGGCTTGCCCCAGACCACACAGAACGGCAGGACGGTCCTGAGGCACAAAATGCTTCTGCACTCCAGTTTACAAAAAGTAACTGAAATGTGGAGGTGGATGAGGTGCAACAATTAAGAGATCCCAGCCAAGCCTGCAATGAATTAAGGACTAGCTTCTGCTCCCTTGGCTGGTCGTGCACCATGACCTGACCCTCTGCCTGCTCTCCTTCAGTGGGAAACCACCAGGGAGGACACGTGGGCTCTGTGGGAGCACAGGCCCTGACCCCTCCTGGGGTTATCAGGGTCAGTGTGCTCATGTCACAAAACAAATCCCCCTCACAAGCCCTTGCTTGGACCTGGGGCCTATTTGTGGAGCCCATTGCTGTTGAATTCTCCCACTCTTGGCCCCAGTCCTGCACCATGGCAACTCGTGTGAGACCCAGCAGCAGCAAGGAGCTCTGGCAGGAGGATGGCATTTGCTTATCAATAAGAACATTTCATTTATTTTTTTTAGAGAAAAAGGCATTTTGGGAAGAAAAAGGACTTGTTCTTACTGCCTGTCAGCTTTTTTTTCAATGCTTCAGGGCTGCTTTGGTCCCAGCCTGCTCCCCAAAGCATCTCTGGTCCCTATTCTGGTCCCCTTTGTAAACACTGTCATCCTTCTGATCTTCTGTATCTTTCACTTTTCAACCCTTTTTGACCCAAATTTTGCAGGTTAGGTGAGAGAAATGGGAAGCCCTTAAAGTTTCTCAGTGCTGTCTCTGGCAGCCCTCAGGTGTTTGCTGCAGGGTGACTCTGAGATGTGCTTTCTCCTCACTTGCTTTTCCTCTTGGCCATGGGCAGAGGTTGAGCATCTCCTTCAGCAGGTGGCATTCATAAATCATCCCCGGGCACTCCTGCCCCTCTCCCAATAGCACTGCTTTGTCTGAAGCCTTTACATGCCCTGGAGCATCCCCTGGGTGCAGGTCCTGAGAAGGAAGAGGGGAACAGCTTGCTGTAGCAATGAGCTGCTGCCCCCATTTAACAGGGAAAACCGTGGAACTGCAGGGAGAAACAAAGTACTGGAAAGCTGGAAAAAGTGACATTTGCACCTAATAATTCATCTCATGGCTGCTCTCCACCACCTGGAGAGTTAGTCTTGGGGTCCAGTGTCTCCAATTCATAGCCATCTCCATCTCCTGTGTTTGCCATCACTACTGTTGCTTCACCTGTGTCATGGAACTTAAAAATGGGATGAAAGGTGCTATTTCAGGCTCCTGTAGTCTTGCATTAGCTGATGCTATCACTCCCACTTCTTGTGGGAGACTGGAAGGCTGAGCTTGCTGCAGTGCCTGGGCTGAGGGAAGCAGCTCACTGGGCTTTGCCAGGGAGATACTCTCGTTGTTTGTGCATGGATTGAGCCTGAAAGAGTTAATTGATGGAAACAAGAGCCAGTTCAGCCTAGGGGAGCCAGCAAGTACAAGCATTTTCCTAATATGAAGCTTTGTTTAATTACAACTGATGAAGGTTTCAGTGAGAGCCACCACTGCCATTGCATTTTCTGGAGCAAATTCCTTCCCTTTGATTTGTAATCTGCTCGCATCCCTACCAGCCAATCTTGTACAAACAGCCCCCTGGGCTATAAAATTAAATGGAAAATGTGGGCTCACATGGCACAGCTCAAGTCTGAGCTGAAAGGGCAAGACAGGGAGGGCAGGGGAGGTTACAAGATAAAGATTTGTGCTCCAAGTTGTCTCTGCATGTGTCCAGACTGAGCCCTCACAGTTGTCTGGAGATCAGGTCCAAAGCCCAGCACCTCTGAGACCCACAGATTCATCCAGATGGTCCCAGGGTCCCCCAGCCCCACAGGAATTACAGAGTGGCCCAGAGTGGTGCTTTATGTCATCCCACACAGCAAACTTCCATCAGCCTCATCCCTAAAGCAGAGCTTCAGCCTGAGACATCTCTGTAAAGCTGAATCAGGAGAGGCTGAGGCTGGTTCAGAGCACAGATATGGTGGCAGAAACACGAACTGGTTTGGGTTGGAGGGGACCTAAAAGCTCATCACATTCCAATCCTGCTATGGGCAGGGACACCTTCCCTGTCCCAGCTGCTCCACACCCTGTCCAGCCTGGCCTTGGGCACTGCAGGGATCCAGGGGCAGCCACAGCTGCTCTGGGCACCTGTGCCAGCCCTGCCCACCCTCACAGGGAACAATTCCTGCCCAGTATCCATCCATCCCTGCCCTCTGGCAGTGAAGCCATTCCCTGTGTCTGTCCCTCCATCCCTGTCCCCAGCCCCTCTCCAGCTCTCCTGGATCCCTTCAGGCCCTGAAGGGGCTCTGAGCTCTCCCTGGAGCTTCTCCTCTCCAGGTGAGCACCCCCAGATCCCCAGCCTGGCTCCAGAGGGGGTCCAGCCTTCAGAGCATCTCTGTGGCCTCCTCTGGACTGGCTCCAACAGCTCCAAGTCCCTTCCACGCTGAGACCCCAGAGCTGGAGGCAGCTCTGCAGGTGAGGTCTCACAAGGGCAGCAGAGCAGGGGGCAGCCTCTGTCATACAGGAGGAATTCCAGCACATCCCTCATCCTGGAGCAGGAATGTGAGGGAGATGAATGCCCTTTTCCAGAACAGAGAGCAAGAGCATTTACAGTGTTGGGCACCTGGGCACTCGGAGAAGCAGGCTTGGACCAGCAGGTTATAAACAACGGAGTTCCTTGGACCACCAGTTTATCATCAGTCTATAGGTGTTTCTTGGCTAGCACAAGTCAGAGGAGCTGAAATTTTTAACTCAAAAGTGCACAGATTACTTTTCCCTAAGTGCATCGACCATCCCAAAATCACAGATGACTGTGCAATCCAGTGGTGAATATGGTCACACTGGTTACACAGCCAGAGTGGTATGAAGCAGAGTGACACAGAGTCCTTAGCTGAGGTAGCAGGCCTGAGCCATGATTTTAAAAGGGTAGCAAGGCCCTTATTTTATAAGGCTTTACCTATATGCAACAAGAAGCAAATATAATTGGTATCAAGAACTTCTTGTTAAGCTTAGACCAGCAAGGAAAAATATTAATTCTTACATTAAGCCAAAAGCTTTGAATTAATCTATAGTAGTGCATTTGAAGAGAACATTTTTCTGGAAACTGGCAGAAGTGCCTTGTGCTACATGAACCCTTGATTACTGAATTACTTTGTCTTTTACCACTTACATCTTACTGCTACTGCTGCCTCAGTTTTTGTCCTCAAGGGACTTGGATCATGATCCTACATGTCATGAAGCATGAAGACAGCAGCATTTGCTAGTAGGAGCTGAGATCACAGCACCATTCCCCATGGGAAAACACATCTAGGAAACTTCACTCAGACACAGAATTCATAGGATCATCCCAGATATATTTATATGTTAAAACATAAGCAGAAATGACACATGCTCACATAAATAACTGCATTCTCTCATTACTCATACTTTGCCTTTGTATTTTTTCACCTTTTATTGCTGTTTTACCATAGTAGTAGAGTAGTAGCAGTAAATCTACAGCGCCTCTTTCTAATTACGTCTTGATTTAATTATTGCCCTTCTTAGTGTCTCCATCCTAATGAGGTTTTCAGGCTGTGACAGTTGATGATGAAGTGGCTGGAGAGGTGTTATCTGCTCTTCACCTGAACGAGAGCCATCCAAGCCAGAGACCAGAGAGGGCTTTTGACAGGGCTCAGCCTCGCTCTCTCTGCCTTGCACACACAAAACAATCCACATTGTGAAACGCCTGTTGGAAAGGCAGATAAAGAATTTGAACAGCCACAGGGCACCCAGGTTGGTGGATGGGTTCCAGAAACATTAGGTCATAGATTAATTTTTTCCCCCCTCACTCCCAAAATACACTCCGGCACTTTTCCAGCAATTATCAAAAGTCACTTTTTATAGCAAGAGTGTCTTCTACAGCATAGTCTTCCAGATTCTCATCCATTTGCTTTGTTCTCACAGATTTCAAAGCTTTTCTTTATTTATTTTTCTTTAAGGTGGAATGGCCCTAGATGCAGGGTCACTTATTTCCCTCCAGCCCCTCAGCCCAAAGGAGCACCCCTGAGATCAGTCCATCACTACCAGAAGAAACTGTTCTTTCTCTAAGTGGGGTAGATACCTTGCTGTGCTTGCTTGGTTCATGCTTTGGCCTCTGCCACTTTGGACTTTTTTCCTGCTGACATCCTGTGCAAAATCTGTTGTAAATGCAGAGCAATGAGATTCCTCTCAGCCCAAAAGCTGCCTGAACCAGGAGCTGTGCTGAGCTTTACAATGCACCTCCAGTCTGGAAAGTGGGAGCAGTGAAGTGGTTTGACAAAGACTATGGGAATCAGCGGCAGAATTCAGGGGAAATCCGCCAGTAATAGAGCTGGCAATGATCTCAGAGTTCACTTTGGGTAGCACTGCAGAGTCAACAGTCTTGTGCTGGTGTGTAGGAGCAACAGTCTCATTTGTGGCTGCTCATAATTCCTTCTGTCCCTAATGGCAGGGTGACATCATTCAGCTCGAGTAAGGAATCACATTCACAGACCAAATACATCACTGGGTGTTTAGTTTCAGAACTTCTTCTAAAGTCCAGTGAAGATTTGGGGTCAGAGGCAACATAACCACCCTAGTTCTTATTTCTCAGCAACATTCCTGCTGTGTTTTCCTACTTTAATGACAGATCAAAGGAAAGAGGAAGGCTGCTTTTATATCTGCCATCGACTTCAGCAGTGCAAGATCTGCAGAGCAGTTAAGAATATGTCTAGCTATAAATATCCCCTTCAGTCCTAATATTGACAGTGTTGTGGCCAAATGATTTCTTACCAATTTATGAAGCAGAGATGGAGAGCAGCCTTGAAACACCACATAACCTACCTGCCTCATGTTTGACACTTTTGTCTATCCTATCCTTAAAACCCATCAATTGTTCAAATTCTGTATTTTGAAGTCTCTTCTGTTTCTTCATTTTACTTAGATGTTTTTCAAAGTTCAGTCTGAACCCCTGTGTTCCATTTTCACTTATTTCTTACTCAACTTATTGAGTGTCAATAGAGGTTATTTCACTACCCCGCTTAAATATTTTTTCATGGCTTTAATTAGTCCTTCCTGTCCAGCCCCCCTTTCTCAGCTGAGCAACATCATCTTACTCATTCTTCAGATGTCATGTTTTCTGACTGCTCACCAATACTCTGTTGCACAAAACACACAGATGATTGTCCTCAATCTACACACTGAAATTTGTTTAAATCTAAGTAGATAATTGAGACTTGCTGGATAAATATCAGGCAATGATCTAATATATTGACTAGAGATCTCTATCTGGGTAGCAATGGGTTAGTCATCAATACATGCAGGAATGACAGGGCACCTGTGGCCACATCCAACCTGGGCTTACACCATCCTATCCAGATCATCCACATCCATGATTTGGGCTCCCTCTGAGTCCACAAGGACTTTCCCAGGGATGGGAGTAAACCAAAAACTGGTAAAAGGCTGTTGATGTCAAAGATTATCAGCATCTTGATTTGAATTTGAATTTTGCAGCTGGAATTACCTCCTGTCCATCTACTGGCTACAAAGACAGCCCAAGTCCTGGGGTTAAGCAGGGTAGCATGAACCTGGTGAGAACAATGGGATTTGGGAATGATTTCACACCTAGCAAAAATCTTCCCCAAAAGTCCCTGCTCCTTTCATCCCTAGTCTGGGCTGAGCAAAGTTCATTAAGAACCTTTGCAAAAAAGTTGTGTTGCATGCTTAAAACATCAAATCCAGGAGCTCAAAAGCCACAGGGTATCTTCTGCCACCTTTAGTTGGTGAGACATGGGAATCTGAACACGACCCAAATAGCCCGAGTTATGCATGATGTGGATTTAAGAGAAGGGAAAAAAGATATTAGCACACAAAATATTAAGTCATTCATACTTTCTGCAATTAATTTATCTGTCATCAATAGACTCATAAACTATTTGACTTTATGACAGCTTGGAAAGAGAAGATGCCAACTTTTCCTGCAGGTGTGCATCTGTTTGGGAAGACACCAGCAATTGTACGTGCAGGGAGAGAGGATGACAGGAGAGAAACAGAGGGGTTGTGAAATAAGATGAGACTAAAAGGCTTGGCAAAAATGCTGGCTTGCTGCATTTGTCCTCCTTGGAGATGGGAAGAAAGGGTTTGCAAAGCCCTGGCTTCAAGCTGTGTTACCAAAAGTAGGTTGAGATCCCCTTACTGTGCATTTTTATTGATCTGGCTTCAGGAAATGAACATATAAAAAGAGCCCAGGGCACGATAGAAATGGTTCAGCACATTTCCTATATTCAATGTGATACTTCAAACATTTATTGAGGGCAGACTCCAGGTGCTAGCACACTGCTGTGATGGTATATCAGACTAACTTCATAGGATGTGAAACCTTTCTGGGTTGGGCATAATTACTCTCCAGAGCTTCTCCCTTGGCACCTGTGGGGCTGTCTCCATGCTGGCCCTGTTTTATGACCATGAACTACAAGGCTTTGGGGCTGGGGAGATTGGGAAAATGAGGGAGATTTGATGCATACTTTTAAAAGTCAAGCAGGGGTGGGTGAGATGGATGTCATTAAAAACACTAGATTGTATTGTAACTGAGCTCCCTCTCTCCTACTAGGCTGAAAATATGCAATAATCCCAGGACATGCTGTTTTATCTGATTTCCAGGGTCTTCTCTGTGCCAGGGCAACCTGGTTTCAAGGGGATGGAAGATGAATATGGTCAGTGGCCTTGGGGTTTCCAAGTACCTCCAAGTGAAACTCCTCTGTGACAGCAGCTACCAGAATGTGAGTCATCAACAGGCTGCCTTTCCTGCAAGAGCTGAAAAAAAAACCTGGTAGACAGGAAGTTTCTCCCTTTCCAGAGTGAAAACTCCCCAGACAGGTGGTGGAGGTGACCTCTGGGCTTGGAAGGGGGACCTGAGTCTGCTCCTTTCCCTGCTTGTGCTTGGCTGGAATTTGTGTTTTCCAGATCTCAGTAAGCTGAAAGTTCCTATAAAGGTAATTCAGTGGCTTTGTAGGATATTTTGGGGCAAAAGTTTCTTGACCTCCTTTTCTCCTTTTATTGAAGTTAATTAATTTTGTTAATCAGAAAGATTCTGGTCCCCACCTAGGTTCACGTACTTCCCTCCTTCCCTGGAGGCAAATTGTAAGGTTGTGGCAAGTTTTTGTCTCTGGCAATTTTGGTTGCATAAAGTTCCAGATAAATACCTGCTAATTTTTTCCCATACTTTTTTTTTTTTTTAACAAAACTGGTTGGATGAATCTGATGCTCAGAAGATTGAAACAGTTCTGCTCTCAAATGGTAAAAAGCCATTCATTGATCACTTGGTGCAAAAGGGAGAAAAAGCCACAGAAAGGAGTAACTGGTGTGGAAATGTAGAAAAGTCCTGATTTGAAAGCACTGTCAAGAAGAAAAGTTGGTAATGAGTCCCAAAGGCCAAGGAAAAACTAGTAGTGAGTAGTGTCCCTGCTGTCTTTTAGCAGAGGATGAAGGGGAAGGTAAGAGGGGACACTGCTGGGGTTGGGATTCCAGAATGGGGAGACAGGAAAAATACACAGTGAGAAACAAGGCAAATAAGATTTGGGCTTAGGAAGTAATGAGGATGCTTCATTTCTACTGGAGCTCAAGCAAAGCTAAGGGTGATTTAAAGTGAAACCTTCAAATAATTTGAACCTGTGTGGTCTTTTGACAAGGGCCTGGATTGACAGGACAAAGGGGATGGTTTTAAACCAAAGAGCATAAGTTTAAGTTGAAAATGAGAAAGAAATCGTTCCCTGTGAGGGTGCTGAGGCCCTGGCACAGGTTGCCCAGAGAAGCTGTGGCTGCCCCATCCCTAGAAGTGTCCAAGGCAGGTTGAACAGGGCTTGAAGTGACCTGGGCTAGAGGAAGGTAAGGCCACTCATGGAACTTCCAACCCAAACCGTTCCAGGAACCTCTGCCATTTGTGTCAGCCATGGAAACCTGCAGGGAGCCACTGCCTCCTTCAGTCCCCACAGCTCTAGCAGCACATCCCACCCCCATAAAGGAATTCAATAAAAATGTGGGGAAAGGAGGAGAAGTGAGGAACCAACACAAGGAATTTCACTCCACAAACAGGGAAAGATCTTGAACATGTCACTGGCGTGTTGCTGCAGACAGCTTAAGCCGAGAGAAAATTCTTTGGCAGTGACATCAATTCAACAGTAAGTAATGCATTTTCTAGGGCTGAGATTCAATTTAAGGTCTCTCCAGTGAATGGAATGATTGAATGATACTTGAAAAAAAAAACCAAACAAATGAGACTTATTATTAAGCTATTGTCAGCCCATAAGTTAAAAGTGGAGGGTTTTACCCTTTTTTTCCATTGAACTGTAATTTATGTACTGAAGTCTGCTAGAAGTGCCTTGAACTTGGCTTTCTCTAGAAATCACCCCCATCCACCAAACATAGAAGTTCACAAGAATGGGTTTAGTGCTGGGTGACTCATCCTAGGCTCTGAAGATCTTGAGCCCTCCACACTCACCCCTTCTACTTACAAGCTGAGACCCAGCAGAAATTGCAGATTCACTGAACACCAAGAAAAGGGACAATTTGGGGCTGTGCATCTTTGAGAAATATGGCACAGAGCAATCTTTTTTTTTTTCCCTGGTAAACTGTGCAGTTTTCAGAAGTCAGTGTTTTACAACCTCCCTAAACCAAAATCTGCCTGCAGTGCTCTGGGTTTAATAACCCCCAGCAAATTTCTCCTTCAGAATTTGTCACATTTTTTCCCTCTACAATTAAAAAAAAAATAAAATAGAAATTGCTATATTTTTACAGGAAGCTCTCACTGCCTATGAATTAAAAACCAGCCTGAATAATGCTCTGGTGAAAAGGCAGTAAAAAATAGTTTCATATAATCAAGGCAAGGGCTTGAAAGTTTATTATGTTGCTGAGTGACTGGAGTTAGGCAAAACCAATCCCCAAAGGTTTCCTTGCTGGTGATGCAGCTCTGAGCTTTGCCAAGTACATACCCAATAGAGGACTACTTTTCTAAAAATAGTGATTAGGTCATTAACTCTATCCCCCTGTCTTGGTCCAAGTGAGTCTGGAGTGGTGGGAAAGGCTGAGGGGATCACTGAGCACTTCTCACAGTTCTGTCCTCTTGTCTCCTGCAGATGAGGGCTTGGAGGGAACCTGCTGTGACCATTAAATATGGTGTGGTTTAGGCAAAGGGGGAAACTGAGGAGAACCTCAGATTTGGGTTGTTTTGGGATGAATAATGGTGTTGGGTTTGGAGAATGTGCTGTGCTATGTGGGTGATCAGAGTTTGCCTCTGGCTGGGAAATGGAGTTTCCTTCTCATTGCTGTTTGAAAATGAGCTCTTTAATCAAAACTGGTCATCTTGACTGCAGCAAAGGGGGGAGAGAGAGAGAGGTTAAGCCTGAGCACATCCTGGATCTGTCTGGCCATGGTGAGCTCATCCCTGGTGATGCTCAGCAGGTTCCATTCCTCTGGGTGTCTGCTGGTGGATTGAGATGGGTTTCTAATGGATTCAGATGTTTTGAGGTGGTCTGCAGGTGGACTGAGAGTGGGCACAAGGTGTGCTGGAGGTTTTCCCTCAGCAATCCCCAACTGTACAGTGACATCTCTGTGTCACTTGACCTCTGAGCAATGTAAGACCTGGCTACTGAAGGCTTCTGACCTTGCAAATTGTGCCTGAAAAATTAATAATCTTGGTCCAAGTCAGAATCAGAAGTCTTTGAGACAGGCTTAGGAGGGCCTGGTTCAGAGCCAATGCAGCCTCTGCCTTTGGAGAGGGTAATGTGAGGTACAGTTGGAATGATCTCTCCCAGACATGATCCTTCAGGTTGAGGTTGGAGCACTCCGTGGGACAGGATGTAGAAGCAGTTTCCATAGCTGAGCTGCAACCCACTCCCAATGTGCCTTATCTTCATCTCTCCCTGTATCTATTCACATGCAATCAAAGCAGAGGGGTTAGGGATTAAACCTGCTCTGACTTACCCTGGGGGAAGCAACAGCTGGGTGTAGAGTGTTTGTTTTGGGTGTTTGTGCCATGGCAGAGAAAGAGGAGACTTCAATATGAAGTGGCTGCGAGGTAAAGCACAATCCAGCTTCGTGTAGGGGCTCAGCTTTGCTTGACAAGTCATCTCTAATTCTTCCTTGCTCTGCTGGTGGCTGCTATGAACACTATAAGTGGAAATTCTGGGCAAAAATTATAATGCTACTACCAGGATTAATTCAAAATAAAATAAGAAAATCCCATTTAGGAATCAACTTGTTAATTCATCTCGTTGCCATGGACCCCATTTTTCCTGCCTTGTGCTTCAACAACTTAAGTGTCCTGGTTTGTGGAATAATTTGGATGAAAAGGGGGTGGGATGAGGGAAGAAATCTGCTTTAAAAGTAAGTCAAAGGCTCCAGCATGTGTTCTAGGTGGTTAAATTCGAGGGTTTTAGGCTTCCCGTGGGACCTCCCTTTCACAGCTCCCCCCTAATCCTCTGGAAATCGCCTGTTACCTACAGCTGTTGGGTCACCAGATGAGCTATTTGTTCAATTATTCCTGGCCGTGCTGGCCCAGGCTGCTCAAAGCTGCCGGCTGGGCCCTCGGCCCGCTTCAATCGCGCCCGGAGGAGCCGAGCCCAGGGGGAAGCCCCGGCAGGAGCGGCCCCGGGGCCCGCGCCGCACCCCGCACCGCTCGGTGTCCGCATCGCGGAGCGCCCCGAGAGCGGCCCCGGGCCCGCACCGCTCCCCATCGCCGGCAGCCCCTTCCCATCGCCGACAGCCCCTTCCCATCGCGGGCAGCTCCTTCCCATCGCGGGCAGCCCCTTCCCATCGCCGAGGACAGCCCCTTCCCATCGCCGACAGCCCCTTCCCATCGCCGACAGCCCCTTCCCATCGCGGGCAGCCCCTTCCCATCGCCGACAGCCCCTTCCCATCGCCGACAGCCCCTTCCCATCGCCGACAGCCCCTTCCCATCGCGGGCAGCCCCTTCCCATCGCCGACAGCCCCTTCCCATCACGGGCAGCCCCTTCCCATCGCGTGGCAGCCCCTTCCCATCGCGGGCAGCCCATTCCCATCGCCGACAGCCCCTTCCCATCACGGGCAGCCCCTTCCCATCGCCGATAGCCCCTTCCCATCGCCGATAGCCCCTTCCCCATCACGGGCAGCCCCTTCCCATCGCCGACAGCCCCTTCCCATCACGGGCAGCCCCTTCCCATCGCCGACAGCCCCTTCCCATCGCGGGCAGCCCCTTCCCATCGCCGACAGCCCCTTCCCATCGCGGGCAGCCCCTTCCCATCGCCGACAGCCCCTTCCCATCGCGGGCAGCCCATTCCCATCGCGGGCAGCCCCTTCCCATCGCGGGCAGCCCATTCCCATCGCCGACAGCCCCTTCCCATCACGGGCAGCCCCTTCCCATCGCCGATAGCCCCTTCCCATCGCCGATAGCCCCTTCCCATCACGGGCAGCCTTCCCATCGCCGACAGCCCTTCCCATCGCCGACAGCCCCTTCCCATCGCCGACAGCCCCTTCCCATCGCGGGCAGCCCCTTCCCATCGCCGACAGCCCCTTCCCATCGCGGGCAGCCCTTCCCATCGCCGACAGCCCCTTCCCATCGCGGGCAGCCCCCTTCCCATCGCCGACAGCCCCTTCCCATAGAGGACAGCCCCTTCCCATCGCCGACAGCCCCTTCCCATCGCCGACAGCCCCTTCCCATCGCGGGCAGCCCCTTCCCATCGCGGACAGCCCCTTCCCATCGCCGACAGCCCCTTCCCATCGCCGACAGCCCGACAGCGGCTCCCGGGCCGGCCCCGCACCGCTCCGTGCCCGCATCGCGGGCAGCCCCGATGGACCGGCCTGCAGGGCGGCTCCGCTGTCGGAGCGCCGCAGTGAGAAAATAATTACAAATGAAAGAGAAGATTAGCAGAGGCTGTTGCGACAAATGCTGCCGGAATGGCTCCTGCAGCGCCGGCGGCCCCTTCGAACAGAGCGGTCGGCTGCAGCTGCCGTCCCGGCGGCGCTGCGGAGAAACGCGGGTCCCGCTGGGATCCCGGAGTGAAAGCCTAAAACCTGGCAAACCACAGCTCAGGGGGATGAGATGACAGACCGGGGCAGCTTCACGTCATACAAATGGACTGGTAATTAAAACAATTTTTTCCCACCTTTGTCTGCCCCCCCTCCGCCTCCATCCCCCAGTCAGAAGTGTTCAAACCCGCCTAATAAATGGATCGCAGCTGCTGAAAGATGGCTCTTGCCTGTGTCTGGGAATCCTCAGAGTTCACATTGCAGTGGATAGAAGTCTTCGGCCTGTCTGAGATGCCATGAAGTTCCTAAGTGGTTTGTCCTGTCTTCGGGAAAAGCCCCATTTCAGTTTGCCAAACTCGTGCCTATTAAACCAAAAGGTTAAGACACCACATCACAGTTATCCAGAAATTTTGGATGTACAGGACATGCAGGAAAAACCTTGATGGTCTTCAGATGAGACCTGAAATAGCTGAGTAGTCATGTAAGGATGGGAGATGGCTTTGGGAAGCCGTTCCTGGTGGGTGCAAGGCTGAAGGCATCCCACACATCAGCCTGTGCATGGAGTATTTGAAGGGACAAGACGAGCTGTTCTTCATTAGGCTGTTCAACTCCTGGGGTGGTTGACTTGGAGGGTAAATTCACTGCAATGGCCAAGGCAGTGGTGCCACATAGTAAATAGAAAGGTCACTGGGATGGATCTGCTGCTGAGGATTTCTGGAAAGATAAATGTGGGAAGTGTGCAGGCAATGGGCTTTAGTGGCTTGCAGAGAAGTGATGGAAAACAGGGAGCTCGGTGATAGATCTGAAAGAGTTGCCCCAGCTGAGCATCCCCTGTTCAGCAGGCAGATGCTGCATCCCTGGAAGTGCCCAAGTTTGAACGTGGCCTTGAGCAACCTGGTCTAGTGGAAGGTGTCTCTGTCCAGGGCAAGGGAGGGGAATTAGGTGATCTTTAAGGCCCCTTCCAAACCAACCATTCTGTGGTCCTGTGATTGAGCTGTCAGTGACCACGCTGACCCTGGGAGGACAGTCCTTCTCACATGAAGCCAGAGCAGCAGAACAAGAAGAGGCCAAGATGATAGATCTTTGTCTTCCCAGCCATCCAGCCCTTTGCTAATCAGAGGGAATGACAAGTTTGGCTCTGATAATACTCTAATCATCAGCTGTTACATTAGAGGCAACACCAAAATTTTCTCTCTACTCCTGGAGCTATGGGGAAGCTCTGCCTGGATGGCCAAGGCATAGCCAAAGCTTGGTTATCCCGTGGGATTGTGAGCTGCTACTGTTCCTCTCTTCTTCCAGATTCTGAGCCTTGCCCTGGTGAGCAGGGGCGTCACCTGTGTCACTGTCAGAAGTGGTGACTAGGAGAAATGTTTTGATGAGACGTGCTACCCTTTGGGTCCATAGAATCCTAAAATGAATGGTTTGGGTTGAAAGGGACCTTAGAAATCATCTTGTTCCAACCGCCTCCCCTGGGCAGGGGTACCTTCCACTATGCCAGGTTGCTCCAAGCCCTATCCAACCTGGCCTTGGACACTTCCAGGGATGGAGTAGCCACAGCTTCTGTGGGCAATCTGTGCCAGGGCCTCAGCACCCTCACAGAGAAGAATTTCTTCCTAATAGCCAATCTAACCTCCTCTCTTTCAGTTTAAAGCCCACACATCTCTGTTTCCCCCATTTGGGACTTGCAGCACTGGAGAAGAGGCACTGCAGCACTCCCTGCTTTGCTTCCGCCCTCTCCAGTTTCTGAAGCCAAAAGAAATGTACAACTTCACCATGTCTGCAGTCCCCTCCCAGCGCCCCTCTTACTCCCCCCACCTCCCAGCCCTTCTCCCTCCATCACTCCCAGGTCTCTTCCAGCTGCTCCCCACATCTCCCGAGTCGCAGCAATTGCTCTTGAAGCACATCAAGAGAGCAGGAGCCGACCCCGGGCCGGCGCAGCTCCTCTCCCGCCGATGGCCGGGCCAGGACAGGCTGGCGCTGGCGCATCCCCGCCCGGCGCTTTGAAGCGCCCGCCCGCGCCCGGCGGGGACAGCTGGGCCGTGCCGCAATCCCCTCGGCCCTTCGGGCTAAGCCGCCGTTTTAAAATAGTCCCCCCTCCCCTGCCCGGCCGTGACAACTGCACCATTATTTAATTATTTCAGACGCTGTTTGTGGACCCGCGGCGTAACCGGAACCCGCGCAGGAGGAGTGGAGCTGAAGGGGGAGAAGGCGGCAGCCCTAAGTGGCTTTCACCCTAATTAGCGGCCCCCTTGTTTCTCACCGAGTGCTGGAAAATTCATCCATGCACGTCAAATCTGCAGCAGCCGAGAGATTCGTGGTGAAAACCGGCATTTTGTCAAAATCCTGGTTTTTTAAAGGATGGTTTGGGCCCTTTAGGTTTGTTTCAGGGCTCCCCAAAAGGCAATTCTGCCTCCTTTCTGGAGAAGGGAAGCTGCCAGGTGGGTCGGGAATTGCCTTGGGTAATGCCTCTTCTCGTGCTTCAGTTTGCCTATTGGCAAAATACGGATGTGATGTCTGGTCTGACCCCGGGCAAGCGGGGGAAGGACCCGGGACAGGGCTGATCTTCCTGAAACCAGCGCAGCAGCCCAGCTGCTGGCCAGGCGCCTTTGGAGAGGAAGGAATGTGACAAGGTGACACACGGAGCTCCTCGCACCCGGAGCAGGGCTCCCAACCACCCCAAAATGGGGTTGCAGCCCTTCACCTTCGCTCGCCGGAGCATCCCGCTGTGACTGAACGGGATCCGTGAGCCCTCAGCACCACCTAGTGTTCCCAAATATCCCCGGGGTTCCGTCCTGGCCACCTGCTGTGATAACTGCTCCCCAAGGCTGCGTCCGCAGCCCATATTCCTACGTCCACAAGGAACCCCTCCAACCCCCAATTCCCACCTCTCTTCAGCCATTTAACATCACAAATCCCAATGCAAGCTCTCAGGTGTGGAGGCTGCTCCCAAAAACTTCGGCACCTGCTTCCCAAAGCATCCTCCTCTATGGGGGGGTGAATTTACAGGGAAGGCTGGATTGCTTTGACATTCAAAGCTGCTTCTGCAGGGAGTGTGGGAGATGCTGGTTTGCGGCACATCAGAGCTGTGTTTCCATTGCTTAAACGTCGATAAATGCCAGGTTTTGAACTTGCTCTTCTTCCCCGACCCTAGGTATGTTTTCTCGTGGTATGTTTTTTATGGTAATTCAACTTTTAGGATTTCAAATTAAACAAAAGGTAGCAGAAATTATAAATGTTTGCTTGGGAAGCATAGTTGTGGCAGGAGTGGTGGAGAAGGGGGGAAGATTGTAAAAATGATGACTACAAGGAAGAAAAGCAATTAAATGTCAGTATGGATGACACTTCCTAATTCTAATTTCAAAAGCTAAGGGCTCAGTGTTAACATGTCAAGGTGATGAACTGATTTTCTCTCTTCTCAGATGAAGCCACCCATGACATCCGAACCTTCTGGTCCCTCACAGCTTCATGTCCTCAGTAATCTCACTGTCACTCAGAGACATTTCTTCTGGCTCCAGGTGTTGAGGATGAACGAATCCCTGCCCCCAAATACCTCCTGCTTTGTTAGGTGACCTGGGTATGGGTAGCAAGGCTGAGCCTGGCTAAGGAGGTGATATTCCTCCCTCTGCCACCAAGATGTGCCCTTGCTCCATCACTGCTGAATGGAAGCTGGATGGAGGGGGAAAATCTCCAAATCAAACCTACCGGGATGTGAGGATTAAATTTTGCCTGGCTCCCAGGGACAGTGTTGATGGCACAACCCTGAGGACTGCCCAGCTCCCCTGCACCTCTCCTGGATGTTGCTCTCCATGTGAGGATTTTTAGGGGACCATTTCCTTGCATTCCCATTTATTTTTTTTTAAACTGCTCATCACCTATGAGTTATTTTTTAAATTCTGTTAAAATTTCCCACAGAGTTTGGCCACTGTGATGAATAAATCCTTCGGATGGAGTTCTGTTCTTGCTCCTGCTCCCACTCCTGTGTCCATGCTGTCGTCCCCCTGATCCTGTGGCTCAGGTGGATTCACAGGAATAAAAATTTCAGGGGACATTCCCCTGAGAAAGTTTTACAGCAGTTAAAGTTGTATGTTTTTATAAATGTTCCTGGTTGTCTGTAATGTTAATTGTTAATGTTAAGTTCTCGGCCTCACCCTGTTTTCGGCCCCAATTGTCTTATCCCATATCCCTCGTGTCGGGTTAATGCCCTCGCTGCCTCCCTAAAATGGTGCCTGTGACAGAGGAGGAGGAGGAGTGATGTCCTGGAGTACATGCAAATGAAGAAAGATGCAGAGAATGCTGGGACACTTTTCAGCACAGAAACCCCTAAAAATAATGAGCCCAGATAATATCTAGGACTGAAAATAGTGTTTCCTAGTCGGGAAAAGAAAGCAAATTTGCCGTCTGGAGCTCCTCCCTGTCGCCGTGACCTCAAGAGCACCCCACCAATATGACTCCTCTTAACTGAAAGAGGCACGTTAGTCCACGTGGGGATCCGTGGAGGTGGAACTCCCAGCTCTGCACGGGTCACTAGGACGGCACTACTTTGCTTTTGTCTTGCCCTTGAGGAACAGTTGCGATTTGCACAGCATTTTGGGTTTCTGACAGCTTTTTCGGGTTTCTGCCCAGGGTTAATCTCCAATAAAGGTGTGATAGAGGAGCAGGTGTCCTGGTCCATTTATTTCGGCTACTTTGTGTTTCCTTGTGGGTGCTGTTGTTTTTATCTTTAATCTTCACCACCTCTCCCCGAACCTCTTTCTCTGTTTCCTGTCACTTTCTCATGCTCTGCCGTTTCTTTCTCTTCTACTCCTCTTGTCTGGCTTCACAAATTTTCTTTCTGTCTGTTATTAATGCTTTCGCTATATCCAAGCATGCTACAGTTCTGGTATCCAGCTGGGACTGATGCAGTTGGAATAACATTAGGGCTGAGCCTTCCCCACTTTTATTTAATTCTCACCTGTTCTTACCCAGCTGGGATCTCGGATTTTTTCACAGGATGTGTAACAGAAACACTTCTGGAGTTTGTCTTTGCTTATGTCACCTTTCCTTGCCCAATTCTGCCCCAAAGCAGTCCCTTTTCCTCCTGGCTGTGCACGGATGCTGTTTGCTCTGCAGCTGCAGATGTGCCATATTGGATTTATTCATCTCCTCCTTCTGTCACCTGGCAAACTCCTTCCTCGACCTCCTTGTGTGGGAACTGGGCATTTGAGAGAATAAGGTCACATTTTGGGCAGAGTCTGGTGGGTCCCTTGTCATCTCCCTGGGGCACTTTGCACTCCCCAGCTTACTGTATGTGGAGACAGAAGCGGCCCTCAGAAAAGAATAAATTTAGGTGGTGGCTCTCTGGAGCAGTTGCAGGTTTCTGCCCCTTCTCCCGTTCCAAGGTACTTCAGGATCACTGGAAATCTGGGTTGCACACAATGGGTGAGCACTCAGGTGACAAACAACACTGAGATGGGAGGATGCTGTGAGGGGTCATTCCCTGGGTACCAGGAAGGCTTAGGAAGGTGCCACCAGGAGGTGGCTCACTTAGGAATGGGAGCATCCTAAGTACAAAACCTTTTGCCTGCATTACACAAGCAGGTTTTGTGGGTGCAGGAGGAGAGGAAGGAAATGAGACATCATCATTTTGGTTGGAAAATACATCGATATTCCAGCAAGGAACAAGACAAATATCTGTGTCTGGCCGGCTTGCTTTCCCATTTTCCTGCCTTTTAAAATTGCAGGCAGCCTGTGCAGCTCCTCTCTCCGGATATGTGGCCACATGGCAAGTAACTCCTTCAGCCGTCCCCCTGCCAGCACAGGAAAATGAGGGAACTAATTTCCTGGCTCTGACACTCCATCATTTCCCCCATTTCTCTGAGCTGTTAGTTCTGAGCTCTCTCTGAGTATCACTCCCACAGCACACTCCAGCCTGCACCCCAGGCTGCATCCATGGAGACTGCAAGTATTTTCTAACCAGACAGCATACTGAGATGATTCCCAGAGAAGCAAACTCCTGTTTTCTTGGTCATTCCCAGCTTTGCATGTGGATGTGAAGAGACTGCCAGGGTGTTATTTGCTGCCAGATCTCCTGTGGATATGTTTTGGAGCTGCAGCTCTGTGTGAGATAAGCACGGAGAAAATAGACAGGAGGTGGAAAATTAGGGATGGGAGGATACAAAAGAGTTTTTGGGGCCTCAAAAATTTCTAAAATAGAAATTCTGAAATTTTTTTTCAGGACTGATTTCATGGGAAGGCAATAGGATTTAGAAAAGTTGCTGATTTGGACTGGTTTTTTAGGCAGGATATGCTGACCAGAATTCCCACCTCCATTGGTAGCCCAGTGCCTGTGGATGGAGAGAGCCTGAAGTGGACACAGGTGTGAAGCATTTACAGCCTTTGTATGCTGTTACAAGACTGTCTAAGGAACTGTGAAGGTTTTAGGAGTGGCTGAGCTCTAGGAAATTATGGCTGCAAGTTGAAGATGACGTCAGGTTTTGATGTGTTGTATCAGGGAATGATTGTTCAAGACCTCTTGGAAATGAGACATTCTGCTAGGGTTCTGTGCAACCCCAGATCAGGGAGTGTCTTTACTGCAATAAATGCACCCAGAGAGGTTGTTTGTTTCCTCAGAGTAAGATCCAACCCCCTACACACCCGTGATTTTGTTCTGCAAATATTTGAAGGTGCAAATTTCCTGGTAGCCAAGAAACACCAACATGACTTGGCAGAGCTTTGGGTGGGAGCAAGCTCCCATTTCAGAGTCAGGTTTAACTGAAGGTTTAGTTTTTAGCTAAACTCAGCCTTTCATAAATAATAGCTACAGCAGCTTGATCATGCATGACCAAGACTTTTCCATGGCTTTTTTGGGGGGTTTCATTTCCAGTTTTGGACATCCCCTGGGGTTTTTTTCACCAGTTTGTAGCAACTCCCAAGCTAAATAATTCATTTTTCTCAGGCCCTCCATCTAGACAGTTGTTTTCCTTCCATTTGTTCCTCAGCCTCAGTTTTGAGGTAGTTTTTTGGGGGTAAACCCTTCTATGTGCCTGGAGCAGGGTGAGTGTAACCCCCCCAATTAATTCTGATTTATTCCAGGGTTTGTGGGGCACAAAATGTCATCAGGCTCCTGGGACATTTGTGAAACAATTTAATAAGAGACAAGAAATGCCTGCAGCTTGGCTTTTGCCTCTGGAAAATTTGAATTATCTGACCTGAAAAACATAGAGGATTTGGGCATCCAACCCCACCACTGATAAAGGAGAGGATGACTGTGGGATACTTCTTCCTTTCCAGCAGCACTTACCTCTCTGGGAGGTAAGAAAGGATGGATGTATTGATAATTATTTACTATTTAAGAACTCATCTGTTTAAACAACACTGTGGGACCAGGAGAGGGAATAGATTTGATGTCATTATATTACTATTTCAATAAATCAAAATAGTAATATAATAATAAAAGAAAAAGACAGGTTTGGCAGACAGCTCTTCTAAACCTCAAGCAATTTATAAATCAGGGTGGATATATTTAAAACATTAAAATCTGCCTTTCTTACTACAAATTCCCTGTGGAAGGTGTACTTGCTCTCAGTGCTGTACGTAGCTGGACTGCTCACTAAAAGTGAGTAAAACCCAGGGCTGGGGTACAGAAGGTCCTGCCAGAGCTTCCTTTACAAACAGCCATAATAACGCTTCCCTCCCTCCCAAGGGTGCCATGAGGATTAATTATTTAACATTTGTAAAGCACTTGCAGGACTGGAGATGAAAATGGAAAGTATTATTACGGATAAACTCAGTTTTATAGGAGGCCTGGTCAGAAAATTGCATTTGGATTTGAAATATGGGTTATGAGGGGGGATCCTAGGAGGGCATCCATCAAACCTGGGAAGCACAGAAAGTGGAAAATATGAGTTGCTTTGAAGGAGTTAATCTAGCTAATAATTAAAGCAGTGCTTTGGGCATGAGGGGGGCAGGCACCTGGGAGTGAGGGGGTAATAGCCACACACCTCCCGTGTCCCACCCTGCATGAGGTGGGTAATGGGGAACTCTGATGGAAGGAAATTTGATCATTGTACAAAATCTGAGAAAATTAAGATCTGGGAGGGGAAAAGCCTTGAGACAGCCAGAATTCAGCAAATCGTGGATAACTTTTGTGGGAGAAAACTGCAAATTAAAGCAGCTGGTGTGCCCAGGAGTGGGGGATTTCTGTGTGCAGTCACCTTCTCCTCCCAGCTGGGGTTTGGGAGGAGGCAGGTGAGGCGGGTGCCACAGCAGGGGAGGAGCACAGGTCACCTGGGAGCAGGTGCAGCACCACGATCACCAGCACAGGTAGGGCTCTGCTGGCACAGGGAGGGGGGTCTGTTGGGAAGGGGCTGGCATGGGGAGGGGGGAGGTCACCCCACACCGTGGGATGGGACAGGACCCCCTGCCTGCCCTGTGTGGACCCCTCAGTTTGGCATCAGGGAGAGAAGAGAGGGGTCAGGGTGGGAGAGACTGAAGAGTGCTCAGCCCCCGGGTGCCCCCCTGCTCTGAGGTGCCTGAGGAGGGGCTCAGAGGGAGTTGGCTGCTGTCCTGCTGGGCTGGGAGCGATGGGACAGCCCAGCAAACCTGCAGCAGCCTTTCCGAGGAGGAAGCTGGAAAATAAACATGGTGTGTGGGGCCCCAAAGCGGGCAGGGGTGAGAGTGGGCCAGCCTGGAGGCAGCAGGGCCCCAAAACCCCCTTGCCCCTCTGCAAGGAGCTCTTGCTGGCTCCCTGCTCCACTCCCAGCCAAACTAATTCAAACCCTCACAGCCAAACCGAAATTGCTGCTGTGTGCGTTGAACCAAGAACTCCCTCCCCACCTTCCTCTGCCCACAGAAATGCTTAGACAAGTCACAGCTAGTGCCTAACCCCTCGTGGATGGGACCCCCAGCGTCCCAGGATGGCTTGGGTCAGAAGGGATTTAAAGCTCATCCCGTGCCACCTGCCCTGCTGTGGACAAGGTCACCTTTGCTGCAGGAGAAGGTTTTTTCTTTCTTTCTTGCATGCTTTCTGCCAGCTGGTGATTAAAGCTGCCATGCCATCCCCTGGCAGCACACAGGGCACAGGGCAGGTGCCTGTGAGGGGGATGCTGAGGACCACAGCCCGGGGCACCCAGGGCCTAACCTGTGCCACATCCTGGGGCAGCTGGGACAATTTGAGGACAAGGATCCATCTCTTTGGAAAATGCCCAGAGAAGCTGTGGAATCCAGCAAAGCTGTGGCTTTCCCACCCCTGGAGGAGTTCAGGGCCAGGTTGGATGGGACTTGGAGCAAGCTGGTTTAGTGGAAGGTGTCCCTGCCCATGGCAGGGGTGGAACTATATTGTCTTGAAATTCCCTCCAACCCAAACTGTTCTGTGATTCTAGGATTCTATAAATACTGATTTTTGTGACATTTTTGATGGTGGTAACGCTGGATTTGAGTTTATTTTGGGTTGGTACCTGTGAGGAGTTGTTGGAGTCAGGGCTGCCCCATCACACATTATGGAGCAAGGTTGACAGCTCAGGGCAGAGATGGCACCCACCCTTTAGAAAGCAAATCACTTTACCAATCTCTTCACCACCACATAGAGGCAAAGAAAAATGGCTTTTGAGATGGTGAAGTGCATTTCCCCCAGCAGATAATTTTTAAAGTCAGACCTCACTGTTTTAAAACCACAAATAAACAAATGCAGGTCACAAGAGAAGTAAAGACAATGTGCCCATTCTGAGCGCCTGTAATTAGGCTTTGGCTAATTTATTTTATTTCTTAGCTTTCTTTGTTGGGATGTAGCTTGATGCTTCTCTGATGGCAGGGCTCAGAGCAAGGATAGGGATGGACCATCCAAAGCAGGGGCTTATAAAACAGGAGACAAATGGAGGTAGCATGAGGAAGAGGAAGCAGAGTGCTGTAGAACCTCTCCAACACCAGCTCTTGTATCTCTCTCCCTCCTTCCGGGTGGATCCACTGTGTCTGTTAAATAGACCTCTAGTCCAGCATCCTGAATTTAAAGCTTTCATCCCTGCTTGAACTTGGGCGCTGAAGTTCCCCATTTCAGGAGGATGGATTATCTCAGTTTGGGCTCTCTGTCTGCCCCACTGTGTAAGCTCCTGCAGTACCTGATGGTCCTTCAGATAGGTCCTTCCTGGCAATTGAGCCTAATAGCTTCCAATGATGGTGATAATTTTTAACCTAAGTCCAAACCCCTAAGGATCCTTTAGAGGCAGAAATGTTGCTGTCCTGCTTTTGCAGCTGCAGCTGAGCTCACTAGTATAAGGCAGATGCTTGCTCAGTGTCAGTGTTAACACTCCCTGGTGTGGGTAGAGACAGAGGGAAAAGAGAGCCTGACAATTATGGGATGAAATGGTTCAGAGTGAGGTTTTAGCCTGACATTAATGCATTAGGGATCCAGCTCCTGCAGGAGCTAATGGAAGTGCTGCTGTAAGTGCCTCTGCAGACAAATAAGACAATGCTGGTAATGAGTGAAGCAGCACAGGATACAGGAGAGCTTATCACTGTCAGTGATGCCTCTCCTGATCCCTTTTGGATGTCTCCTGCCATCCCTCTGTCCTCAGAGGCAGAGATATGTCACCCCTATGTCTGCACCACTGCCACCCCAATCAGGTGCCAGGTTTGGGCTGTGGGGTTATATTGCGCTCAGGGAGACACACAGAGCACATGCAGGACAGGGAAGGGCTGACTGAAAGTGGTTTTTTGAGTATGACACCTCAGCTTCTGTCAGTCTGTAGGTCTGGGTTTGATGTGCTCCTGCAGCTGCAGATTCAACACAAGAACCCCTCTGGAAAGCTGGAAATAGCTTCATTACTTCCAGACACATCTCAGTGGCATTCCCCACCTCAGCCTGAGCTCAGCCTGAATGGTTTTTCTGCAAGTCAAGACATTTCTCCTCTTCCCCAAGTCAGGTTTTCCCTGGGGACCATCCCTGTCACCCACAGATGCTCTGAGAGCCAAGCACAGGTCCTGTGGTGAGCTTTGGTGTGTCTGAACTGCCTGATTCACACAGGTTGAAGGGCAAAGTTAATTGTAGGGGTGATGGCTGTCAGCTCCTCCCACTGGTGAACTTCAGACTGTAATTTCCTAGCTGGGGAAAGTGGAAGTGATGCTCTGGCTGAGACACTATCAATGGACTTTTTAAAAACCCAGAAACAAACAAAAAAACAAAACCCCTCTGGAAACCAAAGGCACATTTGGAATAGTAAAATGACCCAGGTTTTGGCTAAAAAGAGAGGTTGTGGCTGCCAGGGTAGTCTGAGACAAAAGAAGGGAAAGTCTAAATCGGGCTCTCAGGCTCCTAACCATCCTCCAGATGCCTCCCCAGGTGGTTGGGTGCATTAGCTATAAACCAAGGAAAAAACCAGCTCCTCTGGGAGGTGATAAGAGCAAATGAAACAGTAAATCATTAAGCAGACACAGCATAGGGCACCATAATAAACAGGGGCAAAGAGCACAAATGACAAGCCAGCAGGGACAGGGGGGTGTTGCCAAACCTGGCTGGGTGATAAGGGAAGGGACAAAGTCACATTCAGCAGGGATGCCGTGGGATGGTGGCTGTGGCCACCCACTGGACCTTCAGCTTTTTCTTTTCCCTGCTGATTGTAAGCATGTCTCATTTCCTTTGGAGCTACAGGGATAAACAAGAGCTGTGTGCCCTAGGGCACAAACATAACTGTGGTTAGTTTTTTTCCCCTGTGCTCACCCATTGCATGTTTTCAGAGGAGGAAGAGAAGCAGGAGAAATAGTTTTGCTGGTCACATGTCCCAGGTGAGCCATGTGCTCCCTGCTGTCAGGCAGGAATGGAGACCAGCAACCCCAGAAGAGTCCCCATCACCCCCTGAGCTCAGCCCAGATCACAGAAGCACTGTAAGGTGGCTGTGCATACCCCATTTAGCTGATCTTTTAATTGTGATTGATCAGCGTGCCCTTCAGGTCATCCCAGTTTGATTGCATTGATCTCAGGTGGAAAACCATCAGCCTCCACTTTATGTCAGCCTTTCATATGTAACTGCAAGAGCTACATCAGTTATATATTTGACTGAATAATGCTGTGGTCATGTTATTATTGTAGCATTAATACAGCATGTTATGGCTGGAATCTTGTTGTGGTGTTCTGGGATGGATTTGGTTCTGCTACCAGTTATTACCCTGATATTTAACATCCCTCCTTGTACCTAATATAAATTTCCCCTCTTTCAGTTTAAAGCCATTGCCCCCATTTCATGTATATGATGAGATTCTCTACTCACCCAGAAAATACAGATTTTTCAGCCCACTCCATGGCTTGGGAATGTTGCTCACTTAATTGCAGGGAAACAGGTGGATGCTCCCATTCCCGAATTGCCTCTTTCAAAAGACTACAAAGATGATTGTATGAACCCACTGGACTGTGCCAGCCCTACTGGTAAACAGCATCTTGCTTTGATTTTCTGTTTAATTACCCAGTGCACCCATTGTTGATAAATCTTTCCTTTTAAGTCATGAAATAAGGCAGAACCCTGCAGTGCCAGCGGTGACCTGCGAAGCTGCCAGCCCATGCCATGCCCTTTCCATGCATAGCTTTTCCACCCTTGGATTAAATCTCCCCTAAATTCATCTTCATGAGCCAACCAGGATAGCTCAGAGGTGCTTGGTGAAGACAGGATGGAAACCAGCCTGGGGGCACTGCAGGGGCATCAGCCCTGTGTGCTGCTACGTGTGGCTGTGCGATGTTTGCACAGGGAGCCAGTGTTTGCTTAGTTTGAGCTGTTGGCTTAGCTCTTTGGTTAAACCAGCTCAGATCAGGCAGGTTGGTTGCAGGGATTTAGGAGATTAGTTTTAACCCAGTGGATTTTCCTGCTCAGGGACAGACTCCTGTGGGAGATGGTATCTGAACCAACCATGGACTTCACAGGATGAAACAAGGTGTCCCTGGAACAAACCAACCTGAAATCAGATAATAATAAAGCCAAAGAAACAGCTCCCTTTTTCCAAGGCTGACAGCATCAACTCATGTTTAACCTCACATGCAAATTATCCCTTGTGCAACAGCAGAATAAGAACATTTTTGGTTTCTATTTTTAGCAAGTGGGGACTGAAGCCCAAAATGCTGCTGGGGAAGGTGGATTCAGGATAATTGGGATGTCTGGGATGGGGAGGTCAGATCCAGCTCCAAACCACGCAACTTCTGTCATGTGGAGGGACAGCATCCACCCTAAAACAGAGACAATTTCTTCCCAGTGTTAAGTGTGGATTGGCACAGATAAGTTTCTAGAGAGGAAGGAAGTCCTGGGCACCAGCAGCACTGCCTTTGTTATCAATTAAAACATTCCTAATGGCCCAGCCTGACACCACCTCACACCAGGGCAGCCCTCAAACACATGGTCCAGCCCACATGAAAGAGCTGGTCAGTTCTCAGCCTAATTAAGCAGAGAGCAAACAGGAGCTGGCTGGGTTTAATTGCTGTCATTCTCTCAGGAAATGGGTCCCCGGCATCCTGCCAACCACGCACGTGTGCGCTCCAGCACAGAGACTCCAGCTTGATGCAAGTCCTGGTTTAGGGATGCTCAAGAGAGGGAAGAAAGAGTGTGAGCAGGTCAGGATGCTGGGAATGACTTGATTTGTTTGCCCAAACCCACAGTGTTTTGTTTCCAGCAGCTTT
The DNA here is from genome assembly GCA_034336665.1 of Luscinia megarhynchos. Taxonomy (NCBI): domain Eukaryota; kingdom Metazoa; phylum Chordata; class Aves; order Passeriformes; family Muscicapidae; genus Luscinia; species Luscinia megarhynchos. Next base: position 7,384,939 of record CM067586.1, read on the forward strand.
TGAGGTATTTTGAAGGTATATTTTTAGCAAAATGCTTTGGTTTGTGAAATAGATACAGGGTATTTTTCACCTATTTTTCACCTCTTCCATGGCCTGAAATAATTCCAGGGATTCTAAAAAATTTTGGACTTCTGTGGCTGTTCATGGAGTTAAGAAACTCTCTGCTGTTTACCTCTAGACATTCCTGTTTTCCCTGTATTCTCTCTCCTACCTGGTCCCAAAAAGACCACCCTGCCCTGGTCTGCAGCAGATCCTTAAACTCACACTTGCAGAAGAGCAAGAAAAGCAAGACCTACTGCTGAGAGGGATCCTTGGAATTAAAGCTTCAGGCTGGGATGTGTCAGACATTGCAGAGGATTTGGGGTCTTTTTGAAACAACGGTGGCTTTTTTAGACATTTCCTAGTCTTGGGACAAGGACCTCAGAGAGCTCCCAGGGGTTCCCAGAGCCCCTTCCTATTCCCATGTGTTTGGCCAAGCCTACTCCAGTCCTCCCTGGAAGAGAAATCCTTTTTTTTTTCCCAGTGTTAAGCCAAATAACTTGTGTAAATTGAATAATGGCATTGTTTTTCTTTGCCTTGTAGTCAGAGGAGGTTGACAGGATGGCGAATTTTAAGGGTCACGCACTTCCAGGCAGCTTCTTCCTGCTCTTTGGGCTCTGGTGGTCTGTGAAATACCCACTGCAGTATCTCAGCCAGAAACTAAACAAGAAATCACACAGGACTCATTATTTCCAGCGTGTGGATGCCATTGAAGGCGGAATCAAAATCCTCTTTTCTGTCGTAGGTAAGGGTTATATTTCACTTGCTATGCCAGTGTTCACCTAGCCTGCAGTGGTGACTGCACAGGAGCCCTGACTCCAGAGCAACTGGTCTAGATGTGGAAGGATCAGAGGATCTTTAAGGCTGAAAAAGACCTCTTAGACTGTTAAGTCCAACCCCTAAGCACTACCAGGTCCCACCATTAAACAATGAACCTGAGCACCACATCTACATGTTTTTGAACACTTCCAGATATGGTGATGCCAGCACTCCCCTGGGCAAGCCTGGAGGCATTCTTGATGTCCACCTTGACTTGATCTCTGGTATAGTGTGATGTGGAAAAGCAAGTCTCATACCCCTCCCAAAAGCCAAGCTGCCGTTAAACACAGGCCTGATTTTTCCATCCAGTCTTTTCTCCTGGTGCAAACTCAGCAGCTCCTGCTTCAGAAGCCCTAGTGGCAGGGAGCAGTCTCAGGCATGGCAATGAACCCCCAAACTCGGTGTCCTGCAGGGATGAACCCCTAAACTCCATGTCCTGCAGGGATGAACCCCAAACTCCGTGTCCTGCAGGGATGAACCCCAAACTCCATGTCCTGCAGGGATGAACCCCCAAACTCGGTGTCCTGCAGGGATGAACCTCCAAACTCCATGTCCTGCAGGGATGAACCCCCAAACTCAGTGTCCTGCAGGGATGAACCCCAAACTCGGTGTCCTGCAGGGATGAACCCCAAACTCCGGTGTCCTGCAGGGATGAACCCCCAAACTCCAGTGTCCTGCAGGGATGAACCCCAAACTCGGTGTCCTGCAGGGATGAACCCCCAAACTCCATGTCCTGCAGGGATGAACCCCAAACTCGGTGTCCTGCAGGGATGAACCCCAAACTCGGTGTCCTGCAGGGATGAACCCCCAAACTCCACGTCCTGCAGGGATGGACCCCAAACTCGGTGTCCTGCAGGGATGAACCCCAAACTCCATGTCCTGCAGGGATGAACCCCAAACTCAGTGTCCTGCAGGGATGAACCCCAAACTCGGTGTCCTGCAGGGATGAACCCCAAACTCCATGCCCTGCAGGGATGAACCCCAAACTCGGTGTCCTGCAGGGGTGAACCCCAAACTCCATGCCCTGCAGGGATGAACCCCAAACTCCGTGTCCTGCAGGGATGAACCTCCAAACTCCATGCCCTGCAGGGATGAACCCCAAACTCCATGTCCTGCAGGGATGAACCCCAAACTCCGTGTCCTGCAGGGATGCTGGCGGAGCAGTTTGTCCCCGACGGTCCCCACCTGCACCTGCTCAGTGGGGAGAAGCGTGACTGGGTGAAGCTGATGAACTGGCAGCACAGCACCATGTACCTGTTCTACGGGCTCTCTGGGCTGGTGGATGTCCTCACCTGCACCTCCCAGCTGGTGCCACGGGGCCTGGACCGCCTCATGTTGGCCGTGGCCGTGTTCGTTGAAGGTTAGTAGAAGGTGGTGCTTAATTTGGGGAAGGATATTGGGAGCCAAGTCAGAGAAGGACTCAAATTTGCCTGACCGAGATATGGCTCCAGACGCCTCTGGAGATAGGACACGTTGTAAGGGATATATTATGGTAGGCTGGGATGGAATGAGATGGGAAATACAGTCACAAGTTCTGCTTTGGGATTTCTGGGGCTACTGTGGTGCAAAGCAGCAGAATGAGGTTCCTTGCCATAAATGGCTGGTGGACTCTGCCTTCCTCTGCCATCCACATGCTGTTCTCCTACCTCATGCTCCCCCTGAGAGCCATTAATTGCACTGCAGGCATCATTAGCCTCATCTGCTTGCGTGGCACGTGGCAATTTGAAGTGCTTTATTTTGGCTTCAGCACATCATGAATATCATTCTGTCCTCAGGCTGCCTTGCAAGTCACCAGCCGGGATTCCAGACCCCTCTTGGATCATAGAATAATATAAAGACTTGGCTTGTAAGGAAGCTTAAAAATATCTAGTTCAACACTCTCCCATGGGGAAAGAAGGTCTTGTTTATACAGAACCCTCCCTAATGAAGGCACAGCTCCTGTTATTTTTCCCTTTCCTGATCACAGCAGTTTTTGAGGCGGCAGCAGCAGGGGCAGTTCCACATGCACAGTTTGGCATGTGAGACCAGGAAATTTATCATTTACAGTTCCCAAGAAATCATGAAGTTTAGCAATAGGAAAGAAGGACACGGCAGAAGCCTGGCTAGAAGGGAAGGGTCATCTGAAGAGGTGATGGCACAGATATAGGAAGAAATCTACCCTGTCCTTGGTCACTGTATTGCTCAGATCCTCCTGCCCCAAGGTTGGGCATCTCATCCTTCCAGGATGCTGCCAGGAGGCCTAGGGGATGGTGCTGTGTGGAGTCCCTTCTTTCCATGATGGCCTGTCTCAATTTGCCATCCAGGCCGGTGATTTATTCCCCTTGGTGGCCGCAGCTGCTGTTGTTAATGCTGCTGCAAGCAGGGCTCGTGTTTTGGCAGGTTGTCTCTTCTATTACCACGTCCTGCACCGCCCCATGCTGGATCAGCACATCCACTCCCTGCTGCTCATTGCCATCTTTGCCGGGGCTGGCAGCATCCTGCTGGAGGTTTTCCTGCGTGACAACATCGTCCTGGAGATGTTCCGAGCCAGCATGACCATTGTCCAGGGAACGTGGTTCTGGCAGGTCTGTTCTGCCTTCCCAGAGCAACGCAGCAAAGGGAAAAGAGGAAAACAAGTTGTCACATATCAATCATGCACCTCCCAAGGATTATTTTGCCAGGCTCACTTCATAAATAGCTCATAACCCAGAATGAAAATTTACTTATCACAGGTCATCTCTGATGGCTGCTCCTGCTGCAAGAGCTGATTGTTTTAGCTTATTGCTTCTCCAGGGGGAAGAGTGAAAGCAAGTGAGCAACACTTTGCAGTACCTAACGATCAAGCAGTAATTGCTTAATGTGTCTAATGCTCCCTGCAGCCCTCCCTCTGGTTTAGTGGAAAGATACAAACTCCACCAGCAATAAAGCAGCTGAGTTAACATCAGCCAGCTGCTTGCTTTGGTAGGAGTCGGGAAAGCAAAGAAATCAGTTGGAGATAACTGTTTTCGAAACTAAGCTGTTAAAAAAAAACCTAAACAAGCAAATAAAGAAACCAAACCAACCAACCAACCAACCCCAAGCAAACAAAAAAACAACCAAAATAACTACCCCAAAACCAAACCACTTTGTTTCTTTGAAAAAGTACCCTTCTCTTTTTCAAGGCTGCGCTAGCTCAAACCAACCTTAATTCAGAGGAAAAAAACCTGGGTGGAGCTTGTAAAATACTAAATCTGAGGTTTTTAAAGGATGCCTTGGAGTTTGGAATGCTGAGGGACAATTTTGTCTGGATATTGGACAGAAAAAAAGATATCTTGGGCACAGATTGGCTTTATGTGGTCTCTCGTTGCAAGGATGGACTTCACTGTCTCAGCAAAAACCTCTTTCCTGGTCAGGACTCGGGTTCCTCAGTCACCAGATGAATAAAGGTAATTTTCTGTGAAGGTGATGAGGCTCTGGCACAGGTTGTTTGAGGTCCCTTCCAACCCAAACCATTCTGGGATTCTGAGATTCTATAGTGTTTTTCCCAACATGATTGTTCCACCAACTTCTCGTACTACCTAGATCGGTGTTGTGCTGTTCCAGCCATGGGGAGGTCCAGTGTGGGATGAGAATGACCACAGCAACATCATGTTCCTCACAATGTGCTTCTTCTGGCACTGGGCAGCTGCTGTGGCCATCCTGGCTGTGAACTACACCCTCGCTTACTGGTGAGGCTGGGACAGGGCTGGGGCAGGGGCTGGGGCAGAGCTGGGACAGGGCTGGGACAGGGGCTGGGGAGAGGGCTGGGACAGGGGGCTGGGAGAGGGCTGGGACAGGGCTGGGACAGGGCTGGGACAGGGCTGGGACAGGAACTGGGACAGGGCTGGGACAGGGGCTGGGGCAGAGCTGGGAGAGGGCTGGGACAGGGATGGGACAGGGCTGGGGCAGGAACTGGGGCAGGGCTGGGACAGGGGCTGGGGGCAGAGCTGGGAGAGGGGCTGGGGCAGGGACTGGGACAGGGGCTGGGAACAGGGGGCTGGGACAGGGCTGGGAACAGGGGCTGGGACAGAGCTGGGGCAGGGGATGGGGATGGGGCTGGGACAGGGGGCTGGGGCAGAGAGCTGGGAGAGGGGCTGGGACAGGGCTGGGGCAGGGGGCTGGGACAGGGGCAGGGACAGGGGGCTGGGACAGGAACTGGGACAGGGCTGAGACAGGGGCTGGGACAGGGCTGGGACAGGGCTGGGACAGGGCTGGGACAGGGGGAGCTGGGACAGGGGCTGGGACAGGAACTGGGACAGGGCTGGGACAGGGCTGGGACAGGGCTGGGACAGGGCTGGGACAGGGCTGAGACAGGGGCTGGGACAGGGATGGGACAGGGCTGGGACAGGGGCTGGGACAGGGGCTGGGACAGGGCTGGGACAGGTCTGGGGCAGGTCTGGGACAGAGCTGGGGCAGGTCTGGGGCAGGTCTGGGGCAGGTCTGGGGTAGGCAGGAGGGTGGAATGTCTGTAGTGAGACACAGATGAAACCCAGCCCTTTCTGCAGCACAAAATCACAGCTGAATAAGCAGTCCCAGACTACTGCAGGTCTTAGGGCCAGGTATTCTTTGAGTGCACAGAATGCAGAACAGTGTCAGTGAGAGACACAGGCATTAAACAGGGAGAAGTCAAACAACTGAGTCTCTAGAGGTGCTCCTGGAAGTCACACTGCTTATTTTCCTCTGCACTGAGTGCTGAAGCCAAACTTTAATTTGATAAAGACATCAAAACATTACTAGGACCCCCTGACACTTCATCCTCTGCCTTGCAAGGACTTCAAAGCAGTTGAAGGTCACTGAATTCTTCAAGGTACAAAAACTAAGACATTACCAGACCCTAGTTTGGCTTTTCCAAGGGGATGGGAAGATTATCCCACTTTGAGGGATGCTCTGTGAGCTACAGAATGGATAGTTCAGTCCATGCCATCAAATAGAATTTATATAGGACAAAAACCACTCAATCCCCCATCAACAGCATTTTTGGAACTCTAGAATGAGGGTTCTGGTGAGTGGCATCAGGTGGGGATTTTTCTAACGATGGTTTATTGCCCTGTGCTACAGCTGTCTGCAGAGGTTCGGCAGAGGCAGTGGAGAGCCCTACATCAGCCTGGGGGTCCGGCAGGAGAAGTGTGACAGCAGCTCCCAAGCTGCTTTCTTGAATGGCTCCGATGAGGAGTGAAGAGGCTGCAAACTCCTGCTTCAAATACACGAACAGCCTTTTTTCCAGAAGAAGCAAATCTAATGAAATATTTTTGTTTTGAAAGAGTGAGAGATGCCCCCGTGGTGCTGCTGGGAGGAAGGCTGAGGACACAGGGGTGGCTGCCCTCCATCCTTACCCAAATATCAGACACGGGCAAAGCTTGAAGTGATTTTCAGCAGCAAAACAAAGAATGGAAATTCAGCATGACAAGACTACTTCATCCTATGGGCTCCCCCATGTGTTCCCATAGGGATGGAGGGCATCCTTTGGCCAGCTGACTTTTCCAAGAGCCTGGAGGCTTTGACCTGCCGTGATTGAAGTCAGGGAAAACTCCAGGCTGGGGTCATGCACCTCTGGAGCAAGGCATCACCCAAGGAGGACAAGTAACAGAGTGTTGAATGTGAGATTATGGCAATGTTTGCAACACCAGGGCTTGATTGCACACAATACAAATTACTGAAGCTTTGAAGTAAAGAGGGGCTTTGTTAATTGTTTTCATGTTCACTTAAAGGCGAAGAGAGTAAATAAATGTGAAAAAAAAAATCCTCACTGAGCTGATATCCTTAAATTTAGATAAATTATAGAGTGTGTAATAATAGCTTGGAAAAATCCATCCCTCAGACCTGCAAAGCCTGTGAAATACACGGCTGTGCAGTAGGGATTCATGAAATGTCCCAGTTTTCCACCAAAAATAAACCCCCTCAGCTTGGAAAGCAAGATGAATCAGGCACATGGTTTGTTTTTAGGCTGCCTTTACCAACTTATTTCTTGCAAAAAGTGACTGGAATTGTCACCTCCTAGACAGGAGGAAAATATGCTAGTAGTATGGGGATTAAAAAATATATATATATATCCGTCTATATATATGAATAAATAAAATAGCCACCAGCACAAGGTAGATTGCCATTGCTCATGTCTCAAACTCCAGGGCTGGAAGGATGCTCTGCAGAGAGATCTTCTCGCTGTTGTGCAGTGGGGGATGGACAGCAGGAGCTTTTTGTGATCATGTTCATGACTGCACAGAAAAGCAGCTCCTGGCAGGTCCAAGGGAAGGCAAAGCTCATCCTTTGACCCTTTTCCCCTTGTGCAAAGAGCCAGTTGCAGACTATAGAGACTGCAGCCTGGATTTTATTGCATATTAACAGTGCTATAAAGAACAGCTTTCCTTGAATGCCAGTTTTCCTGTACATCCCCTGATAAGCTGGTTTATTTTGCAAGGCTGGATACTGGGAGATGCAAACAGACTGGGCATGATGAGAATGAAGTAGCAGAGCTGCATCTCTGTAAATCCATCTCATAAACTCATGACTGGGTCTCATGAGTCATAAACAATGAACATGAGGAGTATTCTGTAGATATCTTTTTTTCTGTCAAGGCAGAACAGTTTTTTAAAACATCACAAATTCCTCTGGTTGCTGTGGGGAGACACAACCCATTCTGTAGATGCCACTGCTAGTGGCAGAGACCCCAGCCACAGTGAGGAAGGGGACAAATTGAGTTAATAGGAGTGCTGCAGTACAGGGAGGGGTTCACTGAAGAGCAAAAAGGCCATGTATGAATTATTTCTGGTCTTTCGTGAATTATTTTCTTTTAGGAAACAGCCCAAGCGTCACTACTCCCATCAGACAGCCAGGGGAGGGCAGCAGCTGCAGCTGGAGCAGAAACAGATCTAAGCTGGATGCAGTCATATTCCTCCTTCCCACCTGCAAAAGCCAGAGAGTTTTTCCATTCCAGGGCACACAAATGATGGCTGACTTTGGTTTTTAAAAGCACTCCTTGCTTTTGGAAGTAGGATAGGGTTTATTTAATTCTTCACAGCTCTCAATCAAGTGCTGTCTCCTTTCCCCCTCCTTTCTTTGGTGCCTGTCACTGTGTGGCAACAAACACCTTTTCCCTCCACAGCATCCGGTGTCTGGAATAGTTTCTGTTTGCCTCATTAACTCCCTGCTCCCACAAACATCCCAGGACTGCCAGCAAAGGACTCACTAATTTGTTTGCCAGCTCTAGAGCACATTCTTTTCCAAGGTATGAAGGTCAGCAAACGAGGAGAGATCCAGGCTATGATTAAGAAAGAAAATACAGTTTGGGTTCATTTCTGCAGGAGAATTAATGGTTTTCATTTCAACTAAAACCAGTTTGTAAATAGTTTAGGTACCCAAACACAGTATGAAGGTGTCTGGATCAGTGGTACAGGCATGGTTTATTATGTAGAGGTGCAACCATAAGCCATCCTCACATTTATTTCTTGATTGATGCGTATTTTAGGACACTCCTAAATGAAGACTGGCTTTTAATACAACATTAATATCAGACAGTTGTTCTGGATAATGTTTTTCAGCGTACAGTGTTTGGATTTGATGATCTTGGAGGTTTTCTCCAACCTAAACCATCCTATGATTCTATGAATTGAGTTAAAGCATCTCTGTATGGTGGGCTGGGGCTGTGTTTGCATCCATGCCCACACTGATTTTGAAAAGAGCAGGATGCCCTTGTGTAACTGTAGCCTGATGTTTGATTTTGTCACTTGGGGTGTCCTGCTTATCCATGGCCAGAAGGAACTGCTGACCCACCCTTCTCTTCCAAAGGAGCCCAGACAACACCCCCAAAGCAGCCACAGGTCCTGGCAGCTGCTCTTCCTGCAGCTGGAAAGACAAACCCTTAATTTCACCAGGAGCCAGCACAGCCCATCCACGAGCCACTCATTCCTCAGGGATGGCATCTCCTGCTGCCACCCCACACTGCCACTGCTGCCTGAGGCTGAGATGAAGGTGTGGCAGCAGAACAAGCCCTGCCTCTGCTTTTACCACCTGCTTTACCTCGTGGCGCCTGTTTATGAAATCTGCTCTTAGCATTCGTCATAATAATAACAATAATAATAATAATAGCACTTTGCACTTCCCAAACAGCCATCCATCTGCAGCCCTCAAGCTCCTGGCAAACCTTTAATTAGATTGTGCCTCCCACCACCTCCAGAAAAGAGACAAACATTATCACATCTTCTCATTAGCACTGGGGCTGATGATGAACCTTCAGGGAGAAGATGTTGCAGTCCCAGCTGAGAGAAAAAGAAAAACCAAAAATATGAAATCGAATTCAATTCAGGGTTTTGCTTGAGGAGCTGGAGGGGGTCAGACACAGCTCTGCCACCCTCAGTATTTTCCTAGGAGTAAGAAGGGGTATTTTCTCCAAGGAACTGAAATGGAATCACACCCATTTGTGCCCACAGTGATTTTAGCATGCACAGTGTCAGTGACCTGCTAAGGGATTTTTGGGAGCTTTGCTATTTTTTTTCTCCCAACCACCTGTCAGAGTTAATTCCCCATTTTTCTCATGGGGATGGTTTAAAAGAAACCTCCTTTTCTCAACTATTTAAGTCATTGAAAACTTCTTTCACTGTCTGTACCTTAAGTTGCCCTCTTCATAGAAGCCTTCTCTCTGGCCTTTACTTGTTACTGGCCCTTTATGGAAAAAGGCACTTTGATCCTCTATGCAGACACTTTCCAGCTGGGCCTTGTTTCCTCCCTTCACTCTCCAGCTGATGCACTCCCACCTCACTTTTTCCCACTTGCTCTAAGGGCTTGACTCCTACTTCTTGGGAAGCAGCTTCTTGCCCTTTGGGGTAGTGGTTTATAGGAGTGGGTGGTTGCAGAAAGGAAAACTGAGCTGAAAGAGGTTCCTCTTCAGTAGATGGTGCTGCTGCTTTTTTTCTCAGCAAAAAATATATGGTTTTTGTCCTGCATTATTTTCAGGAGTAGGTCTGTAAGGAAGAATTCCTGTGAGGACTGTATTTCTCCCTAAACTTGGATTTAATGTGGTACTTTTTGCTAAGTTCCTAAGCTAAAGCTTGGGTGAAACTGGATTTGTGGAAGCCCCTTTGCCAGGACCCTTCTGCAGGTGTACTCATCGCTGTTCCACTCCTCACAGGCACCGTTGCAGTGAGCAGTGATGGGTGTACAGCACAGCCTTGTTTTCCTTCCTTCCTCCCACCTGATATGGAGATAATGGGAATAAAAGGCTGCTGGCTATGGTGGCTTTTCTGGCTGTGCTGGACTACAGCCCATCACCCTTGAGGAGGCTGCTTTGCTTCTGTGCTGCTCCAGCCTTGGCTTTCTGGGGGGTGCTGGCTCTGAGCAGGGCTGCTCCTGCACGTTTGTTGGGGTGGGTTTGGCAGCGTGTGAGACAAACACACAGATTCCGTGGGGAACTGCTGGCTTGGGCAGGTGGCTGCCCCAGGGCCAGGGGCGTGGGCAGTGCTCTGGGGTGATGCTGAAGGTTTCTGCAGCATCACCTCGATGAGGAGCATGGGGACACTTGGCTGGCCTGAGGTATTTATTTGCCTGAAGCCCTTGGCTGCTCATCCCTGCAGCCACCAGTGGGATGGGCATCAGCTCCGAGGTGGCTTGTGCCAGTGACTACTTGGAGAAGGGCAGTGTTGCATATCAGAGAGGAAAAGGAGTGGAAACAGGCTGCTGTGCCCTGCCTGTCCATCTTTTGGGGGAGAGAGGGCCATGGCCCCCCACTTCTCAGCTGCTCTGGGCTTGTGAAGCTCACAGAGGCTCCGCTCTGGTTTGCAAGCTGCTGGCCCAAAATCTCCTGTCCTCAGGCACCTTTGATAAGATTGGAGCCCCCTAAAAGGGTTATTGTGTCCCTGGCAACCCAGCTCACAGACTCCCAGCAGAGCCCCCAGACCTTGCTGCTGCCTGATCTCTGCTCTTCCCCAGCTGTCCCCAGCCCCATCCCAGCAGCTGAACATACATGGTTGCCGTGGGAACAGGAATTGGCTGCTTATCCTGATTTTTGTGGCAAACTCTAGGAGAGCTGTTGGCTGATTTTTTAATAGCAGACAGGAGGTGGCCCAGGTTGTGAAAGGTGGTTGACTCAGGGTGCTTTGAACTGGCCCACGGGATGTGCAGCTCCAAACATCCTGTCGGAGGGACACCTCCCCGTGGTGGCTTCTCCCTTTATCTGCCTTCACTGAGTAATCACCTCCTTGCTGGCACATCTCGAGAGGGAGAAGCACAGGTGGGAGTCACAGGTAAACTCTTCTATCCATACCTTTGTGAACAGCTGTGCCATGGGATGGACACGGCTGCTGGAACTCGAGAGGAAGGGACGTGGGGAGAACATCCATGAGGGACAAAGGTTCAGTGTGATGGCAGCTGTGGGTGAGGCTGGTAGAAGTGTTGCTGATAGTGCCAGAAATCTCTAGCTTTAGCCCTTTTTAGGTGGATTATTGTGTTTTGGAGCCACATCACAGCTGGGGATGGGAGTTATTCAGCCTAAAGAGGAGAAGGCTTTGGGAAACCCTGAGAGCCCCTTGCAGTGCCTAGAGGGGCCCCAAGAGAGCTGGAGAGGCACTCCTGGAGTGTCAGGACCAGGGGAACGGCTTCCCCCTGCCAGAGACAGTGTTAGATGGGCTATTAGGAGTGAGGGTGAGGGTGGGGAGCCCCTGGATCTCTGGCAGTGTCCACGGATGGAGGAGGATTCACAAAGAGAAGACCCTCCCAATGTCTGCAGCAAGCTGCTGGGCTTGCCCGCTGCACACAAGCTGGCTGTCCTGGAATGCTGCAGGTGTATCTAGAGGGACAGCAGCACTCTCCTCCACTGGAGAAGGTGGGGTTGAAGCCATGGATGCTGATGGATCTGGACCTGCAGTGGCTCCAGGAGAGAGCTTGGAGGCTGGGCAGGAATGCTGTCGTTGGCAAGGCAAGCCTGAGGAGCTGAGAGCAGTCAGGCAAGGCTCAGGAAGGACAGCAGGCAGCTCCCAGATGGCATTAAACAGGAGCTGTGGAGGGAGAAGGGCAGCTCAGGCAATACCTTCTGTCTGCAGCCATATTTCAAGTGCTCTGACAGACAGAGCAGCTCCCAGGAGGAATAAATAACCTGGTGTCTCTACTCTTTCCTAGCTGCAACTTACGTGGTGCTAAATGAGTTTTTACATGAGTGTGGGCTCCAGAGCTGGAGTGGGGAAAGCCAGTGGGTCTGGGGTGTTGGGGTTGAGCTGGCTGGGCTGGGCTGGTCAAGGGGCTCTGTGAATGTGGGAATTTGTTTTTCTGTGCTTCAAATATGTGAGCTATGCAGGTGGACTGTTGCCTGGAAATGTCTGTTTTTTTCTGCAGAATAGCAGCTGTTTTATAAAAAGAGGTGGGATTGTTTTGGTTTCATTTGTTTGTTGGGTTATTTTTTTGGCTTTTGGGGGGTTTTTGGTGATTGAGTGAGTTACATGCAAACTTCTGCTTGTCTGATGGTGGTTTGGGACATCTCTGCTACAAGAGGGATGCCCCAGAATATGGCTGGACTCCTGGAAATGTTCAAGGCCAGGTTGGATGGAGCTTAGAGCAACCTGGTCCAGTGGAACATGTCCCTGCCCATGGCAGGGAGTTGGAATGAGATGAACTCTAAGGTCCCTTCCAGCCCAAACCATTCTGGAATCTGTGGTGGCTGTTGAGGGGCTGTTTCCAGTTGCTGTGACAACTCCCCAGAGCCTTGCTGAATTGGGCTGCAGAGGGGTTGTGAAGCAAGAGGGTCCCTGGCATTGCAAGGAAGAGCAAGGCTGCCCTGCTGGGGAGAGGGATGGTCAGGGTAGGATAGTCCAGGGGCAGCTCTGAAGCACCGGGTTGGATCTGCTGCTACCTCAGGCCACGAGGGAGGTGGGGGGTGGATGTGGGGTGACGGATCCCCGGGTTAATCCCAGATGCTGGCATGCCTTGGAGCAGTCTCTGGAGCTTCAGGTGGGACACATTTGCCATTTCTGGGCCCTGGGATGTCCCTGCTCTCCTTCTCTCCTCCAACTTCATCATGTCATATTAATGTTCCTGATATGTCTCTTGATCAGGGTACACTCCCACTTCAGGCTGCTGCCCTTGCAGTCACGAGTAGGACAACGGTCAAATTTGGTTATATATCACACAGTTGTGCTATGCTTAAACGTGTTTTATTGTTAATCACTTCAGATGTAGATGTCTGTACAGGGAAGTGTCCTGGCCAGGGTGCCCAGGGTATAATCATGAAAGATGTGTGTTCTCCTGGGGCATCTCACCTCACCCTAATCAGGCACCCAAACCAGAGCAGAGAGTCATCCATGATCCCCAGCTCCTGGATAGGGCATTTCTCACCTACCTGAAAGGCTGTTTAGCAATTTCCATCCTGAAAGGAAACCTTAGGACACGTTTAAGCCTTGCCCAGGTTGCCTATGTCCCAGAGATGCAAAGGATGACAATGGCTTCTGCATTCCAATCCTGTGTTTGCCACAGGAGCTGAACCAGTCTGCTCCGTGCTGGCTCTGCAGCCACAGGCCGACCTGGAACGTCTGGCAGAGCTTCCCTCCCCTCAGGCACTGCCACGCCACATCCTACCCTTGCTTTGCAGGGCCTAATTACTTTCTAGTGTGGGAGGACTCGGAGAACGTGCTGGAGTTGTTCATCCAGCCTTTGCTTTGGTATTTATAAACACAGTGAGGATGTGATTTGTGATGCAAGGGCAGGTCGGTGTGGAAGCTTTGGGATGAGTAATGCCTTCCTCTGTGCACATCCCAGCTGCAGAAAAGGACCGGAAACCCATGGGGAGGAGAACAGTGAGTCCTCCTTGGGTGGTAGGAGGTTAAAGAGAGCAAGGAGAGAGGTCTGTCTGGAGGGAACAAGACCATCCCCAGGTAAAACAATGCTAGAAACACTTAGATCATTATTTATTCCTTTCTGTGCTTGCTACACTGGGATTTTTCTAAGGAATTTTGGTGTGGGCTGAGATACTTTGCAGGTTATGAATTTGCTGTGCTTTTGCTCCTCTCCATCCTTCTTGGTTGCTACTCTGGCATTGATCTGACTTAGTTAAGGGGTTTTTTTATGCCTTTAGTCTTCCAGCTCTTCCTATGGAAAGGAAATCTCTTGTGTCAAATCACCTGTGTGCCACACAAAGGTTGTATGGGATACACGAGGCTCTTTTTTCAAATGTTATTGGTCCTTGGGTTGCCTCCTCCTGCACAGCCCAGAAAAGCTTTCACTGGCTGGAGCTCTTAATCCAGCACTAGATTCACACCCTGGTAATTGCATAGTTGGAGCAAGTTTATGGTCTAAGGAAATAATTGTCATGTTGCTTTTTATTGGTAAAACTTTGTTGTGTTTCCTCTTCTAGTAGCTGTTATGCCTTCATGGGCACTTCTATGTTGTTTTCTGGCATGAAGTCCTGATGATTTTATGTGCAGCCCATAAATACACAGATACACGCAGTGGTGCTCAGAGGCAGATTCCCTGTGCTGATATCCCGTTTCTGGCACCCCTGTTTGCAGCTGAGCCACGTGCACCTGCTCTGTGGGACGTGGATCCTGGGGATGCTGAGCAGCCCTGGGGACGCTTTGGGTGCTCAGGCAGTGTTTGTCCCTGCAGGTGCAGAGGATGGGCGCGATGCCAGCGAGTTTCCTGGGCAGTGCCCTCCGGGGCACGTTCCTCCTGGCGCTGGGGCTGTGGTGGTCGCTGCGGCTGCCGCTGAAGCGCCGGGGCAGGCCCGGGCCGGGCCGCGGGCGCGCGGAGCTCTTCGAGGGCGCCCTCAAAGCTCTCTGCGCCCTCGTGGGTAAGAGGGGGTGACAGTGGGTCTCTGCCCCAGTACCTGCTAGCACAGCAGCAGCTCTCCCCCACAGCACTGGGCCTGCTTGGCGTGGGAGGCCTGGGGACATGCCTGTGGCACAGCCTGGGGCGAGGAGCTGGCTGTCCTTCTCCGGGGCAGACGCCACTACAGTTTTACACCTGCAAAGGAAATTCCCTCAGGGAATTGTTATTCCCCCATGTATAAGGAAAAGCCACTTGTCAAAGTGAGAATCAAGCCGCAACAAAACTTTTGGGCTCAGAGTATTGAGGGTTTAAGTGGCAAGAACAAAGAAGTGGGAACAACAGAGTTGGCCAAAAACTAAAGAACTTTAATGGAAAATAAAACGGGGACAATGCCCAGAAACTAAATGCTGCATGGGGGACAAACTCCAAGGACGCAAAACAAGGGGGGTGACAATATGTACCCCCGGGGGGAGAACTTTCTGGAACTATGACCATATAAGGGGAATGAGTAATCAAGAGGGGGACAGAATTTGAACCGATTAACATAACAACACTAAGGACTGTGGGAAGAACACTTAGGTTTGCCCCAAGTTAACGAATGTTTCCCAGGGCTTGAACTCTATGCCTGGTTCTTTCTTGGCTGGCTGTGTCCCAGCCAGGCCAGCTCCCAACGGTGACTTTTCTTTCTTTGCCCAGGGATACTGGCAGAGCAGTTTGTCCCCACTGGTCCCCACCTGCAGCTGTACAGCCCCAAGACACACAGCTGGACTGACCTCACCCACTGGCACTACTCCACCATCTACCTCTTCTTCCTCCTCTCCGGCATCACCGACGTGGTCTCCCACTCCCTGCCCAAGCTGCCCCCTGGCTTGGAGCAGCTCTCACTGACCCTGGCTCTGCTTGTGGAAGGTGAATTGCACCTGGGCCTAGGGGAGGACACAGAATAAGGAATTGCTGCAGTGCTCATGAGTGTGACAGCTCCTGGGCAGCCTGGGGACCACAAAGACAGACCTGGACAGTGGATGCACAATGGCACTGGCTATGTGACAAAGTCACCCCCCTCCCTGCTCCTCCTAAATATGGATCTTGCTATAGCTGGATGCCACAGGGGGTGCTTGAGGGATCTGTGCTTCTGCTGGGGGCCAGCAGCTCTCACTCTGGCCTTATAAAGAGTGTCATTCCCCCACCTTGGTTGGATACAGAGAGACAGACCTTGGTACAAAGCTCCCCACCATTTTCTGAGCTCCAGGTGTCCGTCCCTGGCCTCCTCCTACAGCCCTGGCTGGGACACAGGGACCTCCACAGGTCCAGGGGTTGCTCAGGAGCAGAGCCGCTGCTGGGGTTGCCTGGTCATTGTGGAGGGAAGGTGGTGACAGTAGCTGGTGGCTCTCTGGTTCTTCCCCCCAAGAAAGATCATGGCAAGGCCTGGAGCACAAGAGTGAGCTTTCAGATGATTTTTTTTAAAAAACAAATCCCAGATTGTCCTTTGCTAAAATGAGTGGATCTTGGCAGGTTTGCTCCTCTGTTTCCGTGACTACAGCGATGCTGTGCTGGACCAGCACCTCCACTCCCTGCTGGCCGTGGCTATCTTTGCTGGAGCCCTCTGTGCCTTCCTAGAGGTGTTCCTCCGAGACCATATCATCCTGGAGACCCTGAGGACGAGCTCATTCCTTCTCCAGGGCTCTTGGCTTTGGCAGGTCAGTGTGTATCCAGAGTTCTCCTCAGATGTTCGCACCCAGGAGGGCAAATGCAGAGGGGTTGGTCTGCCCCTTTAAGCACATCTGTTTGGGTTAAACTTGTAGGCTGTTCAAATATCTTTGTAAATAAGAAGAGGAAATTAGGCTCAGTGCCAGAGCTGCCATCGTGAAGAAGTGCATGTGTAATGTAGCAGCATGGACAGACCTGGAAATGAATGGAAAATGGAAGTCGGAGCCCACAAGGGAAGGAAATTGCAATCATGAATTTTTATTAATTATATTAGGTCCATTTTCTTCCTCTGTTTGTTCCAACTGGAAACATCTCTCATGTAATCCCCCAGATTTTGGTCTGGGTGGAAATGCACAGACTGGCAATGTCACCCTTTTCCAGGATGCTGGGCTTGCACTGCAAGCCCTAAGGATTATATGCAGAGAATCCTTCTCCAGACACCCTTGTGTCAGTGGCTGGGGAAGCCAAGGGCAGTGCCCCAGGTGTCACTTGGGGTTATAGTGCCTCTAATCCACAGCCACCAGCTGCAGCAGGTGGGCTAAAATCAGGAGGAAAACAGGAGGGACGTGCTAAAGCCTAACTTCTTTTTCATCTGTGACCAGATTGGGTTTGTGCTGTCCCCTCCATGGGGAGGACCAGGCTGGAATGACAGTGACTCCAGCAACCTCTTGTTCCTCACCATGTGCTTCTGCTGGCACTATGTGGGTGCTCTTGCCATTGTGGCCGCCAACGCTGCAGCATCTCACTGGTATGAGGGGTGCTGGCAGTGCACGGGCTGGGGTGGCCAGGAGCAGTGCCCAGAACAAAGAGTGGGCTGGGAGAGCCATGCACGTGGGTGCCCATGCGTGTCCAAGCGTGGCTTGGCTGGAAAGGGGCTCTGTGCCACAGGGCAGCCTTCCCAAGCAGGGTGGGGTGAGCTGGTTGTTCTTGCTACCCACAAGTCCCTGATCATTGTCACTGTCTCTCCTGCAGCTGCAATGAGTCCTGCCAGCTGAAATTTGGGGACATCGACGTGGAGTTGGACTGTGGCTTGTGCCTCCACAGAGGGAAGAAGAGCTCCAGTGGCCCCTTGCTGCCAGAGAGCAGCTCAGATGACAAATAAGGCTGTGGTGGGCATGGAAATCTCTTCCCTGTTGGTTTAAAGCTCTTGAGATGAGGTTTTTAATTAATTTCAGCAGCACTTGACAGTGGAGCATCAGAAGCAGGAGGCAGAACCCTGAGGCAGAGCGTGGCAGGGCAGGCAAAGACCTTCCTTGTGCATCCCTGTGGTAGCCATGAGTTCTTAATTCTCTGAGATGCAGCTCAGGCTGCAGACTGCAGGACTGGTTTGCTGTTGGAGTCCAACTGGTTCGGCAAATCTAACTATTTTTTTTAATATTTTCCCTTCTGCTTCCTCAGAAGGAGACAAGCTGGCGTTCAAAGCTCCTGGTGGCTGTCGCTCACTCTGGTGTCAGTGGAGAGGGTTTTGTACAAAGCTGAACGTACAGAGTATCTGTGATCACCAATAAAGTGCTTTAACACATCTCCTCCGTGCATCTCTTGAACTCCATGCTGCAGGCTAAGGCAATGTTGGTTTCAAAATGGTTTGGGAGGTGGATGAAATCTGAGGGGTAGGACCGTGTATGGTTTAACGTGGACAAATCTGCCCAGGGGAGGGTGGGTGGCCAGTGGATGGAAAGGATGGAGAGTAGCTGCTCTCCTGCTTGTTTATCATCACCATGAGCCAGAGGTTTGGTGTTCCTGAGAGATGGCATGCTTGCTGGGCAGGGGCCTTGGCTGAAAGAGAGACCCTTGAAGTATTTCAATATTCTTCACAGCCACACACACACAGGGTGAGAAGAAAGCCAAGAGTAAACACATTCAAAGTCTCAGGTATTTCACTTCCTGCTGAAGAGTCAGGCAGAGAAAAGCCCCTGGTGTGCTCCCTGCCAGGGAATATTCCCGGGGAGCAGGTGAGGAGGAGGAAGAAGTCCCTGCTCTCACATGAAACGGGTGAGATGCTCCTGAAAAGTCCTGCCTCCAGCCCGTGTCCAGAGGATGGATTTGGACCAGCTCATGTTGCTGCGGAGACTGCAAGGATGTTGAGAATGTCAAGAGGATCATTTGCAGGTAAACTGACTCCCCTTGCTCCTTCTGCTCTCACATTCAGGGATCATACAAGGAGATCCAAGGCATGGAAACAGAATTTTGGCTAAGGCTCCTACCTTCCCGCAGCACAGCCAGGCTGTGGGACCCAGAGCTCCATGAAGCTCTAACATGGGAGGATGAAGAAGCATTCAGAAAACTGGGATAATCCCCAAGCTGTTCCAGTCAGACATAGCAATTCAGGTATTAAGTTCCACAGACTCTGTCTCATCACCTCACCCATTCCCTTAAGACTCTTTACCTCCTCCCACTGACACACACCATGGCAAGATTTTGGAGAGATGGGACCACTTCTCTCAGGTCCAGCCCCTCCCACCCCCTTCAGCCCCACAGTCTGAGCACCAGAGTCTGTTCAGCAACCTCCCTGATGCCATCCAGAGACTGATGGTACTGAAACAACCAGCTCGTTCAGCCCAAATTGCTCTCAGGAACACAGTGCTGCTGGATAATTTTTCATTAACCCATCCTGGCAGCATACACAGAAAGCCTCCAGGCCAGGGGTTAAGTGCTCCTGCTACAAAGCACAGTCTCCACACAGGTGGAGCAAATACACTGGTAAATGCAGCAAAATGCTCATGTTTTTAGCCCACTCACTCCTGCAGAACCACGTATACATGAATTAAACCCTCATCTCTCAGATGCTGTGCTCAGCAGAATCTTCTCCCCGCCTCTGCAGCAAAGCTACCAGTGCCTGCTGGGATCAAAATGTGAATTTATGGAGAGGCACCCAGAAGATTAAGGATGCTCTGACTCCTGCACTGGAGAAACAGTTTTTGATCTTGCTGCTTTACAGTTCCCTGAGACTTCCATCCTGTGACACTGCTAAGGATCACAGCCAGGTGATCTGAATGTGGTCCCACTGAGACCTGAAAGCAGGAACAGCTCCACACACCCTCCCTACCTTAATCTACTGTGCCCCATAAAAACTTTGGGACAAAATTTTAAAAAAGTCTTTTTTTGGCTTATCACTGTTGCTCCTTGCTGTGCACATCTGGTAGCCTTTCTCAGCAGAACAAAACCACTGATGCCACTGCCTGAGTTGCACCGGCTCTGGAGACCACCCAAATTCCTTGATGGTGGTCCCAACTTTAAGCACCACACTCAGGCTGAACCGAAAGGACACCTCACCGTGAGACTTGCAGCTCTCAAACACCTCGGTCAAAGGATTAGGAGGGTTTATGTACTCATTCAGGTGAATGCCACCTTTTGATGGGGCAGGGAAAGGCTCCAGACACTGCATCACCACTTGTTGAGCTCCTCGTGAGCACCCTTAATCTCTTCTGTTGGCCAGGGCTGAATGATCAAAACCACACTTCACACAAGTGTTGCTCTGCACATCAGAGACAAGTAAGGCTGGCAAAATCAATCCACCCACGTTCCATCCACTTGTTCCTGTGCACAGGAGAGGTCTGACGTTCATGACTGTGCCCTAGCAGGAGGGCTACAACAGCGCCTGGAGAAGGGAGACAAACTGGCCAGTGCTTCCTCTGCTCAGCATTCCCAAAGGCCCATCTCAAAGATCCTGTTTCTTTACCAGAGAGCTACACTGCTCCTCTGAAAGTACTTCTTTAAAATCAGTTTTTCTGTTGAAATGCAGCCCTCTACAACACACTGCAAGTCTTCGCACAATCAACTGCTCCACTGTGCTCTGAATCATTTAATTTTAAGCATCTTATTGCAATGAAACTGCTGATATTTACCTGAACCACCCTGTCACTTGTTTGCAGGGATCAGCCCCGCCGCTTGCACAGCTGATACCAGGAACACTTGGGACATGCCTTAGCATCCATCTTGAAGCAGCTAAGTTTGAACATGCCTTTTCAGAACCTGTGGTAAAAATCCATCCTAAATAACTGATCCCAAGCGCTTGGCAGCCTGTGCAAAGCATGGAACTAATAGACTTTGATTCCAGACTGATGCATTTATTTTTCAGGACTAATAGAATTTATCAAAGGAAAAATCTAATACCCAAATTCAATTCTGGAATTCAATCCGCAGCCTCTGCAATTTGTTTCCCTTGCAGGTCACCCTACCTGAGGGTGCAGTCCAAGAATGGCTTTGGGTTGCAGATATGCTTTGGCATCATTTAAATTAAATTTAGTTTAAAATCAAAACTCTTTCCCAAGTAGTTGTGACAAGCCAACAGACGGCATTTTCTGGGACAGCATCTGCTCCTTCCTCGGTGTCTGAACAATTTAACCAGAATATGGAGGCTCCAGTGGAACCAAGGAGCCCGTATTTAAGGAGAAACAGGACATGCAAGTGCTTCCTGTTCAAAATTGCTAAACCTTCTTGTTTCCTCATCTCCCTCCCTCTCTCCCTCCAGACCTACTGGGAACTGTGCAGATAAATACAGAAGAAAATTAATTCTGTCTATTGACCTCAAAAATGACATTCAAGTGGCAATGACTCTTTGGACATTTCACTGAGATGAGAGAGGAGGAATCTGTGCTTGTGGTCACACCTCAAAGGAGAATAGAGAGGAGTGACACATAGGAGCAGAAACAGCTTTGAGCTTTACAGGCTGTTAGTTTTAGATGCTCTGCACGAGAGACTTTAACCAGTTATTTCCCCTCATAAAACAGCAGCAGAGATACAGTGAGTGCTAACCTTAATTAGCTGACTGCCCTGGGCTCTATGACTTTAATTATTTAAGATCTGGCCATCCACAAGAAGAACCACAGAAACTGTGTCCCAGAACTGTGAGGTCTTTTTCCCTGCCCTCATATCTAGGAATTCTAAGGTTTCCTGCTGTGCTTCTGCCCAGCCCCATTCCTGAAGCCAGCGGGTGCCATGGGCCCCGAGCACACAGCCAGCACAGGCTCCCTGTGGCTCCCAGGAAAGGGCAGGCGGATGGCCAGGGACAGAACAGCTTGTCACCGCAGTCAGCCTTGGCTCTGCTCCCACAGGCTGTGCCAGCAGCCACCTGCATCCTGGGAATGGGAAGAACCATCTGCAGGATCTTCCACAAGCAGCCAGAGGCAGTGGCAGCCCCAGCCCTACCCAACCTGCACTCCAGCAGCTGCTTTAACACTACTCAGGATCTGCCTGTTGGTATAGAATCCTGCCTCCTCCTCTCCACAAAGGTCATCAGAATCTGAAAATACCACAAAAGACTCCAGGCAAGGTTATACATCAATACCTGTACAGTCTTTCTCACTGTCAGAGAAGGTCACCATGAGTTCAGCAGAACATGGTAGGAGAAGGGGGAATTAGAGCAAGCCCATGAATAAAGAGAAGAAACAGTCTGGAAGTTAAAGTGTTTATTGATGTGTTTAAACTTTGTACATTCCCCACAGACCACACTAAGGAGTTTGCAGGTAAATCTGTGCATAGTGGGAAGAAACACGGAAAGGGGAAGAAAAAATAAAGTCACAGGAAAAATAGAAAAAATACACCACAGGTTACCAGAACCCCCAGATTTAAAAAAGCCGTGAGCATTAACACCAACTATACAAGCATTACAAAGACATGATGATGGCGAGTGGAACAATGCCTCACTTGGTCTTCTTGGGGGCCCATGCATCCCATTTCCCTTAAAATAGGCAGCATCCCTTTCCCAACATGTCACTCTTTTCCCTCCTCAGCTGAGAGAGATCTCTGCATTTGTCAGCTCCCAAGGTCCCAGCTACTGCAGTGATTTGTCATTTCTGGCCCAACACCATCCAAGGAGATGCAAAGGCTCAAAAACCTGCAGCTCTTAACTACTTACCATGTTGGTGAGGCAGGAGAGCTGGGGAAATTAGAAAGTAGTAGCAAGGGGGGGCTGTTAATGCCAGGTGAGTATTGAAAGAAACTGGCTGAGAACAGAGGATTTCAATTCACTACCAGAACTTCCAACTCGAGAGCAGAACTGAATCTGGAAGGAGAATGTGCAGACCCCAGTATGCACAAACCATGTTCTAAAATTCCACTAGAACAACTATAAACAGAGATGCTAGAAGCCTTTTAACTCCTTGCCTCCAGGGAGTCCTGATTCCAAGAGCCCGAGCTGCTAAGCAGCAGGGTGCACACCACTGGCATATGCAGACGGGGGTTTTTTCTGTTTTTTTCTCTTTTTCTTTTTTTTTTTTCTCATTATAAGGAATTCTGTTAGTTACCATTCCCAATTGCTTCCTTGCTTATGCTATAATAGCTCCTATTCCTAAATTAATCTCTTTGCAACTCCCTCTGAAATTCACTTAAAAAAAAAAAAAAAAAAGGAAAAAAGATTAATGCTTTATATATAAAAGCCAAAATGACTGAAGAGCCACAACTGTCTCCTTTGTTCAAGGTGGGCTGGTACAAATGACCCTCAACATACACGTGGTCTATCAGAAATAAAAATCAACATTTCCCATTTTTATATATATAGAGCTTGTATCAGACAACAGTACAACAGAACTGGTATTTTTCAGATTATTAAAAAAAAAAAGAAAACTACATCTCAGTCAAATATCTGCAATAGATCCATTTTTTCCCATTTAAGGAGATTGATATATCATATTGTTATATTATCATTTCTTCACCCATTTAAAAGAATGGAAATTGCAACTCTACAGTAGTAATTATAGTCTTAATGATCCAGGAGTTCTGAATGTAAGATGAAGTCCTCTTGAAGCAACTGTTGGTCAGTAGTTGATCCAAAACGCTGGACCACTTTGGCCCTTCACCCCACACCTTTTCCTGTCGGGGCTATTCTATCTTCATCTCTTTTATATCTGCATCTGCTCCAGGTATTTGTAAGTGGGATTCTCGTAGCCATGGTTTTGCATCTTGCTCAGATGCCGCTCCTCAGGTGTGAGCATTGGGTCCACCTTTGGAAAAAATACAGGATACTGGTCAAGGAGATGCTTCCACAGAACAGACCAACAGTGAATGAAGACTGTAGGAAGCAGTAAAGAGAGAAAAAGGGTAAACTGCAAAAGCTAGTTTGTTTAATGGAGCTGCTTGTTCAGGAGCTGATGCCTCCTGCCCACCCAATCCCCTGTAGGGATGTTCTCAGAAATCTGTCACTGCTCACTGCAATGTCACTTCAAATCAGGGACCCACTTCACCCCTTAAAGAGCTTGATAAGATCTCCTGCATGAGTGGGACAAAAGGAAAAGCAGCTTTCTCTAGGCTCCATTAAGTTGTCATAAAGATGTGCAAGGAAGGAGCTGCTCTTCCACCATTTGACCAATCACAACATCTTCACTGTCAATTCGCTGGGAAGACAAATTGCTATGGATTGACTGACTGACTGCCCTGCTAAAGATATTGCCTGAAAAGCTCATTTACTGCTAAATCCTACCCGAGCCAGCCAGGGAAGCCTAACTGAATCCTAGTGATAAGCAAAAGCAACTCTGGAGTGGCAGGTACCAGCACAGCACACCTGGAGTGGCAGCTGCACAATGAGGAACGAGCCATGATGGTGCCAGCAGGGACAGAGTTAATTCCTACCAAGCCAGAAGCAGAACTCAGAACTCTCCATGGCCTGGCAGCTCCTGCCACCCTCTACCCCCACACACATGTGATTCAACACTGACTATTTTCATCCTCAGTTATGGAGCTGTTTCTCACCTCCACAATTCCATGGCTGATGGTCCCATACTGCCTCTTCCTCAGCATCACCAAGCTGATGACTATAACAGTAGCTATGGCAACAGCAATCACCAACAGCCCAATAAGGGCACTGCTGCTGAAGCCAAAGTCATCACGAAGGGAGTTGTCATTATCCTGGAGGGAAGAAAAAGAGGAAAAAGAGCAGGCTGAGGAGGAGCAATGAGGGATATGCACTGCTGAACACATACCTAAACCATGGCCACTAGCAAGGTCTTTCACCATCTGTAGTATCGAGATATGACCAATTATACACTAGACAGTGAATATATATCATACCTAAGTATTCCACCACTAAATATTTCACTTCTAAATATTCTATCAAAAGGACAATGAACACAAAATTCTTTCCCCACTTAGTAGCTCTGGACAGACACTGGCTTCAATCACTTCCCTCTCCCACAAAACACTTCTGCAGTAGGAGTCAAGTTAATATCTAATGTGTGTTCATTGTTCACATGTTTATGCAGAAGGGCTGTACTGTGTTCCACTCTGCATAGGACCTAGAGCAGCATCCAGGCACCCAACCCTGAATTCAGTAAAAATGGGAATCAAAATCCGGCTTTAGGAATTTGCCCAGTCCCTGGATTCAGCAGGCACAAACATACCGGCTCATCCACCAGCCCTCCGACACGCTCCGCGTTGAAAATCATCTCCTTCACATCAAGGGTTTCATCGATGACCTAAAAACGGCCACAAAAGTGTTTCACCGAAGGATCCATACAAAACGGAGGAGAAGGAAGAGGAGAACAGACAAGAGACCTTTAATGAACACTAGCAAAGGCTCAGGACCACTTACCATCTCCCCTCTTCTCTCAACAGCATGGATCATTCTCCAACTCTTATACAGCCATCAGAGATAGTATTACAGTTAATTACCTCCAGACTACCTCAAAGTAAAGCCCCAAAGAAAAAAAAAAAAAACAAACTTTGCTAACTTGGACCCAGCATTTCTGTTGTGCAAGATCTAACCTGTGGCTTTAAAACAGTATTGAAAGGAAACTCAAAAGGTGACGTTTAAATTTTTTTAAATCCGTGGAACTGAGGCGAAGTGGTTGTCACTAGAACCTAGAGAATTGTTAACATTGTGGATGGAGAACTCCTGCTGGGTTGCTCACCTTCAGAGGAAGGTGAGGCCTCTCCTGTCATGAAAAATAAGTGAGAACACAGATAGAACACACCAACATATATTAAAAATAAAGGGACATCAACGGGTCTCTGCTTGGGAAAAACATTGCTAAATCAGAGAGTTCTCAGACTCAGATCTGAAGCTCTCTCCTTCCCCTCCCCGCCGATGCTAATCAGTATTAAGAGCCTACAACAATCACCAAACTGACTCCCCCACACCATATGGATAATGAACACACTGACATTCTGTGAGCTGGAACGAGACATGAAATCAAGTCACTGCTATTAATTAGTGTCCATGGCAGGTTTAGCTTCACAAAATAACGGTGGAGAGCTCACCACATTTTCATCCACCTTGTTCTTGCTGTTAATCACTTTTTCTTCAGCGCCAATCAGCCCATCCAGCTCAGTCATGCCAGAACCTGCACCAAAAGAGCAAGGAGAGCCCATCAGCCCTAAGGAACATTTTGGAAGGATCACCTACTCTGTGTAGAGCTGCCATGGATCGTGTGTTTAACTGCACAGACCGCTGAGTATTAACCTGTCCTCATGCTGCTGTGTCAGATGGCAGCTCACAAGTGACAAGTGATTAGGAGGGCTGTTAATGAGGGGAAATGAGGTGGCAATGAGAGGAGCGAACAGGACTCATCACCAAAATCAGGCTGAGGTGTCAATCCAGACAAACTGCACTGTTAAGTGCTTCTGTTAAATGGCCCCAGACAAGGCATAACATACAGTGAGTGCAGTAACAGCAGCAGGTGTCATCCCAGGTCCCCAGCACCCCTCCGTGACCCTGGACAGAAATGGACACACATCATCTCTGCCAAGAGCCAGCACACAGGGAATGCTTCCAGCACGGCCCATTCTGTTGGAATCAGGCACATCAGCAAGCACTTCGGGAATGAGAATTCCAAGGTCACCCAGCATGGCTCCGTAATGAGCTGCTATCCCATACCTGGCACAAGCCCAGAAACAATAAATCCCAGGGTAAGGGAGGAGCAGAGAACTAGACCAGCATTTGTATCAGAACACTACTACCCCATTTCCAGGCTGGAACCAGCACTGGCTCAAGAGAAGAACATCAATTAGCAGAAGGCTCTGCATAAACTGGTTTGATCCAAAGCATTTATAAATAGATCAGATCAGTATGCATTCAGAGTTTGACCTGACACCACACAGCATGTTAGGAGAATGCCAGTGTTCCACTGGCAGTAGGGACAATGTAATGACCTGTGATGCACTAGTGCAAAAGCAGGATACTGAAGCCTCAAACCTGTAGTGGGATCTTTCAAATGATGTGGGGGAAATTCTACTACAGACAGCACTTCAGGCTTTGCTGGTGACTGCAAACTGCCTCCCCCTGCACAAACTGCTGAGCTTGCAAGGTGCCCAAGACATCATGTCAACTGCTGCTGGAATTGGCAGCATGTTCTCTGACAAGATGCAAGGAAAGGCTACTTGGCTTCAAGGCAAGTTTTTACAGTGACAAGTTTGTATTGCATGAAAATGCCACAGAAATAACATTTCACTATGAAGCATCTCCGATTTTAGTGCATCTCATTTTTCTTTGGAGGCAGTAATCAGATTCCAAGCACAGCCATGATTGCCAGTCTGACTTCTCACAACTGCCAAAGCAGGTCCTATTATTATGGAAGTCCATTATTGGGATTTTCAGGAGAAACCAATCACAAATAGTTGATACAGAACTACTGTATCAGCTTTTGGCCTATAGCTGCTTTATTCCAGTCTCAGGAGCCAACCCAGCACAGTCTCCAGGGCTGAGAGTTCAGCTGCTGCACTGAGCTCTGCTATTTGTCTGTGTGCTGTACCAAGTAACAGACCCACTTCTATGTAGCTCAAAGGCATAGTTTAAATTATACACCTCACAGGGGAAAAAACCCAAAATCACACACCTGCATAAAATCCTCCTCCCCACCCTATGAACCCAAAACTCCTTCAAAGCCCTTGAACAATTCAATGAAAAGGGAAGGGAGAGCAGAACAAGTGTAGGACAATTGTTGACCCCCGGTCATCAGAGACTCTTAGATTTACCCAGACAGGGAGAACTAGCACAAATTTATCATCCTCAAGTCAACAAAGCAGTTGTTCGACAATTTAATAAATAAAAAAATCAAACTAAAGTCTGTCTCACTTCTTGTCAGAGCAGTCAGCACACTTGTACACTGTTCCACAAGAGGGACGAAGGTGACTTACATTTGCAGAGAAACGTGGATAATGAGAATAGTTTCAAGCTATTTGGCCTTCACCATGTTACAAAACTATGTGTACTCACATAAAATGGTTATTAGCAAAATTTTTTGCTTTCCTTTGAGATCTACACAATATATTTGGAATCAAAGGCAGATTAAAACACTGGGCTTACTCCACACACAGTTCATGCAGTGCTAGTCTGCAAGAGCCTCCCTTCTCTACTGATCTTTCCCTGATTCCATATCACTAACAGAGACATTATTTAATGCTAGTATTTATACTATGCTGCTCTTAAAGCCACTTTTTAGCCAGGCACTGAGGTACTGCAGAATTAATCCCAAATTAAGGGAGAAATGGAAAACCACACACACTTTGCTGGTATGGAGAGATGCTACATGTGGGAAGGTGATGGCAAGGAAAATACAAACATGGAGGAGGAATCTCCTGATTTATCTGTCCCATACTAGCTGTACTCCTTATCATAACGACATTGAGATGGGAAACAGCCTGTGTCCTGAAGAACACTCATTCCTTGTTTAGTGGTGTCATGGGGCATCAGGGACAGGAGGCAGCCTCTGGACTAGTCCCCACCAGCACAGCAGGGTTTAATCTGAGAAATGTCACACATGGAGAGATGGAAGGCACCACTGCAGACACTGGCCAAGGCCACCTTTCCCAAGGGCTAAGAGATACTCCAAGCACTCTGAGACCCTTGTGAGTAACAGGGAGGAACACATACACAATTAGATGCTCAGACTAGCTGGCTTCTTTAACACTAGGCCTAAGCAAGCGAAACTGAACATTACTGATCTAAGTGAAAGCAGGGAAATGAAAATCAAGGTGAGAATGGAACTAAAATGAAGCTATCAAACACACTGAGGAGGTAGGAGAGTGATTGAAAGCACTGTGAGGGAGCAGCTTAGAACCAACCTTTTTTCATTGGATGGTACAAATCCGGCTGAGGATCTAGCAGGAGGGAAAACAAAAACAAAAATAGCAGAGAAAGGAGATTAAGAGAAAAAGGAAAAAGGGCTTGTGCATGATTTCTGACTCAGACCCTGGGAAAAGCTTTTAGTCTACAGCTTTAAGCTCAGGACTCTGTTCAAGCATTTTTAAAATAAATACACACACACACACACACACCAGCTGTCAATACCTAATGGTACAAAAAAATAGATATACATATTAAAACAAAAAAAAAGGGAATTCCTTCAGCAGGTCACAGTACAAAGATTTAACACTACACAAGAACATTTCTGTTAAAGACTGAAAATTCATTCCAGAGTCAAGACACACTGTAAAAACTTAACACTCACTGCAAAATGAAGAGAGAGGACAACTTTGCCAAGAAAAGAATCAGAAAATCATTAGAACAGCTCAGTCGACATTACTTGCAGCACTGCTTCTCCAGTAAGCGAGGGGTCCTGTCAGGGCAACTGCTTTACTCTACATCACCCAAAGGGATGGAGCTTTGTCTGTTCCAGCTGAGTCTACTGTCTAAGGAAAACCACCAGTGAACCCAGTGTTCAGTTCTACATACCTTCACTTTCAGGCAAGGCTGGGAAGGTTTTCACCTGGAATGGGTGGAAAGGTTTGCCATCCAGGGGAATTTCTTCACTCTCCTCAGAGCTCACTCTGACATCCACCTGAGACTCAGAAATGGAGGATGTGAACTGATCCATGTCTGCACGCTGCTCCTGAAGCAGCTCATCTGAAAGGAATAAGAGGAATTATTGCACAAACTGCATGAAACCTGGCAGCGACAGAGAGGGGCAGATGGTTTGAATGAGGCTGAGGCAGGACAGCAGGGGAACACTGCTCTCAGGGCTGCCAGGTTATTTTATCTTGCATATCTCATCTGGAATTCTCAGTAAAGGCGTTGCTTAGAAATATATTCAAATAAAGGCCAAGAGGTTTGATGTGGCATGAGGTTTTGGCAAGACAGGATTAACCTATAAAGGGAGAAAGCATCTAGGGGTTTTTTAAGGATCTTTTACATCTCCCTTAGAGAGACAACTTTGCTATTCTGAACATTGTTGATTTATTTTTTAATGGACAGTGAGAATTCTTGGGAACAAGCTATTACGACTGGCTATTTTGTAACATTCAGACAGTATCTTCCCTGAGCCAAGCTCAAGTGCATGTTGTCACAGGCAACCCTATCTTACATTTCCTCAAAGGAAAGAGATCTATCTTTTGGGAGCTCAGTGGATATAAAAACTTAGGAGTCTTCACACAGCAGCATAGGGGCTGGCACACACACTCACCAATCTCATCCTGGATTTCTTCAGCCACATATGGCACCTTGTAGAGCAGAGACAAGCTTTGATTCATCCGTTCCTCAATCACATGAAGATGTGTCATCACCTGCAGATGTAAAAGTGTGTTGGAGTAAGAAAAACTGTCAATCACTTCATGGCACCATGGTACCAGCTCTTTCCTTGCTCGATAAAGTATCTATTACTGGTGGATCTGCCACGGCAGGCAATAGAGGACACAGATCCATCCAGCCCAATTCTCTGACTGATGCTCTCATGCTTCACTGGAACTGGCTGTCTATAGAAAGTGCTCTCAGGAGTTTGGGAAATGAGTAAGAGAGGGTTCAGCTGGCTCTCACTGTAACCAGCTCTCCAGTGGAAACACTAAAATGCCACCAAAGCTGGCATTTCCCATGTGCCCAACATAGCCATAACTCATCTCCCGTAGCAGCCTTATTAAATGGATTATCATTCCTGGCTGCTAGAAAAGACACAGGCAAAAGGACATCTTATCAGATCTGGTTTCAGAACAAAGGTGCCTTTCAAACCAACTGTAGCATTCCATTTGTCCTACGCCCACTCACTGGTTGCAATGCTCTCCCTTCCTTTGAGAAATACATCCAAGCTCTGGGCAAGCTCAAATCACTCCTCCCAAGCACATTAAATCCAGCGGTGAAGTCAGGCCTGACCTGAAGAGGGTGCTGCATAATCAGGGATCAAGGAGTGCAAGGAAAACATTTATATGGATGGCCAAACATTGCAAAAAGCTACAGCGTCAGATGGACCTGTTTCACAGTCTGATGTGTGCCTGACCTTTAAGAGCAAGGATGAAAACAATTTAATTTTGCATGTGGCAGCTTGTCAACCAAAGAAATCAACTAAGGAGCTTAAAGCGCATGTGAGAAGTAAAGGGAATGGAAATTGAACTGTACCACCCACATCCCTGCACGTCGATTTGTTGACACTGCAGCCTTCAGAATGAATTAAGGACTGTTTAGGGTTTAGCTTAAGAACACAATTCACACACTCTCCTCTGGCTGTGGCAGCAGCAGAACAAAGCGCTGGGCCAGACTGTGCTTGACATGTCTCTGAAAACACGACCACGAATTCCACATGGAGAGCCAAGCATCATCATAGCCACCACAGCTGCCACCACTCCTCCGGGGGATATGCAGCTTAACAGGAATCCCACAGGCAGTGGGAGACCAGGAGGTGAATGCTCACTGCCAACACCTAGAAACAAGGTGGAATCCGTAGAACCTGCCACCTCGCAGTGTGAGGCTTGCTTCTGGAAAATCACTGTGACAGAACTCTGCCCCTCACCAGAAGGGACAGCAACAGGCTCCAGCCCCTGTCCTACCCTTAACCCAGGATATTTCCACCTCCTGGTTATACAGTTTCTTATGCATTATTTCCTCAGTGACTATTTCTTCCTCTTGGCGGAACTGGATGCGCTCCATTGCACTGTCTCCCTGCAGCTCTCCATTCCTTCTTCTTCTTACTTACGTTTGTGCACTACAGAATTCAAAGATACTCCAAAGCACCACACCAGCCACAAACTGGTGGACTAGGAAAACATTGCTAAAGCTGCAACAGGACAGTGAGTTCTCTCTGAACCTGAGAAAGGGCACACCCTTCCAAACGGATCTTTCAGTGTCAACAGGCTATTCTTAATTGGAATTTTAAATCAGTTGGGCCTTTCAGCACATCTTTCAACATTTTTAAAAAAGTGGAAACAAGTATCAACATAATTCAAAGACTTTTGTGTATCTCCAAGTACTTTTGTAAGTACAATGACCAGATTTGAAGAAACATATTCATACACACTACCCAGCAGAGGGAAAGATTTTCAGGCTGTTCAGAAAGAAAATACAGTGTAATGGTGTACTGGGTATAGTGTTGGCAAAACACCAGTGCATCCACTAGAATTATTTACTCATTTTCTGCTGCAAGATAAGGATTAGGAGGAGAGCAAAGCAGGCTCAAAACTTTAAAGGCAATAAAGAAAACTTTATTAACAGAATTAAAAGAAAAAATAGTAAGAAATCAGAATAAACCTTCAGAACACTTCTCCTCCCCCCAGCTTTTCTTTCTTTTTCCCACTGAGAACGTAAAAAGACAATTTTGGTCATTTCAATCAGTTTACCACCTTTAAAATAATCTTTCTTCAGTCCAATTAGGGAGACGAGTCCCTCCTACCATGCCATGGACACTGTTCCACAAGAAACAGTTCTCTCGTGGTTTTAATTTTCACAAACAGCAGCAGCCTGGAAATCTGCAATCGTGAAGTCCCTCCCACGATTTGGTCATTTTCCCACAACTACCACCATGGGCCATTTCAGCTTTTCGGGGTGCAATTTTAAGGATGAGCTGCTCTAGTATAAAAACAGATTCTCTTCTTTTATCTTTGGGAACAGACTTTTTCTTCTTCTGTCCCTGGGGCAAGGTTTCTCATCTCTCTACTCTCTCTCTCCCTGTTCAAGCTCCTCATTGAATCGCAGCTACTCTGACATCTGCATGCTTTAACATGGGTGCCTCTGCTCATAGCTGTGCTTACAATGCTACATCCCCTCAATGCATCCCATGAGTTGCAGAGAAAAAATCTGATGTATCAACTATATCCTCACCACAGCCTTATAAGAGAATTTCAGTCCAAGACTAAGGCATCTCCTCAGTCTCTTCCCATCGGGAATTTGACTCCTGCACCACTGACCTCGGTGCCTCCATGTTTTTTACTTTACGTGTCTCCACCTTTCCTTTTTCTCTCCCTCGAGAGAGGATTGATGGCTGCAAGTTTCAGCTGTGCACGGACAGAGGCAGGATCTGGCCAGGGCCTGCGGACGGCCGTGGGATCCCTGCCAGGCGCCCGCTCTGCTGCACGGCTGTGCGCCAGCCCTGCGCGGGCCGTGCCGGCCGCGCTCTGCGTGGGGCTGCAGGGCTGCCTCTGCTCCTGACCGCTGCCTCTGCCCAGGGCCAGCAGGATGGCTCGGCAGCTCACGGCCGGCGCGGGGCCCAGCTCGGCTCAGCCCAAGCCTGGCCCGCCTCAGGCCGCGGTCGGAGCGGCGGCGGCCGAACCTCGGCCGAGCCTCGGCGTGGTGGAACCGGCCGGGCCGCAGCTGAGCCAGCCTGGTGCCGCCAGCGCCCCGGTACTGCTCAAAGGCTGGCAGCAATAGAGCTCTTCCCAGGGCTTGTTCCTTTTTAAATGTGGTATCACAGAGGCGCATTCAGCTCTCTGAAGTGGTTTAACAGGGCGTCAGTATTCAAAACTAGCCAGTTGATTGGTTCTGTCGGGTCCAAAGCAAGCTGTTAGCAGCCCTCAAAGAGAATCACTTCTATAACTGATGGATTTTCTCCTACAAATGGTACAACACAAACTCATCAAAACCAGACTTTCTGATAAAGCTAATGACATTGATAAAGTGCTTGGACAGGGCTATGAATCATGCTTCAGAAACCAGGCAGTAACTCTGCAGAATCATGAGAGAACTCCCATAAACCCCAAACACAGGCACTATGAACAAGAAGCCTAAGGAAAGAAACACTTGGAAGAAGTGAGGAAGTCTGTTCAAGATAACCAAGTTCACAGCAAATAAATTTCAGGGGCGCTTGATAAAAGGAAACAGAGAACTGATACTGACCGATTTCTAAACCCCTCAAATTGAATCTCTGTTTTATACATTGCTGGTCACAGTAAGTTGGTCACTGACACTGAGTCAGGCAGGTAGGGAAAGCAGGCAGCGAGCATCTCTGGTGACAGAAGTAAGCACAGAAGAGGGAGAGCTCCAAAAGTATGAAGTTGCTGTAGTACCCAGCAACACACAGCTTCCAGAGCCTCCAACAGCCAGGGTGGGCAACAATGGCTCCCTTGACAGAAAGCCCCTGATACCTGGGATTTCATCTGCGCAGCCTTCTCCGGATCCACGGCCAGGACGTGCTGGTAGTGGCGGATGGTGTGCAGCCTGTCCTTGTTCTCAGCACGGACGTAGCGCTTCAGGGCCTGCAGGATGCGGTGAGGCTGCAGGATGGGAGCAGGGAGCAGGTCACTGGAGCACTGGAGTCAACCCAAACCCGCAGCCGAAAACAGTACTTCAGGTGTGAGCCTACTTTGGTGCTGGACAGATCTGACACCTGCACTCACCCCCTGGATTTTATTTTATTTTTTTAATTAAGCCTCTTCGACTCAGAACACTTAATTTTAAGTCTGTATGACTCAAAACAGCACACCTAATGAACGGTGCCTTACGGATACCCAACAAAGCAGAGTTTTTTTCCCCAGGCAGGAAGGAGAGGGAGTCAATTACAGACCCTCTGCTAAGTCTGCAGCACCAATTTCCACAATGTCCTAGGAATCAACTCTCAGTTTCTGCAAGTCACAGGCAACCTTCTCACCAAGACATTTCCACCTGCCATCCCACCCAATGCTATCCTACTGGAAAAATGCGTTGGGAAGAAACTCACACGTGGTGGGTCAGCCTGCAGGGCAGCCAGGTAGTTCTCCAGGGCGATGCGACGGCGATCATTCAGCATGGCTTCCACACGAGCCAGGTGAGTCTCCACCAGCTGCTGCTTCTCGCTCGCTGCTTCTTTCTCCAGAGATTTCACCATGGCCTGGAAGTGCTAGAACAAAGAAAGTTCTGTGTGAAACGCACTCTGTCGCCAACAACTACTGAAACTCCTTGGGAACTAACAAAGACTGTCAAACTCCATATCCAACCCATTTACAGTTAGGAGAGAAAGGCATGGAGAAATGCTGATGCAGATTTCATCTCTGCAAATTCAGTAATGATAATTTGCCTTCCAAACTTCCTTCACAGGCTATTTCAAAGGTCTGAAGAGTGAAAAGGACCTTGTTCATAAAGACCATGTTGAGGCTGAGAGATCTGGACTGTGCTGAAGAACTGACACAATATTAACTCTTTCCCTCGACCCTGCAATATGAAAACAAGACTGATCCCTTCAGTTTGGAGCCATTAATTTGAATTTGCAGAAGTTTACAATGGTATTGCATAGGGAATTTTCCATCAGCACACCTTCAGACCAAATCTCTCTGTATTCCTTTAGAAAGGTCATAACCCTCATTTCGAAACCATCCAGAACAGTCCACTAAGTGTTATGTTTCGACAGAAGATAATGACAAACTTTTGGATTTGCACATAGCTCCAAACAGTGAGTTATATTAAAAATGCAGAGGGAAAACTATGTTCCAGGATATAATCCAAAGGGCCTTAAAAGCTGGAGTCAATCACTTAGTTGTATATTCGTTTGAGAGAAATTCAGAGCTGTCACTGCCAGAAGAGTCTTCCCTTAATGATCCCAACACTGCAATCTCTCATTAACTTCACAGTCCAAGTGAACTCTCCTCATAAGGCACGAGATCAGTATTTTGGCACCAAACCAGCTTCATCTGCTGTCTAAGCTGTATTCATTAAGTCTGCCTGAGCAGGAAATGTGTGCCCAGAGAACCAGAGCTGACTCTGAACCAGGCTCTGAGGCCAGTGGTTAGTGTAGAACAGGCCAAAGGTCTGAAATTACAATTTGGCTCCACTGTTGCTATGCTGGAGGAGCGAGATCACTTTCTACTAGTGTGTGTAGGAAAGGACCTGGCATAGTATCAGATCATCTCCAGTTTTAAGAACAAAGCAAGTAATTGAATCAAACCTTCTCTAAAAGGCAGGTGTTGACAGAGCAGGAAGGCTGTTCTTGCATCTCAGCTGTCTTTTGGCTCTGAATATTGCCATCTCTCTCAGTAACTTCCCCCTTTAGGTCCTTCCACTCTTACCTGGATCAGAGTCTGCCTTTCTGCCTTGGGGAGATTTACAGCCTGGTGCTCCGCTTCCTCCCACTCCTTTTTCACCTGGACAGGAAAAGGACAACACATGAACAAGACACAAATTTAAATCTTAACTTTATGAGCTGATTTGCCTTCACATGCAGATCCTATCACAGCCTAGCTGGGTTTTGAAGGCACAAAAGAGGTGTTGTGGGGTTTAAGCCTAGCGCTTAATCCCTCTGAGTAACAAGTCAAGCTTCACAGAATCCCAGAAGGGCTTGGGCTGGAAGGCACCTTAAAGCTCATCTTGTTCCACCCCCTGCCATGGGCAAGGACACCTTCCACTAGACCAGATGGTTCCAAGTTCTGTCCAACCTGGCCTTAAACACTTCCAGGTATGGGGAATCCACAACCTCCCCTGTGCCAGGGCTTCAGCACCCTCTGAGTAAAGAACTTCTTCCCAGCATCTAATCTAATTCCTCTCTCCCAACACCAGACAAATAAAAATCAAACTCCCATGGTGTGGTCATACTGAAAGAAACACACAGAAGGCTGGAAAAAACTGGAAAGCAAGTCACTTCACCACCAATTTTTCCAGAAAAACGGGGGCAGCAACCCAAAACACTAACCAGGGCACAGCACAAAGCCTGAAGGCTGGCACTCACCCGGTCCATGCGGTTGTGGTGCCTGACCTCCAGCTGCTCCTTGGCCTTCTGGAAGCGGGCATGCTCATTGTCATCAGCAGGGGTTTCAAAATAGACATCCACATCATCAGATGGCACTGCATGAAGAGGGAAGGGCAAGCTAAGCGTCAGAAATGGAATCCTGGATTGCAGAGGACAAGGAGAGCAATCTCCATGCCTGCCTAAT
This sequence comes from Luscinia megarhynchos, assembly GCA_034336665.1. Classification (NCBI taxonomy): domain Eukaryota; kingdom Metazoa; phylum Chordata; class Aves; order Passeriformes; family Muscicapidae; genus Luscinia; species Luscinia megarhynchos. The sequence goes on from CM067586.1 coordinate 7,421,203, forward strand.
TAATAGTCTGGCAAGCTGAGCCTACTGAACCACCACGTTTCAGAGTCCGTTTTGTAATCTTTACGGTGCCAATCTCCTGCCCAACATCAGCCCAAATGGCTGTGATGACTACAGCTCCCAACACTGTTTGGCCTGCACAGTGCTGAGGTGAGCAGCACTCAGCTCCAGAAACACATCACCTGGCACGGCAGGATAAAGAACTTCTTTTCCTTTCCCTTCCATATTGGCTTCGGATGGTTTAAGTGACATTCTGTGCATTAGCTGTTCGCTGACAAGCTGGCTCCAGACACCATTAATATGATTAGGGAATTTGACAATAAATCTGCACAAAACCAGTATTTTACACTTCAAACCTACCTTCCCTACCAGACGCACCATGCAGGACTTACAGGCAATGATATTAGACAAGACAGCAACAGAAGGAGGCTCAGTGTGACAAAGTGACTTGTCCAATACACTGGATGGTTTGTAACTTCAAGACATCCAAATTCAACAAGGGGAAAAACAAAATTTCAGAACTGATAAACTTCAAGCATCTACAGAATCTACATCAGGGGCTCTGTATTCCACATACTGCAGTTCAGGAAGTGCTGAAAGTGCTCCTGCTACGATTTTAGGAACTACACATCCCAGAGCCTTTCTGAAAGTTCTGTGGCAAACATGATGCACTCTGTTGTTGCCCTTTGCCTGAGGGAAGGCACAAAGGGACAGTTAAAGCAACTCGCCATCCATTTAGTTATTGAGGTGGAAAAAACTCCAGCATGTCATTAGACAGCACGCTTCAGAAAAAAATTACCTGGCACTTCAGCCTGAACACTGGGTAAGAGTTTTAGCATGCACTGCACCCACCAACCTTCCATCTAACTAGGGGGAAATAATGACAACACACAACACAGGCACTATCGCTGCGTGCAAGGGACAATGTCAAATCAGTCCCATATTCTGGCCCTGCTCCTGGCATTTCTGAACCAGGCTTGGACACAGAACTCTTCCCAGGCCCAAATCCTTCTGTAACAGGACAATCTTTTGTACAAAAATGCTCCTGACATCCGCATCCTTTCTTTCACCATCTCAGTTAGATCAGCCCAATCTAAAGCACTTGCATGAAGCACATTTTGTAAACAGGATTATGGCTGTATAGTCAGGCTGCCAAGCCCCAGATAACACAAAAAGCCTTTCAAAAGCTTTAATGGTAGCTGAAGTGGAAGTGCTGGAGTTCAACAAAAAGATTAATAAGGAGGTTAAAATGTTTTGGTAGTTTTATCATCTGACATAAAAGCCAGTTGAAATTTGTGCCAAAAACCTGAAGCACTCAAAAACACAGGGATTGAGTTGTGATTTGTATTTCATACCAAGCTGAAAATGGGAATCTGAATTCTATACTACTGGTCTGGTCTTTAATTTCCAAAATTAAAATAGCAATAAAATGCCTATTACTAGAACAGTAGCCTGCTTTTTAAGACCTACTGTCAAATATATGCATGGTAACACGACTGGAGAAAGCAAGGCCTCCCTTACACATATTTTGATTAGAAAGCCAGTTAGGCAAGAGATCAGACAGCCCCTGATCGCTGCTATAGATCTGGAAGAGGACAGCTGAGCCCTCAGCAAGAGCTGCAAGTCACCAGGGAGCATGGACAGCATATGGTGAGGGGTACTTTCCCCAGCAACAATCACCCTATGGACTGAAGGAAGCAGAGACAGGAGGAGACTGCTGCAAAGGGACAGACACCAGAACTAAAGGGTAAGCTATGGATGGGTCCTCTATTGCCCAAGGGAAGGAGGAGGAGACACCACACGCCAGACAGACAGCGGCCAGCTGCAAAAGGCCAGTGGGAGGCAGGACTTACTCATCATTTTACACACAGCCATACAATACTCCTCTGACTCAAAATTGTTCCTGTTGCCTCCGCAGCCTCCATATATAAAGCGAATGCATTTTCTCTTGTTAGGATCGAAGTACCAACGAGGCATCACAGCCCGGCAGGGCCCTGTCATGGCCTCCTGGGAGCAGACAGCTGTGTGGAGACGGGTGAGAACATGAGCTGGTGAGGAGCACAGGCCTTGCCAAGCCATTTACATGATGCAGAGGTGGCTCTACTCCACCCCTTCTTCTGAGGCACTGGCTCAGCATTGCTGCTGCACCAACCCAAGGGCTTCTGTCAGTTTTGGGGGATTTAAGATTCCAAAGCATCCATCACAAGCTGGTCAGGGAGATGCCTGCACGTGGTGCTTTGGAGATAGCCAAGCAGCTCACTCTGTCTCTACATGGAGCTCTCACCGTGAGAGATTTCTCCAGAGCCAGCAGGAATCTGTTCTGCTGATGCCACAGCATTATGCCCTGAGTGTCCCAGAGGGAGAGCCTCCACTCTATAAAACCAACAGCATGGAAATCCAGTCAATTAGGGCTGCTTAAAGCATCAAAGGATGTCTGGTTCACAGCACTCTGCCTGGACAGATACCCCACATCTTACAGGGCAGGTGTAGGAATAAGTGAAAAAGCAGGCTAAAGAAAGGGAGTGATCTCCACGCCAGCCTCAGACACTGAGGTTTTAAGGTTTGAAACATCTATGCACCAAAAATTAAAACTTCATGTAGCCATGGCATGGGGAATGCTTCATGGTGAGCCAGCAATAGCAGCTGGGCTGTTTGGAGGCAAGAGAGCAGATATAGCGCATAAATTAGCAACCGTTCATGGTACTTCAGTGAAAAAAGACTGTATACCCCCAAAACAGACACCCCAATCATATTCCTCCAAGCCTCTTACAACACTTGTAGATCTGCAACAGCCCTGTACACGTATGAGCTTAGCCTTGTTTCAGCAAGGAAAATTGTCTGCAGCATGCTGGCATTTTACCAAAAATATGTGATAACTGCTGGCAATGATTCAGTGATCTGAAGATAATTGAATTTCATTCCCTCTCTGCTCCTCCCTCCTCTGCAGACACTTCTACATGCAAAGTGTAGGACATCACATAATGCTGAGGCACCACACCACGGAGCCTTCTGCAAGGGCACCTACCACTCAACAACAGCTGCCATCAGCACAGCAGATTGTATACTACTGCAGAAAGTATACCTTAACATATAATAAAGTTGGGGCAGCTGTGCTGGCTGGCTTTCTTTTGTGGAAGAAAAGTGTTTATGCAAGGCAGCACAAAGGACATTCCTCACCCTTAAAAGACCAGATGGCATGTCTGCAGAATATGGCTCACCACTTTCAGCTTCCTCATTTTAAGCTAGTATAAACCACCAGACTTTAAATTTACCCCAAATGTCCCTTGAAGATTTTCCAAACTTTGCAGATATGGCTTTTTTGACTCATCACTGCACCTTCATGAGGTAGCACGTTCAACATGCTAAACACTGGGCTTCCTGCCAGCAGAACTGCTTTTTACTGCAGAACTGTACCTGGAAACATATGGCCCATGCTCTAGAGAGTTAATTTCAACACCTGAAACAAGCATCATCAGCTTTCCTCTGTTTGCTAACTTATCTGGCAAATAAAACTTCCAAGTGGCACTTACTGACTTAATCAAAACCCCATTACTAATTGACAGCCAACAGGAATGATGTTAAGGGAACAGGAGGCCTGTGCACTGGAATGTATCTTACATTTCATGTCACTGCTCACTTCTTTTTCAGCCATAGCCTTGTCACTGCTGGGCTCTGTGGGGGTCTCTTCATTGTAGTCATCAACCTTGTAGCTGTCATAGTAGTAATCATGATCTTCCACCACATCCTCCTCCTCTTCCCCTTCATCATCCTCATCCTCGTCTTCCTCCACAGCTGTTCCCGTGAAGTCTTCTACACCTGCCTCTGTAGGGAACTCACTGGAGGGACACAGATAAATTAAGGAGTAAAGTTAAGACTAATCACTTGGATGTACCAGAATGATGATTCTTTCCATCTGTTCCAGAAACACCAGAAATGGGAAAAATAAGTGTACTAACTATTGATTAGCCCATCACTCACAGCAAGGGCACATCCCTCACTACAGACACTCCTGTTGCTGCAAGCTGTTTCTCTCCATGGCTCTGGCTTCATCTGGCCTCTTCTCATTTTTCAGTAAGTAAAAGTCTAACCTTGGGGCAGGTTCCTACTGTAGAATCTGAAAATGGTTTGGGTTGGGAAGGACCTTAAAGCCCATCTTGTTCCACCTCTTCCCCTGGGCATTCCACTATCCCAGGTTGCTCCAAGCCCCATCCAACCTGGCCTTGGACACTTCCAGGGATCCAGAGTCAGCCACAGCTTCTCTGGGCACTCTGTGCTAGGGCCTCACCATCCTCACAGGGAAGAATATCCCATCCCCAATATCCCATCCAACGCTGCCCGCTGGCAGGGGGAAGCCATTCCCCTTTGGCCTGCCCCTTGTCCAAAGACCCTCTCCAGCTCTACTGGAGCCTGTTTAGGTATTGGAAGGGGCTCTAAGGTCTCCCTGGAGTCTACTCTTCTTGAGGCTAAATGACCCCAACTCTCTGCAGGGATGAAGGGAGAGCAGGTGTTTAGCTCCTCCAGTAAAAGGGGCACTGCAAAGTCAATTGTCGTCTTCAGGATCAGAACACTCCTTTAGGATACTTAGAAGCACAGAAATTTGGTCAATCCTCACCACAAGGGAGTTACTGTGTGAAACATTCCCAAGCAGCAGCTTTATTGTACAAAGCTGACAATATTGACACCAGTAAGAACTCTACCTCTTGTAAAGGTCATAGTCTTCATCCTCATCCTCTTCCTCTTTGGACAGAGCCTCATCCACAACCTTAGTCTGAGGACAGCAGACATATTCTGTTCCATGAAACTGGTCCACTCCACAGGGCAGCAGCATCCCGTAGCTGTGCAGGATCATCCCTTCTGTCAGACAGGCCTGAAAGGGGAGCCCATTCATGTCAGTTCAGCATCATGCTCTTCCTCTGGACAAAGTTCAAGTTAGCCTATCAGAGGTCCCAAGAATGGTTTAAGTTTTACAGCAAAAACAACAGCAATATACGACCTAAATCTGAACATCAAAGGAAAGTGGATTTAAAATTTGTAGGGTAAAAACAAACCCCACAGAAGTCCCAGATGCAGAAACACCCAGTACGTCCTGGTGTTAACATTTCACGTCCTGGTTCCAACAACTGCTGTTTTGTCAACCTGGCAAAATTCAGGGGGAAAAAAAATAAAACCTTTTGTGCCAACTCAAGGGATGTAAACTTGAAAGAACCAGAAAGGGTGTTTGCTTTTCTGAGCTGGCCATTTCATTAAACTTTATCTATTAAACTTCATATCAGAGCAGGTGAATAATTGCTTAAATGGACTTTGTGTCAAGATTATTTTGCCATGTTGTAGATGAAAATCAATCAGATAATTCAAGAAAAAGTCAAATGTAAACTATGCTTAGACATTATGTCCATATACTTCTCTTAAGCTAAGGAAATACTTGGCTTTGAGGTGCCCAGAAAAGAATGAAGAAAAGCTTTATCATACCCATCAGACCCATTTTGTGCTTTGCTTTGTTACAGCACCGATTTTAAATGAGCCAAATATTGCTGGAAAAGTTCTCCAACTACATTTAAAGTAAATGATTTTCCAATCTGCTAGACAGTAACAAGTTTACCCTCAAAAGACAATTCCTCTAGTACAGCTTTGTTTAGACCGATTTTTGTCACAGGATTTAAAGAAATAGGAATTTTAAGTGGAGCATCCTTAACCTCATCTGGTTAACAACTGGTCTTTGTGTTGCTGTTTCTACAATTGCTGGTTCTACAAAATGCAAAACATGGACATTCTGTCATGATCTTGTTTTTATTACCCCAGCTTCAAATAGGAGTGCAGAGCTTTAGCAACAGTTTAGCTAGTCACATAAAAAAACCACAAAACCACCTCCCCCCCCAAAACTATGGGCTAGATTTATTCTGAGAATATAATCCATCTCTTATGTAAAACCTCCGCTTTCAGTGCCAACAAAACTCAGATTGCTCCCAGGCAAGCTCTCCCAACAAAATCCCCAGTAGCAGAAGGCACATTAAAGCAAAGTGGGCAAGAAAAACAGAAACTATCCTATGCCCACTGTATATCCCAGGAATGAGAAAAGAAAGAGGGATGAACCATTGGTTAAAGCAGTATCCCAGAAAGCTGACTTCAATTCCTAGCTCTGTGATTTGGATAAGCTATTTAGGACAGCTTTTCATGAAGAATAACTCAATTGCTACAGAGGGCTTTTAAGTCACTTGAGTACTTTTAAATTTTTATTTCCTTGCTGTCTGCCTCAGTTCATCGACGGGAACACGGGAATAGTAATACAGAAACACTGCTATGTTCCAGCACTACAAGCATCCACGCGGACAGATCCAGAATACACACTGCTGTCCCAGTGGCTCCATTACCTCCTTTGCCACAGTGTGCCAGTGCTGGTGGCTTTCACACACATCCATGCGCTCCTTGTGGAAGAACCGGCACTTCTCGGGAACCAGCAGGACGTCACTCACAAACTCACCCACTGAAAAACACAACGGCCACAGATCACACTCGTCCAGCTTCCAACAGCAAACAAAGCCTTCATCAGAGCTCCCCCAAAGTGCACTCTGTGCACGTGTGTGGCGGTTTTAGTTGAACCAGGCAGAAGCACCAATTCCAGTGGAGCCATTTTGGTTCACCAATACAAGTTTCCCGGCCAATGCACCAATTCATGTACTGGGTATAGCACTGGTGAAACACCACTGCATCCACTAGAATTATTTACTCATTTTCTGCTGCAAGATAAGGATTAGGAGGAGAGCAAAGCAGGCTCAAAACTTTAAAGGCAATAAAGAAAACTTTATTAACAGAATTAAAAGAAAAAATAGTAAGAAATCAGAATAAACCTTCAGAACACTTCTCCTCCCCCCAACTTTTCTTTCTTTTTCCCACTGAGAACGTAAAAAGACAATTTTGGTCATTTCAATCAGTTTACCACCTTTAAAATAATCTTTCTTCAGTCCAATTAGGGAGACGGAGTCCCTCCTACCATGCCACGGACACTGTTCCACAAGAAACAGTTCTCTCGTGGTTTTAATTTTCACAAACAGCAGCAGCCTGGAAATCTGCAGTCGTGAAGTCCCTCCCACGATTTGGTCATTTTCCCACAACTACCACCATGGGCCATTTCAGCTTTTCGGGGTGCAATTTTAAGGATGAGCTGCTCTAGTACTAAAAACAAAAGATTCTCGTCTTTTATCTTTGGGAACAGACTTTTTCTTCTTCTGTCCCTGGGGCAAGGTTTCTCATCTCTCTACTCTCTCTCTCCCTGTTCAAGCTCCTCATTGAATCGCAGCTACTCTGACATCTGCATGCTTTAACATGGGTGCCTCTGCTCATAGCTGTGCTTACAATGCTACATCCCCTCAATGCATCCCATGAGTTACAGAGAAAAAATCTGATGTATCAACTATATCCTCACCACAGCCTTATAAGAGAATTTCAGTCCAAGACTAAGGCATCTCCTCAGTCTCTTCCCATCGGGAATTTGACTCCTGCACCACTGACCTCGGTGCCTCCATGTTTTTTACTTTACGTGTCTCCACCTTTCCTTTTTCTCTCCCTCGAGAGAGGATTGATGGCTGCAAGTTTCAGCTGTGCACGGACAGAGGCAGGATCTGGCCAGGGCCTGCGGACGGCCGTGGGATCCCTGCCAGGCGCCCGCTCTGCTGCACGGCTGTGCGCCAGCCCTGCGCGGGCCGTGCCGGCCGCGCTCTGCGTGGGGCTGCAGGGCTGCCTCTGCTCCTGACCGCTGCCTCTGCCCAGGGCCAGCAGGATGGCTCGGCAGCTCACGGCCGGCGCGGGGCCCAGCTCGGCTCAGCCCAAGCCTGGCCCGCCTCAGGCCGCGGTCGGAGCGGCGGCGGCCGAACCTCGGCCGAGCCTCGGCGTGGTGGAACCGGCCGGGCCGCAGCTGAGCCAGCCTGGTGCCGCCAGCGCCCCGGTACTGCTCAAAGGCTGGCAGCAATAGAGCTCTTCCCAGGGCTTGTTCCTTTTTAAATGTGGTATCACAGAGGCGCATTCAGCTCTCTGAAGTGGTTTAATAGGGCGTCAGTATTCAAAACTAGATAGCTGATTGGTTCTGTCGGGTCCAAAGCAAGCTGCCGAGGTCCTTACAGGGAATCACTCCCATAGCTCCTGGATTTTTTCCTTAACTAAAAACCAAACTATGTTAAACCATGACAAGGTGCCTTGAGTGTTTGGTATATTCCTAAAGGAGACAAGTCACAGCAACTCTGAAAATTATTTCTGAAAATCTAAAGAAAAACAGAGCCTCAGGGATTCCAAAGTAAAACCCTGACCACGAGGTGATCCTGCTGACCCCTAAAGCTGAACTAAAGGCAGAGTTTATAGTGAAAGTTAATAAATAGTTTTTCTTCCGTGAAAGGATTGCATAAAGAGATTTCACTCAAATTTCTGTGAAGACTGTGTCTACACCAGCAAGTTTCAAACTATTTAATCACCTGTTTTCAAATGAGCTGCATCATACTAAATTTGCTTCATGCTGTCTGCTGCTGTAACAGCCTGGAAATTTATATATGCTAAGTGTGCTACCTATGTTTTCAGTATTTGAGCAAGTCTCGTTTGGTTTTGTTTTGTTTTTTTCCAGATGGTTTAATCAAGATAAACTGCAGCACATTCACTGCCCTAACCAAAACACAGAGGGCTGGAAAATAAAACTATACAGCCTGAATATCAGAGTACAACCAGAGTCAGCAAATACACTGCATTCCAATATCTAGATAACCACAACCTCATCAGCATGGTGAAAGCTTTGGCACAATCTTGGTGTGAAACCAAGTCTTTTGCTTTTGACGAAGGTAGGAGACAATCTCTCTTCTGTACAGACTCTACTCTAGTTGGACTTAAAAGCTATTTAGCCTAAATTTCTATCATCATTGAGTTTGGTACCAACATGTATGAATTAAGGATTAGAATTAAACAAGCATCACTTCCTGTTCTCACCCTGGAAGTCCAGGCAAACACTGCCACTGGAATCAGATGTCAAATTTTCTCCAAGGTGAGCTTTTTCTTTCTTTCTTGCAGATTCAAATGCTGCATTCAGTAATTTTAAAATAAGGAGAGAACTAGATACTCTCAGAAGACCAGAAAAAGATCTTCAGTCCACGTGTTTCAAAGCAGCACACCCTGCACAGATGACCAGAAGCTTTAGCAGTCATTTGGTAAAATTGGAGAAAAGCTTTCAAGTCAAAGATTTTCTCACAGTCTCCACAAAGTAGGATTCTTTGTCCAACCAATCTTTCACACAATCTTTTCAAAATGTATTTTAAATATCGATTGCATGACCAATTTTTTTGCATCTCCTTACTGCTGATACTAAAAGATCACAGACACATCTACAAAGTACAGAGAAGTTAAACAGTTTAGACTGCCTGGTAAATGAAGATAATTAAGTCAAATTACCTTCATCACCCTTTAGCAATTACTTACACTTTAAACTAACAGAGAGATTGTATTTTCCCCATTTTCTTATCTCAAAACAGGCCAGTTAGAATTTTGAGTCAATCTTTCATCCTACCCTACCATCAAAGGTTTAAATGCTTCTGGTAAGACAAGTAAAACTGAACAAACTTTAAAACTAAGAGACCGTGGTTCTGGGGCTGAGGCAGGAGATTCATGGGTTCTTCTCTTCACCTTTGAAATACAAAGGAGCTTTCCTTTGTGGGGAGGAAAATTAAACAGGGTATGGTGACAGGATCCTACCTCTGCACTAATGTATCAAGGAAAACACCATCAGGAAAGGGAACAAAATCCCACAGTTTGACTATAATCCCAGAGAAATGCCTCATCCATTTACAACAAGCAATTTGTGGAATGCTAAAGACAAAGAAATTTTATAGATATATGTACTCCAGACTTGCAACTCAGATTTGAAAACCAAAGTGGTCTCACAGGCTGGGGCCTGCAAGTTATGAACAGTGACATACACTAATGAAAAACCTGAATAAATAGTTTAATGCTTAACAAATTTTGGGGCAGTGTCAGTAAAATCAGCTTATTTCTCAGCTGGAGAATATGCTTGCGGAAAGATTTTTTCAGAAACTGATTACTCCTTATAAATCCAGGGATCTTGATTTTATCTTTATTTCTATCAGAAGTTCTCCTTATGATCTTGGTTGTTTCCCAAACCTCAATTTCCACATCTATAAAGACAAGCACCTTTCTCCCAGGATGTGCCCGCAATAAATTTTACGTTTAATGAAGCACTTTATGATTGTCTAGTGGAAGGCATTACATAAAGGACAAAGTACACACATGGTTCTGCTGCTTTGCTCGTGTTCCCCCATGTCAAATCACACAGTAACCTGAGATATGGACACAAATTATGAAAACTGGTTCCTACTGAATGCTCCCAGCAATCAGACTCTCCCAAGACCTCTTACAAGTCTTTTCCAGCAGATAATTGAAAAGAAAGTCAACCAGCTGAGAATAAGCTCACTCCTAAGAGCACATGTGGTGCAGCACAGTGTCACCCACAACCCACAGGTCAGAAGTTAACCAGTTAAAACATGCTGCCTGATTCCAGTGGGTGGGGAGATTCTGGAAAGCACCACGAAATCCATCCCAGTTTATCTCATTCTTTCACAGTTCAGAATGGGGACAGGGGATACAGCTGCAAGAAAAACGCCTCTTTGAAACAGCAAAGTTTAAATATAGTCATTGAAACAGAATAGAGATCTCTTGCCAAGACCAAGCAGGAAGCCTGAGCACACTGAGCATTTAAGTCTCCAAGGCAACAAAATATTAAAGCTTCACAAAAATAGGATCAAAGTATTAAATCCCAGTGTCTTTGTGGTACTCAGATACAATAGCCTTCAGGTTTTTATGGCAATTGCAGACAGAATGGAGATTTATTTTTCATGCCAGGCACCATTATTCTACCACATCTGTTACCAAGCTGCCAATTTGCTCCAGAAAGGCAGAGTACCATCTTGTGGAAAGAAAAACATTTCAGTGGAATTGTGAAAATGACAACCTGACACAAGTCTTACAAACTGAGTTGCTCTCTCTGTAAGAATCCAGAAAGCAACTCCTTGCTTCTTGCACAGGAATGCTCAGCACACACTCACCCAGGCACTTGTAGGGCACGACGATGTGAGTGTGGTCCTTGCACTGCTTCTTCCCACGCTTGCACCAGCTGTCAATGCTGACCGGCTGGTTTGCTTCTACCACGTTGGTGATCTGAAGGTCTGGGTACATCTGGGGAACAGCACAGAGAGAGGTTTCTCTTCAGAAAGGACAGAGAATGTGAGGAGCAGCTCCTACCACAGTAGTAAGGCTGATTCCCTACACAGGAATTAGCTGGAGTTTGTACATGGATATACACTCTGCTCTGAATCAAGCTCAGAACAGCTGGAGACACAAAAAAGCTCCAGCTGTCTGTCACACAGGGCTTCAGAAATAGATATGCCACTGCTGTGAGGCAGAAGAAAGCCAGGTCAGGGCAAGAGTCCTCACTGGCACTAAGCTGAGAGGTCTGAATTTGCACAGCAGTGGAGGAGGAGCATTTGGATATTTGGGTTTGGAGGAGATGTAGCTGTTTAATTCTTTCCAGAGCAGCACAATACCCCTGGAACAGCAATCATCAACAAATAGGGTGTAGTAACATCTTCAGACTCTCACCACTTGTTAAGTTATGCACCCACCTCCTCAGGTTTCCTCATGCCTGGTCCATTTATGATGTATTCATTTGATCCTTACACCCTGCTCAAGCTCTCAAGTCCAGACATTGACTTCTATCACATGAAAAAAATGCAGCCCCAGCTATATCAGCCTTGTAAAACAGCTAAAAAAAAAAACTCTCCCAGTCCAGTCATGGTACATTCTGTTTCTTTCCCATTTAAAAAAAAAAGTACATTTCTTGTGGTATTTTACATGCCTGCCACCTTACAGGAGCAATTAAAGACACTGGAAAAGATCAGTATGTTACAATATCTGGAACACACTAGAAGATGGTTATATACTTTTCAATAAAGTCTAAAGAGTTTTAAAATCCCGACAAACTTCGAAAATATTTTTCTAATATTCTGGCTAATCTGAACATGTCACTGAGAACAGCACAGCTGTATTCTACCTAGAAGTGTGTCAGGCTCCATTTTACACAAGAAGAAGCAGATATTGATTAACCAGCTCAGCGGCAGAACATCGGGGTGAAGCCCTGCAAACATATAAGATACCTCTGACTTACAGACCAAGGACCTTCTGTAGTAGCTTCTAAATCGTACTGCACTGTCCTCCCTGCTCCTCCTGGACAAAAGCACAGCAGGACGGCACAGGGAATTGGACTAGGCAAAAGCAAGCTCATCTCCTACAGAGTTAGCTTGCTACTGAGCAACTAAATTGGAATCCAATTCCTTCACAGGCAATGAAGATTTAGGATTACACAGAAAATCTCACCTCCTGGCAGTATTGCAGAATCTCCTCCTTTCTTCCAAAGCAGCTCTTGGTCCCAGAAGTGTCAGGTTCCCATTTCCCAGTCTGGATGTTCACATGCATATTTAGCTTCCCACAGAACATGGCAATTTGAGGTTCTGCCACTGCAAACCCTGTCCCAGCATTAGCTGCAAGGGCCTGTGAAGACAAACCAAAACAAAACACCTTGACTGCATTATCTAACCAAAGGCTTATCAACTCCAAGAACCAGAAACCCTCTGGCATCTTCTCAGACAGCTCCTGCTTGATCAGGATATCAGTGGAGTCTTGCAAACTATTTTGTAACAACATTCCTTAAAATGCTGAGCCCACCAAGTTTTCACCAGCAAGGCATTTGTTTTCCCAAACCCTATTTTTATAATTGAAACAACAGCTTACTAAATCCAAGAGTAATTCCCACTGAAAGGCTGCACCTACATGGGCTAAACAAGATGTGTGAAAAACTTACTAAACAACTAATACTAATAACTTTTGGCAGAAGGACCTCTGTGAAGTATCAAGCAGGTATTATCACTACCAATAAAATAACTGTGTCCCACTGCAAGAATCCTGCTCAGTGTTAAAAGCTATGCGTTTAGCCTAACATCTTTGAATATTTGGGATAGAAATACCTAGGATTTTTGCTCCAACATACAAATAAAGATAATTTCTGCTGAGTTAGAAAAAACAGCTGTGACAGCCAACTTCTCAAAGCCTGTTGTGTCCCATTCAGTGCACTCTCATGGGGAGCCGTTTCAGATGTGCATTTTGTGCACTTCCAAAACTGTACCAGTACACAAGAACCTGACAGCCCAGGCCCACATTTGGGGAAACTGCAGACTGATCAATGAAAACAAGGTCAGGGCCCCTTTCTGAAATCTTGCTGGCTAACCAAAAGAGGAGTAAATTAAATTGCAGACTTTTTTTTTTTTCCTGAGAAGACCAAGTGGATGGTGGGAGCTGAACATGCTCTCCTTAAATAACTACTAGCTGTTGTAAAACAGAAAGGTATAAGGCAAAAAAACCCAGATGAACTCCAAAAGCTCTTTAAGGTGTTTAGGGGAATGGAATCCATTTCAACTACTCCAGATAGAAACAGCAATGCACAGACTCTGCTGGCCTTAAGCTGATTTCCACTGGCAGGCAACACAACCTCAGGCTCCCAGTCCTGCCTTCATATTTAACATTTTGTGCACTGAAAAATGCATGAATTACTGTGGGCACTGTTCATTCCCTACTGCTTGCAGTCCCCCATCAACTCATATCAATATTTGTATGCTTAAAGGAAATAAAGGAGCAAAGAGTAGAATTCAATTGGACAACTTTGTGCAGCTCTTAGTTACTGGATATTAGGAAAAAGAATAACTCCATTACCATCAGATCATTTTTCCCCCTCCCTTCATCTCTCTGCCTGGAGATAAGACATTTCAACACTCAGTAATTCAAGGATTGTTTAGTGCTGAACACAAGATTAGTGCTTGGGGGAAAAACCAACCTGAGGAACAAAAGCATAAATTCAAGCATTAAGGGCAGAAAAATGGCCCCTTGAGTTTTAAATACTATTCACCTGCGCATCACTTAAGAGAAATAGTCTCACACAATTAGTTTCTACTTACTCTGATCCTTCCAAACAACACGTGCCCATGACAGCATGTTTTAGCACAGACCACATAGTAATGAAATATCAAACTACATGTAAGAGATAGCAGCACTGATGTCCCAGTATCAAAATGCTGCCAAGTTCACATATATTTTCAAGTTTACTGTGGGTATATGTTTTTTGCACACTCTGTCCTAAGGAAAAAAGAGCCATGTAGTTCAGGTACAGAAGGAACTCTGACAAATAGACTGAAGCTGGTAATATGGTTCATTAAATTGCTTCTTTCAGAAATCAAGCTTTTAATAAACATCTTACAAGTGCACACAGCAGAACCGGTGACAGGTCTTGCACCACCCTCCTCCCTGATGCATCTTTTCAGAAGAAAAATGCAAAAGTAGAATGATCCTTCAAAACTCTCTAAACACGCACAAACTTTTTAAGAGGCCTTTTTTATCTCTCTAAACAAACACCACTTTGGTACCAACAAACATTTTCCAGAGAGCACGGGACCTGACATGCTGAAGGAAACAATCCTCAAAACAGTTTTGTTTGATGACAACATTGCAAACACATCCAAGTTCCACTCCTGGAAAAAAATGAAAAAAAAAGCAAGATCGAGAACCCAGGAAGCAATAACCTTTGTATGAATACAGGACATCAAAAGTGAATAAATGTATGTGCCATGATGGCACTGCTGATGCCGGGAATCTGGCTCCTTCAAAGCAAACTTAATAAGTCTGCAGCACAATAAAGGAACTTCCTGAGCAGGAGAGGTGCAGGCTTCATCAAGTAGCAGAAACATGAATAAGTAATCCTTTCATCACACCTCTTGCATGAGCAAAACTCCTGTTCAAACACATACCAACCTCCTGAAATCATGACCACCCCTTATTTACATACTGATGTGAGCCAGTGTTTGCTTTTGCTGTCTCTCCAGCTTGCTCTCTGCAAAGGTATCATTCCTCCTTCTTGGATTGCTCACATAGTTTTCATATCAGTCGAGTGCTGTTGCCGTAGCTACCAGAACATGCTAAGCCCCAATTCACAGCTGAACAAACGAGACTAATTGCCTGATTTCATCACTTTTAATCAACCGGCAGAAATCTTCTCTTGAATTGTGCTGTTGGGCAAGTTAATTATCTTTGAGATACACCAGTTGATTCTTTAACCCCAGGACCCGCAAGGCAAAATTTTTGAGCAATGGGCTTTGATTTTTCTTCCACTGGCAGCCCACTCCAGCCCTCAATCATATCAGTCATTTAATTTAGTACTTTAATCTCATTTTATTTGTAATGAGAGAATACAGGACCTCCAAACTTCATGGAGGCCACACCTATAACACTCACACTGGAACAGAGAAAAAGTTCATCAACAAGAACCTTTTGGGAACAAGCACCTTTGGGATGTTTCCCACAACAGTGTATGAGAACAGGAAGCAGATCCCTCAGGCTACACTCAAGCATCACTCTGCAAAAGGAAGGCTGTGGATCATGCAAACGAGCATGAAGCTTGGGATAAAGCCACGTCCTTAGCTAAGCTCTTTAGTACTTCAGAGAATTCACCCATTCCACATTGCAAAGGGATGAACAAACCGACAGCACATTTTTCTGTGGTAATTTCCCAGCCATAAATGGAAGCAGCTGCTTCTTTTAGTGCTGGAGAGCGACTATTCAATCCCTTAAATAAGAAGCCTGACAGATCAGGAGGGGCAACACACACGATGGAAGAAAGTTCATCCAGCTGTGTATGTCCTTGCTGAACATTATTTTAGTAGCTATTAAACTATTAATACATACCCATAACATGACAGCAAGACAAATGTTATTTGAGAAATGACCGTTACTTTCCTCACTGGAACTTGAATTTGCAAGATGTTTCAGGAGAAACTGCGCTCTGCCTTTTGGTATAATTCTATAATCCAGTTTGCTTTCCAAGACGAAACAAGCTTTTGATTCCATAAACACAAATCTCTGACCAGTTAATCTTAGTTAAATTCCTCACTCTGCTATCCAGTGCCTGATTTATGGTCCTGAAACACTGGAATTCAAGCCCCTAAATCTTCCTTTTCTCTGATGGAAGTGTCTGCCCGAGTATCCTGGCTTTTATTTACTAGTGGCCTCTTCAGCTTGTGACACAGGGTTTGATGTGTGAGCATTACCTATCTGGAGGCCTGGGCTCCAGGCACTAAAAAGGGTCATATCTCTTCTTCCTGCAAGTACACCCCATTGGAAAGGAGGGACACAAGGCTTTAGTAAAATAAAGAATATTTTACATCTACCACTGAAACACAAGCAGCATCTTGCAGTTCCAGTTTATAAAGACCTAAACATGAAAACCACATCCATGCCCTTTTACTTTTATTGCCGGGATCTGTTAAACCTCATCACAACAAAACTTACTTCACATGCTGTCCATACAGCTCCCTATGGAATGCTACTCTGGAAAACCTTCTGGCATGCTGCTGGGGACTTGAGCATTGAAGAGTGATTGAATCTCTTCTGTTGTGAAGAGAAGCTGATAATTATGATTCACAGAAATTAGTTCCTGAGAGCTTTCCTTAACAGCAAAGTATCTGCAAAATAACACATTTAACTAAATTCTGCATTTTCAAGAAGGTCAAACATGACCATAGTCTCATCCATCTGGCCATATTAGCCAAAATGAGCCTTTATTCCAGCAAAACCAGAGTAGATGGGAACTTTAGAAGCGTGGAGAGCCTGTGAGGAGAACCCACACCACCCACACTTTCCATTAGGCTTCCTCTACAGCAACACGAGTAGCTCTCTGCATAAAACCGTGGAAGATGAAGCTGTTTTAAAACTGAAACTCCAACCTCCAGAATACATCAGCTGCTGAAGAAAGCTCCAATGGAGAACTGCATTGACTTGGTGGCCAGAGAACAGATCACTGACTGTTGAGGGCATACCCTGCCTTAAGCAACAAGGCAGGGCCCTTTGTAGGATTCTCTACAGGACAGATCAGATTTCCTGCTCCTGAGAGCTACACGTAATCCACAATCAGTTGCTGCTACACTGACAAAAAAAAAGGATAGGCAGCGCTTGGAAAGATTACTTGCGCTGTTTGTTTTTAATTAAGCAAAGGCCCTTGAAAGCAATACTGGTTATTAAATCAGGGTCCACGAGAATCACGTGGGACTTCAGAACAGGCTGTTTGGCACTGTCCTTATTTAGGCAAATCACGCTACCCATTTTAAATTAAAGGAAAGGAAGAAATTTTTCTGAATTTGTTTTTAAATTACATTTCCTACTCTATCTGAGCAACTCTGCAAATCTCCCTATGTCAGTGCAATACCCACAGTTACGGAGGATGTAAGTTGAATGCTTTCAAGACCACAGAAACTTTTAACAGTTCCTCTGACACAAAAATGAGCCCTGTTACCTTACCAGCCTTCCTAAGAACACAACCCTCTACAGCTGCTGCTTTTGAGTGTGTGAGAATTCTAGTATTTTCCCTTTCTGGGCTGGAAAATCGGTGTGAACATTTGTGCAGGGACTCAATTGCCGCAGCTGCACCCCCGTATCACTGCTGCCTCCACCTGATGTCTATGGGTCTTTCTCCTTCCACAAGGAGAGGCCAGCCCTTGGGAAAATGAAAACTAAGAAGAGCTGCAGTCACAAACTGAAGCTATTGGAAGGAGAACAAC
The DNA here is from genome assembly GCA_034336665.1 of Luscinia megarhynchos. NCBI lineage: Eukaryota > Metazoa > Chordata > Aves > Passeriformes > Muscicapidae > Luscinia > Luscinia megarhynchos. The sequence continues at coordinate 7,438,893 of CM067586.1, forward strand.
TGGGCTGGCATTGTAAAGCACAGCCCTCCTGGATGAAAACATGCCACAGGGCCCTTAAATCTAACATTCATTGCCATGAATCTCACCTGGGAATTAGTGGTCAGTCAGTCTTCAGAGAACCAACACTTCAACTAAAAAGTGAGAGAAGTTGGCAGAAGGACTTTACACACAAGAACTTCTGGACAGAATACTTAAAATTCCCCTGGTTTTGGATTTCTAACTTGTAAATGCAAGCAGAGCTCTCAATTCATGCTTCAAATGTTTTTTCATGCTTTGTTTTCCTTAGCTCCTCTTCCTGCTTTTATTCAGCAGATAGGTGGCTTGAACCCAGGAAGGCTAATGAATGCCTGACACAGCAGGCAGTAAATCTACAGACTAGCAGCTCATCCTAGCTTTATTGCTTTATTTTTTTTTAAATTGCTGATAATTACAATAATGCACATGGGCAGGGGTCCAAGACAGGAAGAATTACTGTCTGCAGGCAGATCTGGTGTGAGCTGATAATACCAGCCTGTGTTTGCTTTTGAATTTAAATGGCAGAAATCTCACTAAAGCAGTCTTTGGCTTGCTTTAACTTGCTGGAAGGGGTGGAGCTCTCATCTGCTTGTCCTTTACTGACTTTTGTGGTAGAGGAGTATGCACCAGCAGAGTACTGGGAGCCAAGGCAGGAGCTGCAGTGGTAGCTGGGGTGCAGTTTATACTCAGATGCCTTTGTTTATGGCCAACATGAAACCTTGAACACTCGGAAGTTCAGTGACAATAATTCATGTATCTCCATATGTGCCAACAGAAACCGTAGGATTACAACGACCTGCTGCAGCCTGAAGCATTCCTTACTGCTTTGCACATTCCACTGCCTTTCTACAAGGAAAAGGGGAGATTTCAAAGTACCTTCGACTCATGGGTAGGCTTTTGCCCTTGGAATTTGTACTTAGGAGGTATGAGATTATTTCCCCATCCCCCACTAGTTTATCATGCTTCATAAGGGTGCACATGAGTCGGACGGGCACATAATCTGCATCTGAGGTCTTTACACTGTGAACTGCTGCATTTCAATAGGGAGTGCAACACCGAAGGCAGTGCTGGTGCACAGCTAGGCTGGGGGAGTGGTGATCAAATCCAGGAAAGCCACAACTCAGCACTGCCTCAGCTTCCTGAAACTGCTTGTGTAACACGGTCGCCTTTGGCATTCTCTTTTCTATCCCTGGAGAGACAAAGTTCATAGCAACTCCACTGGAATATTCCCTGAACAAATGTTACTGTACCCAGAACTGTGTCCTCTGAAAAAGATTAATTTCAGGGCCTCAAGCTTTCAGAAGTACAGCTTGGGTATAATGGTTGGGACTGGAACAGCTAAACACAAAGCCTCCTTAAAAATAAGGGTGAGAGAAGAGGAAAGCACGAGCACTGATAATCCTCACACAGAACACAGGTAGTTCCAAATAGGTCTAATCAGCCAGGTCGCTTTCCACATGTCACAAGGGCATCAGGGACCATTTCCAAGTTGAGTCAGACAGACAGTGTCACAGCCACTTCCTTCCCCTTGCAGCAGAACACTGCCACGGCACTATTTAAAGTTCCCTTTTTAGGGCGCCACCTTAAGTCCTATCCCAGCACAGGGAGCCAGGACTATTTATCACTGGCCTAAACTGAGGCACAATGTCAAGTGACTCCCCTAAGGTCACCCAGCAACAGGCTCAGCTCGGTTTAACACTCATCTCGCTCCAGTCTGTGTCATCACTGTGTCTTGTATGGCTCTACTAATTACCACTTTCCCACATTAATTATTTGGGCATCTGAGGCACAGAGACCCAAGATGTCCTGTTAGCCAGTCAGCAAGTGAAAACTTGAGTGCAAGTTAATGTTTTCACATTCACTAATATTCTACCAAAAAGATGGCCATGGGGCAATTCTGCCTTCCTGGACTACCAGAAGAGAGATACAAACCAAGGCCTAAGGACAGCAGCTGTGACTTAACGGTGTTTGAAGAGTTTAACTCTCAGGTCTTTCTTTTCTGAGCTGACTGTTAATATGAACCATCACTGCTGATACCACAAAGGCATCATTGAGAGCAGCACATGCGGAGGAGTACTGAGAAATGCTATTTAGTAAGTAACTTCTCCATGCTTTGATATGAAAATTCATGCCATCTTAAGATACTTCAGCTACACAAGAGTGAGGGAATATAATCACTGTAGTTATCAGGATACAGATTCCATAATATATAGAAAAGTACATTCAGAAAACCTTTCATCACTTCAAAGCAATCTGTTCAAGGCAAAAGTAACTCCTGGACTAAAACTCATCCCAAGTCACACACCCACACAAGTTCTCCACTAACTTCCCTAGTGGCCAAAACAGGCAGAAAGGAGACAGAAAAATTTGTTAACATTAGGCAGACAGAAAAATAAACCCCTTACTACTGATTCAAAGTGTTTTAGCATTCCAGGAGGGAACAAACCAAAATTCCTTCCTCAAAACAGCATGAACATTTGTTTTACAGATCCTGTGAAGCTCACTGGGAGTTGCACAAAAGAGCCACCACAGGAACCTATAGTTCCTCAATCCATCCACTTGTCTGACCACTAGGCTGACTCCAGATAAAAAGGTTGCACAGATTGTGTTTTTATCTAAAACACAATGATCCAAAAGGCAAGCAGGAAACCAAAGAGCACATTTCAGAGAATTTGAAGTGGCAAGGAAACATTCCTGAGGGGGGAAAAAAGCGAGATAAAAGAAGGATAACAAGCAGGAATGTGGTTTGCAGTGCAGTCTGAGTTTGGTTCAAGTATCCATCCCCCTACAGATGGTTTTCAACATCACAGACTGATTATTTACGTGCACAGACTGCATTTGTTTTTGAACATGATAGAATACTTACTCGGGATTTTTAAGCCCTGCAATTAGGCTACACAGCAACTTCCCGACAGCACACAAGAATGATTCAACAGGTCCTGCTCTGACCATGCTGGAGCTCTGCGGGTCATGCCTACTGCTTTCCAGCCCTAAATTCATAATCTTCTGTAAAAAACCCCAAAACTCAACCCAATTAATCGGTAATTCTGTCCTCCAAACAATTCAGATCTGCAGAGGAAACCATGAGGTTTTTAAGTCTTTGCTTTCCAAACCATGCTAATGATCACCTTTTGAAAACTGGAAAAGACAGCTAAAATACAGGGCTGCTTTTGTCCTTGCTACTGCTCCCTGAGTTCTGCCAAGCTTATGCTGATCCAGACCCAAATTAACAAGTTACCAAAAAAATTATGGAATAGCCTTGCTGTTTCCAGCATAAAAACTGAGGATACTTTAAACTTTTTAAGTGCACCCAACAGCAAAGATTAGTTCTACAAGTTCCAAGTCTATGAAAATAGTCAGCAGGTAGTATGTGATACTGAGAACAGGTACTCAGGAAAACTTTGGCTCGTAATAAATCTATTTAAAAATAATGGAAATTGGTATTTTAAACCAAAACCATCTTCCCATACACCTCCTGTTACTTATTCAGAGTTGGTATGAAGCATCTTTCAGGCAGCAGCTTACATGACTGCTCACATACAAAGCATAATCTTTTAAGAACCTTTAATATCTAGGTGTGCAGAAATCAGTGCTTTAAAGAGATTCCTATAGTGATGCTATAGGTTTGTTCAGCTCCAGTAAACAAGATCCCTTTCCTTGAAAGAAAACTTCATCATGAATACTGTGCCAAGAAAGTTTAGTTTATAGTTAGCTGCTCATTAGGGAAAGCTCCTATCACTCACAGGAAAAAAAAAAATGCAAGAGAATTAATTAGGCAAAGTCATCTTAAATTGTCACCAAAACAGTGTTCCATTTTCCTGACTGCAGCTATTTCTGACGCCAGCAATAAAAGTGGTGAAAGGCTGTCAGTTGCCCTCCACTACTGCCAGCAAACTGAAGGTGAGGAAGCAAGACCTCAAGCAACAGCAGAATGAAGAATGCCAAGCACCACCCTGGTTGAGTATGGAAGAGGCTGGAGTGCAGGAAGAAGGCTCCCAGCAACATTTCTTACTTCCAAGAGACTGAGGGCAAAATATTTATTTGTTCATTTTTAAGCTTATCACACACAACCAACCACTCCTCAGAAGATCCTGTGACTGTCAGCAGAATTCAGGTTCAAATCTCCCAATTTACCTTCTTCCAAAGCAGAGGACAAAAAGTGGATTTCTGTCCATTCCCTGGAACTCAAACACCTGGATTAAGCAGTCTGATATAAGAGAAGTCAAATGACAAAAAGCCTTTTGAAGTATCCCAAAATTTGTCAGCAGCAGGGTCACAGAAAGGACCACAGCAATGGCTTAATGAATTTCAATTTTTTCCACTCTTTAAAAGCAATCCTTGGTAATTTAGCAGCATTTTATTTCTGAAGCACTAACTCATCAGCTGGGGCTTAACAGTCACAGCACTATCCCACAGCTACGCTTGCACACAAGCTCTAATGGACATATTAACCAGTTCCTTCACAGGAAGCAGCAAAGCTCTACTTAGAGCAGCTGCCTAATGCTATTAGAAAATTAAGTGGTAATTTATAGAACATACTCAAGATGGCAGAGCTAAGATGCCCATTACTGATTTTGCTGATCCAGAAAGTAAAGCTAGCTCCACAGAAGCAAGCCTAGAACCTCCAGCATTTCGGGGCTATCACTGTAGTGTATTTGCCTGGGTTCGCATGTTGAACACCTGAATTTCTTACGCTGATTTTTATAGCTCTCCACTCTGTTGAGCCGTATCAGATTGTGTAGCACTACATGGAAATAAAACAAAATGGGAGAGGTGATTTTTATCTTTGATAAAAGGAGATTTTAACTTGTTAATAATCTCTCCCAGATTCCAGTGGAAAGAATGAACCCTGTGTACACTGATAATTTTTTCCTTGATGTTTCTTTATGCATTTTCTGAAAAATCTCAAGTGGAGAAAACATGGTTCTTTAATGTCTGCTCTGCTGAAATACAATTGACTAAGATTAGTGGAAGAATTTACATGCTGCAGCTGCATCCACCTGATGGTCAGGTCCTGATGAGTTTTAAGTAATTTGACACTTCACTGAGGGCTTTCTAAGCACAAAGCCATCAGGTGCTGAAAGCTTTATTCCAAAGGTGGAAGCAAAAACTGCCTGTTCTGCAAGAGCAAGGGAAATCACTCTCTGAAAAAGAGCAGGCAGAACAGTTTTAGACAATCTTGTTATGCCTTAAAGAGGCACTATCCACCGAGAACCTCCATCACTTCAATTGATATTCCTCTTCAAGGTTTCTGAATGTACTAGTGGTTTTTTATACCCTTTGCCTGGGCTGTCCAGAGCAGCTCTTTTTTTTTTTTTTTTTTTTTATTTTTTGGTATAAAGACCAGCTGGAAGAACTGCAAAGAAAACTGTGAAGATATGTTATTTTGAACACAAGCATTCCAAACAATTCCTTATTTTCCTGCTTGGAAAAGGCTATCAGGCAGGGAAAGAAGCAACTATTGACTTCTGCTTAGAGATGTTTTTCCTTTGCCTGCTCAGATGCTCTTGGAAGACACACTTGAATGACAAAGAAATAAATGGTCAGCCTTTCACACCAGTTTTGCTTTCCTTGACCCCGCAAGCAGACAAGGACAGCAATGGAAATGCTGACTTAACATACAAATCTGATTGCTGGGACAGTGGTTGGAGGGTAGATTGATCTGCCTATTGATGCAATTGGCCACTCATCATTTTCCTACCCATGGGCTGAGTCATTTCAGTAGCACTTTCCCAAAGCCAAAGGACTAAAATGTTGCATAAAGCTCTACCCTTGGGGAGTGGTGGTTTTATGTTCCACTGGTCGACTTCAGACATGGCCCACTAAGGTGATTTTAATTCAGAAACCCAGCTATGCACACATCTCAGCTGCAAATATTAACTTTGCCAGAATCTAGCAAATCCCTGATGTGGATTAGCCCCACAGAATCTATTCACATGTCTCAAATCGTGAGAGAGCAGCACATCAGGAAGCTATGCTAAAATCATAGCCCGATGATGCAACAGCATTAGACAGCCAGAAACATACCTCATTCTAATATTCTTACTTTGGACATCTTACAAAAGAAAAAAAAATCATTTCGAGCTGAAATGAATTCCTTATCAGACCATGCTTTAATTATCCTGGAGGCTGCCTCTCCCTGCACAATTTCCAGCCCACCTGGACAGCAGTGGGACCAGTACTGCATGGATTTGTGTTACGAGGCTGGGAACATTCTGAGAATATTGCACCGAGAACTGTTGTATCTCACTGTAGTACCTGCTGGAGGAGGAAAACAGGTTTGGCAACCAGTACAAAATGGATCTGTGGGTGTCAAGGCTGCATGGCAACTCTACGGCCTGGACAACAAAGGCAAATGGAGCAACTATTCAGTCACACAATTGCATTAGAGGTTGTCCATATTTTCATAGCTATGCCTACCCAGAGAGGCTGGAATCAATAAGAACGTTCCTCTGCTTTGGGTTGCTCCCAAGGTTAATCCACTGCAGGAAGCATCCCTAACAAATAGTGCCAAGCACACCCTTCTGAGTGACACTCAGGAATCAAGTGAGGCAGATGGAAACAACTATCCACTCAAACACAGCAGAGAAAAATGAAAGCAAGAAAGTGGGTCCACAGACAGCACTAGGCCAAGCATTTCCATATGCAAACTAAGCACTGGTTTCATCTTTCTGTAATATGAGCATTTCCAATCTGGCTCAAGTTAAAGATGTTCCCATCCTGATGCATTCCAACAGATTGTATTACTCCAGCATGTTCAGTCTGTCCATATCTTTACTTACAGGACATTTGGTATATTTGACAGCTTAATGACTATTATAATCCTCTTCATCAGTGAAGAGCATCATCCTGGACATGCTGCAGAGAGAGACTGAGAGGGATGCCGCTCAGAGACCTATCTGAAGGGCCACTCCAAAGCACAGCAGTCATTCCAAAGTAAATATTACAAAACAAAAAGAAATCTCTGCTTGATCTGGTGTATCTAAAGCTTGCTGTTATAAACAGTGAAAATCAGCAAAAAGCCCTCTTTTATGGCCTGAGTAACAGCTTACAGCAGGTCAGCAGCATCCCTCTTTAAAAAAAGACAAAGGACTCTTATTGGAAATGCATTTCCAAGTCAACACAGGAAAGAGCTGCTGAAAGTTTAGCACATTAAACCCATCTTTGCTAATGCCGCTGCCAGCTGTGCCTAAATGTTTCTTATACCCCCAGTTATAAGATCAAAATAAATGTAAGAATCACAGCCTAAGAAATAAAATGACAGAAGATTACGAGTCAAGTTATCAGCCACCTAAATAATGAGGAATAATGATTCAGATTTTTGCAGAAAATCTTTAAAGAGAGTGACACAAACCTCAAAAATCCAAATTGAAACTAAGGACAGCAAAGCAAATGAAATAAAGTCATCTTTGCTTTTGCCTGGAGCAAAAGGCAATTTAGGGTCTTGGAAAGCAGTGCTCCTCACGTCTTTGCTACAGCACACATGAAGCTTGCAGCCCAAAATTTTCCTAGGTGTCTCCATAATATTCTTCCTTGGAGCACGCAGTTTAGCAGTTAGCACACACACCAGTAGAAGTATGACAGTGGCCATTTCAGAACAGCACTGCTCCTGAAATCCATCAGCATCTATTACAAAAGGACTACAATGCTGCATTCTACTCAGGGCCCTGCAGTGAAAGAGGGAATTAGCATGCTGTAGATGCTCTGTGGAAGGCCTCCCATATAGTTATACTTTGAAAAGTATTCTCCTCATCATACTAATTCCCATGTGAAGCAAGTAGCAAAAGCTTGCTCAGTAGAATGGAGTGCAACAAATCCGTCCAAACCCAGGAATTTGAGCCTCAACTTCAAAATGCCTTTTGTCTATACTGGGGATTTTAGATTTAAACATGTTCGAAAGACGATTTCCTGCCATTTTAAAGCCCTACTATGTGAGGAATCCAGCTGTTCTAGCTCCTCTTCCTGGCAGCCAGGATGCAAAGGGAAAGACCTGTTATGCAGGGAGAGATCAGCTGGGTTTATGCTTATTTCTTTGTCTCTTAACCTGAGAAACAAAGATATACTCCTCAGCAAGATACAAGGATTTAAAATTAGGCATTAATTAAAAAACTCTAGGCATAAAACACAGAACTATGGATTCAAACACAGGTAATATCTTGGAGTCTATAAATTAAGAGTCTCTCTGAATTTTTCAGAGAGAAATCAATGCAGGGATTGAATTCAAACTTTTGGATGGGTTAAGTACATTAAGCCACTCACACATAAAGTAGAGGTTTGAGTTTAAGTTTTAGAATAAGCAAGCAAGCAAATTAGTTTTAAGTGCTTTTAGAGAGTAAAGGTCTCAAATACCAGTGTAGAAGTCCAAGTTCTAGTGAAGGTTGAAAAACATAGTCCTAGATACCAGTCTTTCCATAGAGGCTCCAGGAACATAGTTTTAAACATAATAAAACTATAGTAAGAATATTGCTTACATTTTTCAGATAGAACAAGATAGACCATATGCATAGTTTATATGTAACCTGGCTTACTAAGAAACTAGAATTCTAATAGGTTAAGAAAAGGTTCGAGTTTGTGTCTTTAGCTTGTTGGGAAGTTTGTACATAAGAATCTATACACTGGAGAGAGATTTGCTTTTTGCTTTAGCCTTTTGCTTTTGTTCCTGCTCTCCTCACCGCCTTCACCATCGCCCAAAGACAGGAGCTGCCACAGCAACATCAGCCCTGCTGGGATCTTCAAAAGTACCTTCTGCTTCTATTTGGGACTCTACACCAATGCTTTAGCATGGACTTTAACGCTTGTGACTCTTTGCCTTTCGAGACTGATGTGTCTCTGCAATAAAAAACTTTACAGCAACTAATAGCTGCTTGGCTCTTTAAAGAAAACAACCACAACCCGACAGACGGTGCCCTGAGTGCCAGTGAATTAACCCACAGTAACAGACTTCAGCTCTCGTGATTAGTGCAAGTCCTTACTGACAAACTCAAACTTGCATACCATGGAAAAAAAAGACAAAAAATGCATAAGCACAGAGGCAGAAGGAGAGGGACTGAACAGGTGACAAGCAGTGATCCAGCCCAGAAAGCCAGCTGTGGATAAGGCAGGGATACAGCAGTGCAAACCCTTCCATCAGATCCAGCCTTTGCTCAGCCAGGTCATTCATCTCTGCCTCAGCTATTGGGAAATCACTTCCGAGAAAGCGGTTGTGCCCTAAACAGGGCATCCACATACTGACTGGCTTTGTTGCAGGGCAAGTATTGATGCAATTTGAACAAGACAACATTTATCAGGAGTGACAGGGGCAGGAACATGCTTTTTTTTTCCCTTGTTTCCCCAGTGTCTCTTGCAGTGACACAAGCCCAAACTTCACACACCCACATGAGCACCACGACTTCATTCTGCGACCCCCTCAAGAATCCCCTCAGCCTCTCCTGGGATTTGGCTCTTGCTCAGGAAAGCCACAGCATCATGTCCATCCATGCCCAAAGGCTGAGCTCTAATATATCAATACACTGCAAATGCAAAATCTCAATTTTTTTGGCTGGTTACCAAGGGAAAACGTTCTCCACCGCCTGTCATTTCCATCACTGAGGCTCTACTTAAAGCCTCTGGAAATTAAGTGGTTATTGAAACCCTGCAAACTCAAACTACTTATAGGCACTTAAATCTTATCCCAAGTCCAAATGGGAGCTGCAAGCCTCCTGCTCCATCCAAGAGTAATAACCGGTTTCCACGATAACATGCACCCTCAACAATTTCTCAGTCTCCTTGATTTCCTGGCAGGCAGCACATTTTCAGCCATGCACAAGCACTGCATTTCAGATTTCATCCTTGACCAAGGCTGCTAAGGCAGGCTCAGTGCTCTGCTTGGATCCTGACATCATTTCATTCTTCTTTTAGGGTTTCTAAACGTGTCTGTGACCTTGCAGCATAAAACAAAACACCTATCAAATTCAATTTCTTCCTGTGAGGACTTTGATAAATTATGCAGGGAAAGACTCATGTTCAAATGCCAATACACGCTCTGGGAACACCGACCACAGATTTGAATCAACATTTTGCATTTAATCTTTTGAGATGAAGACATATGAGACTAAAGCAAATCTGCCCCTCTCTATTTCAGGCCAGAGATACTGTAAGACAACCAGTGTAAGAAGTCAACCAATGCTTGGTATTAGTGAATTATCCTAATTCACACAGATTCCTCTAGGTCCATTTTTGGCAAGTTACTAGGCCTGATATGAACTACAGAAGATCAAAAAGTGATTGAAAAAAAAAAAAACTACTAAACTTAGACCAGGCAATGTGTCATGTCAAATCCAAAACCATATAAAGAATTTGGTGATTAAAAGCTTTATGCTAGAGGGTACCATACGTCTAAGCAGAGACAGCTTCTGTTGTGAATATGCAATCCAAATCCTCTTGGAATCTAACAGGAGAGCATAATATTTATTGTAACAGATGGCATGGGTAAGATTTTTCTTTTTGTTGCTGTCACTTCACACTATGCAATGACATCATAACTAGTGGGATTCATCAACACAAAATCCAAAAGAAAAGGAACAAAGCTTTTGGCAGGGAGCTGGAGCTAAAAATAACATAAGAGCCTTTAAAGAAAAAGCCCCAAAGATTAAAAATGCAAATAATTGGGTTTTGATTTAAGCATCTCAGTACTAAAGTTAGCATAAGGCAACTACTGGAAAATACCAAGTAGTTTGCTAAACCTCTGTTTCATCTCTGCAACATCATCATCAGATTAAGATTTGAGTTCACCTCACTGGCTCCATTTAGAGCTTTGTGGTGACGAGTTAAAAAATCCAAGCACAATATCATCATGAGAAAATGCAAGCCCTGCCATAGTAGAGAGTTAACAGAATAATAAAACTCTCACTAATGCAAGAATTGAAAGAAACCAACCCCCGACCCACACCTCAGAACATCTCAGACATTTGAAAATATAACACAACCAGACAATGTTTGTTGGAAGAAAAGAGACCTAAATGAGAACAGGAATTTTCAAGGTTAAATACTGCTTTAATTTAAACATGAAGTCATCTGTAAGGAGATGATAATTAACTACTCTAAAATAGAAATTTCACTGAGTATCAACCTGCTGTTAGAGTCAAGTGAAGTACGGCCCCAGCCAGCTCAGTGTGCCCATGAGTGTCTGCCTGTCCCTGTCCTTGACCTGGATCAAAATAGACTTTGCACCACTGTAATTTTGTTAGAGAGAAGCTTACTGTATGAAATTACCTAAATGCATCCCTGTCACAGAGCCAGAGCCTGGGATGTGAATGCTGAGGCATGTTTATCATCTGCTGCACCTCAGCACAATACCATGGGTTGGTGACACTGCCAATAGCTGTAAGACATCGATGACTCAGTGCCTCACCCTGAAGCTTCTCCAGCACAAATAGGAACCAAGGCACAGCTCCCACCTTCTGTGGGTTTTGTTGGGCTTTTTCAGGCTGCATCTAAGTTATGCTGGCAATTTTAATGTCCTTCATACTTGGCAGCTTGAAAAACTTGAGCTCAAAGTCATCATTTGATAATGATTTTCCATTAGTCTCAAAGCATAGTGCAAGCACATCCAAGCCAAACAATAATTGACTTGTGTTCTTCATAAGCTTCTCTGAAGCTAACATACTGCATGGAATAACAACTTCAGATCCTGCTTTGTCAACTGAAGGCCTTGTCTAGCCACAGCATTTTACCCTACAACTCAACTGTGCAGGAAATCCTGGCACTAGAAATAACTGGTGAGACTTCTGAAGGTACAGAGGAGGAATCCCCCAAGAAAGCACTGGCAAAGAAGAATAGACTAAACTGATCTGCAGGTTGAGAACTAAAAATTCCCTCAAACCACCGCTAACAGATGCTACTGCACAACCCAACAGTCATTTTGAGAAACAAGTCATTAGGGAAAAAAACCAGCTCAAGTGACATCACTATCATTGCAGTAAATACACCAACATCAGGATAGCCCACCTGCTCCAGTCCTCACAGACTACTGGGCCATCTTGCCAGGAGAGATTGCTAAATCAAATGAATACATACGTATGTACATGAACCAGGTCGGCCTGTAGCAGAGAACAAAAGGATTTTTGGGCCATGCTTCACCCAGCAGTGAGTTTCTCCCAGGAAATAGAGTGCCAACATGTGATTTGACTTCCCATTGTAACTAGTGAAATGGAAAGTGAAATAGACCACCAAATGCCACACAGAGTAGCAGCATTTGAATGTACACATTAGTTAAGAGTGACTAGGAAGCTACTGAAGATATAAACCAAAATTAAGGTCAGCAATCATTATCACAGCAGGCAAACACAACAACAAGGAGTTAGAACTCAATTTAGTTCATCTACAGGTTGATCTTTCAAGAATAAGGAGTACATCCTTCTCCCCACTGGCTGTATAGAAAACATCCCTGTAATACCTCCAAATGAAGAGCTGGTAAGCAGCTTAGCCACATGTGCTCCTGATCAGGTGGACACCTGATTACATAAAGCCAAGCAGGCTGGGTTTGGCCGCTAGAGAGATTAGTTTAACATAATTTGCAGAACATTGGTGTTTTGATCATTCATCTCAGGTTGGAACTTAAAACTCCTACAAATGCACATAAAGACAAAAATCTTGCATTTTAAACATCAATCCTTCAGAGCAAGCATTAGAACTTGTGGACATTTAAAAGCCAGGCTAAAAGGTAGATTTCACTCCTGTATTCTTTGGTACGCGGGTTTTCCATATTCTCACATAAGGTAGTATAGCTTAGAGAATACTCAATCACAAGTATATATTTAATTCCAACTGAGAAGGCAGCTAGAGGTGAAAGCAGTAAATCTAGTGCTGAACAAACTAAAAGTGTCATTCACAAGCTAGATCTCTATGTGAAATGTATGTGTGTGCATGTATATGTATCTCCCTGCTCACAGCTGCAGGAATTCATAAATTACAAGAAGTAAAACCTAATGTTAAGAAATTGCTCTCAAAGAAAACCCCAGCCAAATTATGTCTCCCAAAATGCACTTTTCCCTGTGCACTGCCCCTCAGAAGTGAAAGTGCTGCTCCTACAGCACCAACCCTGAATTACCACTTGCCCTATATAAGTTACAGTATTAACAGGCTAAAGTTCTATCCTGTTGTATCTGAGGAGGAGCCATCAGCCTTTCCACCCCAGAAAAAACATGTAATTTTGGTTAATTCACAATAAAGAGAACCCGACAATTTACTCCACTCACATATTCCTTCTTACTGCTTTATAATTCACACTAGTAAGCACACAGTAAATATATATATCTACATATATGTAGATATATGTATTTACATATGGAAATGCAGATATATATTTATGCAGATATACATATCTACATATAGAAAAATTCTAAGTTTGCACAAAATTGTCAACCCATTTCTCCCCACAAACCTGAGATTAACTGGCACCTATAGGAAAAAGGTGAAAAGGAAAATATCCAAAAGCAAATTATAAACTTAGCATAGCTAATGCATAGTCACAGAGCCCTAAGTACTCCATTTAAGATACCCAGCAAGTAAAACCTGTAGTAGGAGATGTCATTTCACTGTGAAAAACTCACTGCAAGTAGAGAAAGCAGAACATGTGCATAATGGGTGCAGACAATACCTTTGGAAAAAAAAACAAAAAACAAAGGGGGTAATCTTGCAAGCTCCAATACAGCTCTGAATTAAGAGCCTCACCAGAACAGTTTCTAGGCCATTGTGAGGATTCAAATCCTTCCAATTAAGACCAAGCATCATCTTAAATTAACACCATGTTTCAGAGTTGCTGACTGCCTGAACTTAAAAACAATGACCCCAGTTTTTACTGAACAGAAGAAGCACAAGAGCAAGAGTTTGAGCGATTGCATCAATTTTGAAAACCTGAGGAGTTAAGGAGCAGAGTGTGAAATGCCCAAGCGTAGAGAGGAAAAGGCTTTTCCTTTAACAAGAAATAGTTGGGGATGGTGTATTTCTCTTCTACTTTCAGCTGAGGAACAAGGCTTTGGGTTAAGCGCATGTGTAGAAGGTGATGCACAGTCAAAGTGACTGATGCTTCCAAGATTGAGCCCATACACCTCCAAAAGACACACACAGAGGTAAAAGCAATGGCAGAAGTTTTACAAAGCACATCCAGAGAGAAGCACAACTGGTGCAGAGCACAGGGAACTGCACTAAGCCTTCCCTGCACTTCCAGGCGCTAGAGGAGCACCAGTGTGTAATTATAATACAGCTAAAGCCACCTGGAGAACAGCTTTTGAATAACTTGCAGGTGATGCAACGACCACATTAAGAAAAAAGTCATTAAATCCCTGGTAGAGGTATTAATGCCTAAATAACATTTAATACAGGTAAAACAAGGAGAGCTGAAAGCATCCTCCAAAAAGGAGCACTTACCTTCATTTGCCATCCTACAGTGCAGCAGAAAATCCAGAGCCTCTCTGCAGTATCAGATTTGCTTTATTTTCATATATTTGCTTCAGAGAAGCTTATTGAAGCTTAGAAGAGGCACTGCATATAATCCCTTTCCTAGGAAGCTGCATTTCCCAACACCAGGAAGCAAAGTTTTAAGAACTGAGAGCAAACTAAAGGCCACAGGCTCAAGACTGGAATTTTCCTGAGCTGCTTCTGCTCAGGACTCGAACACTGAAGTGGAAATTTCCCTAGGTGGAGTTCTTTGTTCAACGCAGCAGGCAATTAGAAGTCCCCAAGGTCTGCAGAAATGGCACAAGGCTGATATTTTTGTCAGGGAGAATTTAAGCAATACAAGACAAAAATAATGACACGAAATTCTGCTGCACAACACTTTTTTTTTCCTTCCCCCAAATCCTGGTGATTTCAAGTAGGCAGGTAATAGACCTAAGCATGCAAGAGAGCTTTGGAAAAACAGCAAACCTTATTAAAAAAAAACAAAAAAACAGTATCAAGTCTGCATTGCTTTAGATCTGATTACACAAAAAGGTCACGTAATAAAAAACACTTTGCACCTTCAAAAAAGGCCTTGAGGGCACAGCAAAAGCAGTTTCTCATTGGAATACAGATCTAATTAGCATAGATTTATTTTCTTTTTCCAGTTGGCATCAGTGTTCTGTTTTGAGTTTCTTGGGGACTTCACAAGCAAAACAAGCAAAATTCAGACACATACTGCTATGGAAACACATTAATTGCTGGGATCCATGATTGCTCTAAACACTTCCATTCATATTCATCTGGAAGAGAGACTGTCAGAGGTTATCAGCCCTCCTCACACTATGATCTGAAAGGGAGACCGACTGTCACCAGCACCAACCATCGGGAACACCCTAGAGCATCAAGAGTTCGGATACAACAATTTCAGAGAAAAAAATAAACTGCCACTCCCCTTGCTCTGGGTAGGACAGAAAGAAAAACAGATTGTAGTTAATAAGAAGATTACCGGGCGTTTCAGGGACAGGGAATGGGAGCTAAGATAATCAAGAGACAGAAAATCTACCTAATGGAACAGTGCCAATCCAGCTGAACTAATAATTGCAGACATTGTTGCATGCTTTCCATAAATTTCAAATGACATCTTGATTATTGAAGAAAATCAATTGCTTGCATATTTTTCATCACATTATCTGATAAAATCCAGTAATGACCACAGTGTAAGACCCAGAACAGAACCATTTACTTCCTAAGCTCGGCATCGAGAACTGTTCTTGAGCAAATCTGACAGCAATAACGACTTGAGAGCTGCAGTCCCCCCATCGACAGGACAATGGGAGAGGATGCAGCAAAAATAAGGATTAAAATGCCACAGATGACATTTTATGCCAGCAGACTAATGCAGCTATCATGCCTTTAGAGGATGCAAACTGAGTTGCAGGAATGTTTTCGTTTTAATCCTTCTCAAAAAGGTCAGTGAACCCTCTCTGGGGCTGCTGGCCCCTCCTGGACTGTCAAGGTGTGACACGGCTGCTCTCCCTCTATGCCTGTCCTGGGACGGGCAAAACCCAGGATCTGTTTCATCACATAGATACCAGACTTCGGAATAAAATGACAGCTAGATTTATTTTCCAAGCTGATTTTTCATGGCACATGTTCCTAAGCAGTGGATTCCAGAAGCGATGTGCATAGCAGCCAAATTTGTCTCGGATGTAAGAGAGGAAGTGACCTATAACTAGAGGAGCTGCCAAACAGGTGCAAGAGATCTGATCAGCAGCAGCCAGGACAGTGCTCTGCAATCAAGGCAATGCCAAGGAATCTGATCTAGGCATTAGCTCTATGCCCTCAGAGCAGCTCCACCATCCTTCCTGTAAGATAACTGTTTGTGGAAGAATTCGTGTGGAGGTTATCAACCATGTTCAATTGATTTACAGAAATTTAAACAGAAGGATTGGTACAAAGTATGTGGGATACTATTCCTCAATAGCAATCAAACAAGCAGAAATCATAGAAACCAATTCCATACAACACACATTAAAAAATCCAAGAACCACATTTACTGCGAGTTAGGAATTACCACGAGCTTAGAGCTGGAATTTTGCATTACACAGAGGTAGATGCTCTGCTTAATCAACCTTGCTATAACAGCCACAAGCCTGTTCTTTATCCAGCCCTAAATAACCCAGAACCTCCACAAGACAGATGCAGCTGTTTTGCAATTCCAAACAATATTCAGACCTAGATTATTAAACTCTGTTTACGTACCATTTCTGAAGCTCAGCACATACTTTGCTCCTTGTTTTGCTCCATCCCTCTAATAAGATAGATTATAGTGTCAAGCTTTTAAACACACAAGATTTTCTCCTACTCATCTTGCTGTCTGGAGAGCTAGATTACACCAAGATTTTGGATTTAGGATAAAGCTGGAATTCCCTCTGTCCAGTTATTTTCAATACGTATTTTGTACATACAGAAGCAATATATACTCGCATGTGTGCGTATATACATACGCACACAGACCCCTACGGGCATCTAAGCCATTTCTATATGAAATGCACAGCCTTTATACTCGGCTGAAGCATCTTCCCCGAAAGCCGAGGTACCAATTCCAACCCAAAGATTTATTTTTTGGATCCATCAGCAACCAAATGTATTCGTTTAACCGAGGTTTTTCTCTAGGCAGTGGTTCTCTAACAGTCTTCTAAGCTTCTGGACGCATCTGAAGCTGGCCACTCCTGCTCCCGGTGCCAAGAATGCCGAGGTCACGTCCCCAAGAAAACAGCCCCAAGCATCCCGGTGAGACGGAGCTCCCGTCCAGACGAGCGGCCTGAGAGATACGGCTTTCCCGAAACCACGGGTAAAACACCAACTCACCACCCCGGGAAGGTCTGGGAGAGGCTGGACAATCTCCAGGTGGCTCCACACCAGCAGAAACACCCCGAAGTCCCCTTACCTCCCGCCGGCGCATCGGGTACCCCCGGGGAAGCCCTGTCCGCCCCGCACCCCCCACACACCTCGATGTATCCGGCGAGCACGGCCGCGGGCCCGAGGAGCGCCAGGAGCAGCAGAAACGCAGAGCCCATCGCTGCCGCCATCACCCGCCGCCGCCCGAGCGCAACTGCGGCCGCAGCGCCCCCGCGGGGACCCGCCTCGCCAAGCCACGCCCTGCCTTGAGTGACAGCCGCACGCACCAATCGGGAGGCGGCTCGTAGCCGCACCCCCGCCACATTATCAGCCTATGGGACGAGGCGCATGGCGGGTCGTAGCCGCCCCCCGGCGGGCAATGGCTGCCGGGAGCCGTGAGGGGACAGGCAGGGCTGGGGCGTGGCTGCTCCTTGTCACTTCTGGCACCCCGGGCTGCTACAGAAATCAGTTCCCAGGTAAAACTCTAAAACTCCGCATAGCGAGGACCCGAAAAGGCCGTGGCCTGTATGGCCGTCTATAGGCTAAGCGCCCCACCCCACGACTGCGGTGAGCAGGAATGCTCTGGGGTAATAAAATCAGAATGAGACGTTTTCCTTATCTAAAAATAATACAGTGATGTTTCCCACTCGAAAAACCATCTCTACACCTGTCCTCGAAGTCTCAAAGCCCTTTGACCCACGTGCAAGCGCCAAGGTAATCAGCCGTCCGAGTTTTGTAATAAAACTCAACACGTGTCCTTCTTTATTTTTTTCGCTTAAAATGCAGTTATTGAATGGTAAGAATGATAATCATTGATGGCTTCATCTTACTGCCAACACTGGGTGCTCACCAGACACTACCTGGAAGAAATTTACGTGCTGCCACACATGCTGTTCTGTAAACACAGCACAGCTCTCCATAAACTTTAAACAACGTGCATGTATTTAATTAAAAAACAGACACATTTGGGTTTTTTTTCTCCAGTTTGTGTTTCTTTTCAATCAGAGCATGGCAGCAGTTCCTTCCAGTGAAGAAGTTCTGCCACTCCTGGTGCTGCTATTTCAGGACTCATTTCTGGCTTTAAAACCAGGTTTTTGTGCCAAATTTGCATTGAGGGTATTTTAATTTCACCATGTTACTTATAAATAGAAATTTGAAATAATTAAAATTTTAAAATAAGCAAACCCTTCCGGAGCAAAGCACATCTACCAAGTATCAGCAACCACAGATCTTGCACATGCGTGCAGAGCATTTATTAGCCCCTTTTTAGGTTTGCCCAGTGGAAATGTACATCAGTCAGTTCGGGGATGACAAATGTCCATCTTGAAGTTGCAACCACTAAAGATCCCACTGGTTTCAAGAACATGAGATCTTTAAAAATATCAATATATTTGAGACTTGTTGGATTTTTTTTTCACACGGACATGCAGTGAACCCATTGGCATTAAATTAGAAAAGCGGTATCATGGAATCACAGAATGGTTTGGGTTGTAAAAGCTCATCTTGTTCTATGCCCCTGCCATGGGCAGGGACATCTTCCACTAGACAAGGATAGAATATCCTATAGATTCCATATATTTGCTTTCATTTTTGTGTGAAGATATGGATGCTGAAATGGGATGGAAAAGACCTTAGTATAAAATGCCACAGTTATAAAACATTTCCATTCTTAATTTCCATTTTCTTTACTGGCTTTTACAAGTGCTGTTTTCTGAAATAGGAACATTACTGAAATGTTGCAGATGAGGTGAATCTGTACAACAGATCAATAAGCAGCTCAGTTTTAATTAAAAATGCTGACTGGTCCACTGGTCACTTATTATAGTCTCTTTCTTACACTATTTGAAAACCCTTAAATCTCTTTTACTGCAGTCCTCTGGCATATATAATTTTCTTTTTAGCCTGGCCAAGTTTAGTTGAGAAGTGGAGTAAAAGCTGCTTTTGAAAACAGACACATTTTAATGTAAATATTTTAATGTGCAATATGAATATGGGAGTAAATACCAAGACATTCTGAGATAGGCTTTTCCTTTTACTTAAAAAGGACGGATTTTTTTTCCTACCCAGTCCAAAATGTACAAGTTGTTTATAAATCTTTGGGTAGAGGCTTTCATTCGAGGTTGAATTTATCTAGTATTTAAAGTACTAAATAAATTAATTTACTTTTAATATTTATGTAGTGCTTAGTGAGAATTGATGTTCACAGCAGTGACTCCAACAGTGTTATTCTTGTTTTTCTGAAATTTTTCTGACATTTTTTTTAAATCTGGTGACTCTTGGGGAAGTCTCTCAGATAAGTATGAGGTACAACCTCAACTACATTCTCACCTGCTCCTGGTCCTGCACTGTAGATACACCAGGGTGTAAGAGCTGAAGTCCTGCAGCGAGGCTGCAACACAGGATATTCCTCTTCAACAGCAAGGCCATCAGTGCTCAGTTCACTACCTAAAAAACAAGTGAGAAATCAAGGTTTGAAGAATAACACATTTCCCTTCATATAGAGATCAGCCTTACCACAAAAAGTCCCCAGGAAAAAAAAGGTTTAATCTCCCAGATCTTGGTCATTCCTTGGTGATGACCGGGAGCTATACATGCAACTAAATTCATATGACTGCAGGGTAGCAGGGAGAGAGATTGAAATAAGAGCCTCCAGCAAGACGCAAATGGAATTCCATCAGTTGGAAAAAACCAAAGGTTTTCAGCACGGCAAGGCTTTGGGGATGGCTGTTTTCAGGTGCCTCCTGTCCACACAGAAGCAGCGGGTCACTGCAGGCATGGTGATACTCATGATGGCCGTGTTTAATTCTGTGCACAGGTCTGTTTCAGGTGAGCACTGGTACTTGTCTGTTGCCTGTGACAACAGCACCAGTTTGAATCAATGCTGCAAGGCTGCAGCATTCCCTAGGACACCTCTCCTGCTGTTAAACCCATTAGGTAGGTGACAGCTTATATTTACTTCCAAGAATCCCATTTTACCCAAGTTCTGGAGCTCTTAGTGCCCTTTTCCAGGACATCTGTGTTAAGGAAGCACTGAGCATCTCATCCTCACCTTTGGCTGCCAATGTTTACTCTGTAAGAAATGTTTCAAGTGAACATCTCTGCCCCAACCACTTGCAAGACTGTGATAGTGTAAACAGAAAGAACATATTTATGATTGCAAAAATGTGCTTGGTAAGAATAAAGTTAAAATCATGATAAAAGGAGCAAACAGAAGTCAGCAAGGAATTCATTTGGTACCATTAAAGTCTCTGGGAGCAGCAAATTTAGCAAACTGGTGCATTGAGATCCTGTCAGGACCCAGAGAATGAGTTCAGAGAAGTGAGGAAATCTTTGACAATTCCCACCATTCTCTTAAACTCCTGAAATTAAAGCATAAAATTAGTCTAGCCAGTGAATTGTAGTCCCATATAGCTGAACTTGTTTGAAGATTTAAATGGGGATTCACATGATTCATAATAGCTCTGTGTGACAGGTATGTGCAAGGTAGAGCTTGCAGAAGTAGAGTCGAGTCAGTCTGGGGCTTAGGAGGTAGAAGGAAAACTGAAGTTAGAAACAACTAAAGAATGTGGTGGGATTAAGTAAAGAACTCCCTATCACTTATTTTTGGAGTGTCATAATCATACTCCAATATTATTACTGCTGAACACAATTCAGCAATATACTAAGAAGTATTAAGCAGTGCTTCTAGGAAAAATATAGTGCACAATTTGCACAAATTATGCCCAACTAACTGCCCGAACTCACTTGGAGCCATTCTATTCTTCAGAAAAGACCTCTACCTATCACCAAGGCTGTGTAAGGGGCAGAAAGCAATGCAAAACTGTTATTTGCCAACTCAAACTTGATCCAACATCCAGCTGTTTAAGTGCCTGTGGGACATAATATTTCTCCAGACCCATAAGTAACACCAGAAGATTGCCAGCCTGTCTGGAATTGGACATCTCTATTTGGCTGCAGCACTTCTGTGGGCAAGTCCAGGGTTCCTCCACCCTTGCAGCTCAGCCTTCCATTTGTGAGTCAAAATGACAACACACTGGGGATAAGATGTAGGAAGTCCAGCAGCAGTGAGATGAAGGAAACTGCTGAAGAAACTGGGCTTAAGATATATAGTGAGAACAAAGATGCTCCATAGAAAAAGGGTAACAAAAAATGCAGAAGCCTTGAGAGGCAGACAGGAGCCTAAAAGCAAAAAGGTGAATTTCAGGAGAATACGGTGAAGTTAAGAAGAGTGAAAGGATGGAGAATAACTAAGAACAGATGCATTGCAAGTGGGGCCATACCATAAAAACAGGGATAAATGGAGTAACTGCAGGCGTGAGGAAAAGCAGCACAGCAATCTGTGAAAAGGAGTGACAGTATATGGTGCTGGACAGCAAGCCTTTCTGTTTCTGCTCAAAGACTTCTTTAAAAGGGATTGGCGAGGAAGGAAGAAAATCTGCCCTTAATTCTTGATGGCCATTTTCCCACTGCTCTGGTCCATGTCTGGAACAGTGACATTCATTTGGCTTCCACAGAGGTGTTTGAAGTGGGCAGATCTGCACAGCAGTTTGTGTTGTGTTCATCTCAAACAGCACAATCCTTGCCTACCACATGTAACAGACTGTTAAGGAAACAAGCCTGGCACTAATACTCCTGTAAAACTGAAAACTTCAAAATGACCCCTCTGTTAGGTTTGGAGATACTACGACTTTGCTGAAGCACTAGCACAGAAAGGTGTAATTGCATTGGAAAATGAAAAATACATCAATCCAGGATGCTTAAGGGCAGCACAAGACAGTGGCTGCTAAAGAAAGCTGCTGCTCCTTCAACACTGCATATGAATCTCAGCATCCAGAAAATGTGATAAATGTATGATCTCCTTTCATTTCTCGATATGGGGCAAAACCAATGGTGAACTTAACTGGACAATTTGTTTTTCTGAAGACTGTCCAAGGCAAAAGCAATGTCTGAGAGACACAAGAAATCCATTTTGGGATAGAGTTGCACATATGCACGATTCACTTCCCAGGAAAAGAAATTACTTCTGATAATTCAATAATATATAATTCAATAGAGTAATGAGCCCACACTCAGAGTGAGGATCCAGAATGCAGAAATAGCAGAGACTAACCACCTTTTTAGCTAATACACAAACTGGGAATTTATGCTGCTCATTTTCTCTCTCCAGATGGATCCGAGGCTTTGAGCATGATCTCACTGGCAGAGCAATGCCTGATGCTTCTCCAAGGAACTGAATGCAAGCATTGAATCTGACACAGAGAACTCAAAAGACCAAGGGTCTAGAGGTCTACAAGTAAAGGCACAGTAAAGACATGGTGGGGAGAGAGGAAGGAGAGGCTGCTTTGCAGGAAATATTTAACTCTTATCCTCTTGCTTGGTGACACATCTTCCCACAATGGCATCCTGTCTCCTTTATCTCTTCTAGTCCACCTGTGAAGATTGAAGTGATGTTTAACCTCTGAAGATGGCAGAATCATTCATCCGTGTATCAAGACAACCAAATAATTCCGACTTAAATAAACTGAGCCCCACAGCTGTGGTAGAGAAGCCATCTGAAAGAGAAAAAGCCCACAGTTAAAAAGAATCTATCAACAACTGATATTGGCTCATTATGGTGCTGGGATTTCTCCTGTTGTCCTTGGATGTTTCTTCCCTCACCCCTCCTCTGCTTGCCCATCTCAGTCATTTCAGCAGTGTGAAAGGTTGTTCATTTTATAGAGGTCTTTTATGAAAGATGAAAATTCAAATATGTTATAATTAGCTGCAGTTCCACATAAGTCAGTATTATTGCAGCTTTTATATTAGATCCTAATTTGTCCCATAAATGTATGTGTCAAATATTACATTGGAATGATTAACGACATCAGACATAATGGAAGGATTGAGCATTGATGCAGGAGACCTGCTTGAGAAGAATAATTTTAACTTCTTTTCACTCAGAATTTTTCCAGAATTTTTGTCCTCTACTGCAAAAGAAACTTGAAATTGAAAATAAAAATGGCTTGTGTTACTGGCAAGCAACAGAAGAGGTCTAATTCATGATTTAATTCTTCATTCAGTATTCATTGGTAGATTAAAAGCCAAATCATCATAACAAATGGCACAGCAATGAACAACATGAAATATAAAAATCTCAGGACTTGTCCTGCTGAATAAATGTGGAATCATTTGCATCTTTGAAGATAAGTGCAATTCAACAGCAAAAAATTGTTCCCTCCCTCTGCAGTCAGGTCTGATTCAGCGCCTGTTCCATCAGGCATCCTGGAATTGCGTGTGCTAACAAGCTGTTTCATGGCACACCAAAGTCGCCTTTTTCTTCACCCGCAATTACTTGTTTGAGCAGTTACTCAGTTTGTAAGAATGGGGTGTATGAGGAAGGAACTTATGACACAGGAGCAGGCAATAAGGAATTTTAAATGTCCAGGAGACACATCAAGTCTGATAATATGAATTACTGAGAATTGTAGTTTCCCATCAGCTGCATGGTACCTTTAAGTGCTTTTTTTCCTGTTGCACTTAAAAGAAGAATAACTCCAAAAATCCCCTCCTTACTTTAATTTGGTATCAGCACAGAAGGCTGTAGTTTGCATCATTCTATTTAAACAAATATTAAGGCATTTCCTGTTACAACCATCGTTGGGGCCTCACAGTTCTCAAACATCGAGTCATCCTTCTTATTTCAACACAGGTATATTGACTTTAGGTGCTGGAAATTCACATCTGGGGACACAGGACCTGCAGCTTTGCCCTCTAGCACTATGACCAGCCTGGACATTGAGAAGGAGTCGTACAGTCTTTCCTGAGTAGCAGCCTCTCTTCAACTGAGAGTTGGAGGAAAATCAGTGGGAAGTAGAAATTCCCAGGCACAGGAATTCATATTTGTAGATCTTGCTCTACAAGTTTTTTATTTCAGTGCCCTAAATACACCCAGGGCTCTACAGCACTATTGACTTCCAAACTCATTCAAGAGAGAGGCTTCGTATTGTGCTCTGGGGTTTTTATAAGCTTTGAAAGAGAGTTCTTTGGAGTACCACAACAAGTGAGATGTAGCAGTACTTTGGCACCTTTTAAACTCTTAAGGCAGCAAGAGGTTTGAATATAGGTTCTCTTGGTGATAAGAAATAAAGAAATACATGTATTTGAAGTCAGTATGAGTTGAATAAAGGCAAAGAGCAGGACACAGCTGGAAGGAACTAGGACATGTAAGCAGATGCTAAATCCCAATGTCTCCAAGGGAAGGAGGGGACTGCCTACAACTTCCACCCCAAACCTATGGCCTGAGGGGGTGAACAGCCTCTTCTGAATCACATTTTCTCAGAAGATGAGTCAGCTCCTGAGAGATCTTTAACAAAATCCCTGTACTGCAACTTTCCAATAGTCTTTTCCTATATCTTGCTAAGGGCTGAATTTGAAGTTGCTCTTTTCATTATACCATGATTTTCCCTTATGGGAAGAGAGAACAGCCTGTGCCTTTTGCCATCGCAGCTTGCCAAGGCTTGAAGATCCCTTTTCTCCCCCAACATAAAAGACATTTTGCCCTACAATAATGAAAAACACCATTTTGCAGGCGAGCTTCACATTGATATCAGTGTATTCAGCGTTTTTGGAAGCAAATTACAAGGCTTCCTCCAACTCTAGGCTTTCCTGCCTTGTCCCAGTCACTTGGTTGACTCCCCAAGGTCTCCACCAAGATGTAGCTCTTTGGCTAAGTTATAGAAAAAGAGTCTTAAGTAGAGCACTGTATTGAGGTTTGAGTTTTTACTTTAAAATGCAAATGGCTGGTAGTTAATTCCCTTTTGGGATTTAAGAGCTGAATTTAAAATGGGAAATGATGACACAAAAATATACATCAGAAAGCATTGCAGTGAGAGTAATGAATCCTTCACCACATGAATGCAGACTCTCGGGGTCAGCAGACATTCATTTATCCGTATTTTAATAGTTTCCCTCAAAGCTGCTTCTGGATAAATTCTTCCTCAACATACTACAAGGTACACTCTCAGTGGACAACAACAAGGGCAAAATTTGATCAGGTTTTCTATTTCTTAAAATCCTATAGATCAACATATTTAAGCACATCAATATTTTACTGGGTATGATAAATAACACTCTCATTTCTGTTAAGAAGTCTAACGAGACCTTTTCCTTACTGAACATGCAGCTGGATGGCAGGCCCATTTGCCAACTCCTTGTCAACTGGGAAGCCTAAAAAGCAATCCAAAAAAAGTAGCTGCTTAGCAAAGATGTTAAATCAATATTCACTATCCAATTGCAAAAGTCTTCCATTTCCCTTTCTCTCTTTCTTTTTCATAACTACCATTTTACTTCCAACAGAGGGAAAAATAAGTATATATACTTATGTCCTTAGATCAATTTATGCTTAAACACATACACACACAGATACACCCCTGCAACCTTACAGGAACCTGGGATTGCAAGTGCTCTAACATGCATTTAAAATTCTGAGTGCTCCACTCCTTGCATGATCAGGCCTTAAGTAACACAACTGTATTCCTTCTATTTGTTCTGTCTTCTGGAAAATATATCTTTACATAACCCTTCAAAATAATCACTTCTATGACATGAACACTGACACAAACACATCTACCAGTTTTCATAAACCTTCTCCCAGCAAAGGTGGAACTGCATCAGCATGAGATGAAAACTATGGATCACAGCAGGCAACTGCTGAGTTCCTGGTTTATGTTTAGAAGGCATAAACCTGGATCAGGTTGATAAACTAGAATTATTTTATTTGGATAAAGTTCATTTGGCACACGGGTGCAGAGCTGTGACCAGGGAGCACATGTGGGGGGTGAAAAGGGAGCAGCCCCCAAGCCAGGTGTTCCCCTGGCCAAGATCATGTGATGATCCAGTATCAGCTGGATAATCTAGAAAAAACACATGGGTAGATCTCTTGGCAGGGTCAGTAATTAAATATCTGTACCATCTGAAAACCTAAAAACCAATGACTTATGCAAGACTTATTTCAAGCTTTCCCTCTCTCTGTACAAGAATATATCAAATAGTCTAACTTTTCAGTTTTGCCCTTTTTTTCTCTACACTGCAAACTGTCCAAATTCTCCAGGCTCTATTCTTTTTTTTTTTTTTTTTTGTTTTGTTAAACTGATTTCAGTCAAAGCCTAGATCTGAAAGTTCCAAAACAATCAACAAAGAGTGTATTTCAGTGAGTTAAATTTGAGAAGTCACAATAAGGGCTGTAGTATGGTACTATGATATCACTCACAAAGGACTGTTACTTCATTGTGAATGGAAACAGCATCTGGCATGGGGCAGGAAATCATTTACCAAAGGAGCATCCAAGAAGTACAGCAATGAAATATAAGATTCAAATGAGTTTATGGCTATGTAAGTTGTCTTTGTTAGGAAGATGTTTCTCTAACATAAGAGAAGGAAAAATATTGCACATTATGTCTTTTTTGCACCTTCAACTCCAGTGTTTGCCAATAGCTTTTCAACAATTGCATGATTCACTATTGAGTATTCCGTGCTGAGAGAAGCCAGTATTCTGTACAGCACAGGGCTCTTTCATTCCTTTCTATTTCATATTTCTGTTATCAACCAACATGTCAGCTGTGAAATACAACCTGGAGAAAAACTTTGAAAGGAAATAAATTCCCAGCAGGTGTCACAGAAATACTGAATTGACTTTTAGTCTTAATTACACCTTCCATGTGGTTTCGCTCTGTTTCTCTTGCTCTGTACTAAATGAAATAGTGTTATTTTAAAATACTTTTTTCCTACGCTAAAAGAGAAAGTGAACAGGTCAAGATAAAACTAAGTAAGTGATGGGAATAAAAGAGAAACAGGCATCACCAGCACAGTTCCTAAAAGTTCTGCAGGGAATTAATGAGGAAAGAGCAGAGAAGGGGAGCCAGGATGTGGAATTCAGTGCAAAGATGAATACAGGAAATCACAGAATCCCAGCACGGTTTGGATTGGAAGGGATCTCAAAGCTCATCTCATTCCACCCCTGCCATGGGCAGGGTGACCTTCCACTAGACCAGGTTGCTCCAAGCCCCATCCAGGCTGGCCCTGAACACTTCCAAAGATGGGGCAGCCACAGCCTCTCTTCTCTGCTCATTTACAACCTTTTGAGGTTAAGGAGAACCACTAGGATGTGAAGCAGCTCATTCAACTTTTAGGGTATTCTCAGGTGAAACAGAACTCACCAGGGAGATTAATTCAGCTCATATCAAGCTGATCCAAGTAGTGAAAAATGACCTTGTCATCCTAGGCCTATTCCTGTCCTTTGCCTTCTTGAGTACCTCAGCAACCATGTGAATAACTTTCAAGATAATCTTACCATAGTGGCAAAGACATTTCAGTGTAAAAATCAGCTTCTGAGGGCCTGGGCCTGCAGCTGGAAAGGTCTCTTGATTAAAATTACTCAAATTTTGCTTTGAGAAATGCCACTGCTATTACCATGCTCTATTATTCAGGCAAATTCACTAAGCAGCAGATTTTGGAAATCAGGGATCAAAGTCTGGGATCTTTTGATAGACCTGAAGAGTCCAGATCCTACCTGAGCTCCCAGTGGGGTGTACTGGCTTTAGAGACAAGTTCCCAAGCAAACAGATTTTAGAGCCCTGGGAAATACCAATAGTATTGTAACAGCAAAACTCTGGAAACAAGTCTCCAGGGGGATCTTTGCAAAATTGAAGGCAGGACAAACCAAATATGATGCAGGACACATGAGCACTTGCAGATGGAACTGCAGCAAACCTTTTATTATGAACTGCAGCCTCATGCTCAGGCAAGCAAATCTGGAATTTTTCCACTCTGTGCAGGCTGGGGTTACAGGAGTTCAGCAACAGTTTAACAGTTTAATTCCATAGCAGCAGAGAAATGCAAAGTCCTGTCACAACTTTACCACGTAAATGTACTGCTTTGAAGAAAACACCTTTATTTGGGGTCAGGCTTGCCAGGTGTCTGGGCACACCTGGAATACATAACATTTGGGTGCACCTGGATAACATCACGTGAGCTTTGACAATGAGGATTATTTCCTGAAAAAGGACTGGCTCAAAATAGTTAGGTTATGTTCACTAAAAGATTTTGGGGAAGCAAATTTGTTATTTCTTCCCAGGCTAGTGTCTGCATCCTTCCTCCAGTGTTGCTTCACTGAAGCACAGCAGGAGCCCTGCCATCATTCCCTGCTCTGGGCAGCTCTGTGCTTTTCCCCTGAACAGCACATTCTTACGTTTTTCCTGTCTGTGTGACTACAGAAGTTTTTTATTTGTAGCCATCTGCACCCAGGCAGAGGCTGCAGCTTCAATCTTAATGGCTGTCTGGGATGATATCATAGGGTTTTTTATCAGCTTCAGAGATAAGGGCAGCATTAACTCCCTGAAAAATCCTGGCACATGCTGCAAAAATACTTTGAATGCAATCCAAAATAACACCAGTCCCAGGGTCTGCTCAGACAGCAGCTGCTGCAGAGCCACAACTCAAAGTTGTCCCAATCCAAAATAACCCCAGTCCCAAAGGTGGTGACAAGCAACATAAGCCCACCCACGTGCCTTAACGGGGACTTCTTCCACTTAAAATTAAAGAATGCTGTAAGAAAATGCCAGCAGTGTTTTTCTTTCCAAAGACCTAATTTTTAATGTGCTATGATAAAAAATCAAAGGATTTAAGATTATGGTAAGTAAAGGCTTGAAATTAAGGGGAAAAAAATCAACCACAGCTGTATTTTTTTTTTTTTTATGCAGCAGCCCTATAAGCTGTCAACAAATAGGGTAAAGATACAAATATTTAAGACAGACTCAAATTACACCTTTATAAAAAATAAACCAAACCAACTTCTCCAAGCGCCCATGGCTAAATAAGGACTAAGATCTACCTTCAGCACCTGAACAGCAGTACAGCACTGAGTTAGACTTCAGAGGCCACAGATAAATCCTCCTGATCCTGAGCAGCTTCACCTAGGACCATCCCCCCACAAGCACAGGTGTCCTATTTAAGCCAAGCTCAGGGCCATCGCATCTTGTCCAAGTAATTCTAGAGGAGTGTAAGTTTTAGCTTAGTGTCAACTGTAACTGGCTATGGATTTGGAATCTGTGCTATTGCTCTAGGCTAGGTAAGTTACTAATGGATTTTGTCTTACTTTTATTACCAGCCTACATCACGACATGCAAATTTGATTCTAATTTTGGACTCAGGTCTGCCTTGGCCTCTTGAACTTGCCTGCTGAACCTGTATTTTTGAATGCTCTCTGGATGCCGTCTCTAGCTGAACCTTAGTCATCTTCTATAAGTGCCAAAAGATGGAATGGGAACTAGTGAGTATTTCCAACAGCTTGGAAATCCAGACATTTAGGTAAGAGCTGGAGATGTCCCAGGGGATGTTTTTTGCCCTTAAAAATAAATCCATTTCTAAAACTGCATCATCTATAATGAAATCTCTGTAAAAGCCCTGTTGCCCCACTAGAGCAGAGGGGCTGGGTAGACAACTGGGAATGAGGAATGTGTTAAACAGCAGGAAATGAAAGAAACACAGTTTAATGCAATCGTGACAAAAGCCTTGAGGAGGATGTGACTGCGCTCTGTAAATACATCAGGGAGTAAATACTGGGGTAAGGATAAAGACTCTGTTTAAAAGGCACGAAATAAGTAGGAATAGACTTTAGAAGAAAGAACCAGCTTATCTTCAATGATGTTTTTTAGTCTCTTGTTTAAAACTGCAAGAATAAAAGTCTCCATTTCTCATCAGGGAAAGCCTGCTCAGGTTATAGACTGAGGTATCTGTGATGGAGAGGACTTGGTAGCTTGGAAACCTTCTGCCAGCTCCTACATCCATGAGAAGGTCAGACTTCAGACTTCTAATTTCTAAATTCTGCAGAAGGAGGAAGACTGACTATCTGACAGATAAGTATTTTTATCCTTATACATACTGAAAAAGAATACAGTTTTCCCAGCTAGGAGACTTACTTTTAGCTGTTCTATAAAAATCCAAGGTAAACAGAGTATAGAGTTAGTACATGTACTAAATTAAATCTTAAAATACGATTTTAAAAAAATGTGGTGCTGTCAAAACATCTACCATAAGTTATCACTGAAAGTGTTTATATGTTGCCTCTTTAATTAATCTATCAAATACATGCAGGAGCAGGAAGAAGCTCTCTGAAGATCCCTTCTTTCCCAACAGAGGTGGGGGAAAGCTGACTGTCATCTCATCACCACGTTTTGAAAAAGGTTGTCAAAGGCTGTATCAAATCCTTTCCCAGTGCTGGAGACAAATCTTCCGGAAAAATTAAAAATCTTGTATAATACACTATAGGAATCATTTTAATAGAGAATATTAAACCTTTATTTAACTTTCTAGTGAACTGAGAAATATTCCAAAGCCTGGAGATTTTCCTGAGTCATTCTGGCCTGCTTAATGGAAAGGAAACCCAAACACCTTCTGTGTTTACTTTACAGTTGATGCACAAATTATTTCCTACTAATGTCAATGCTTCTACACAGCCAGAGCTGGGCCATGGAGACACCTGAACTTCAGTGGGAAATCAGCCAGTAGTGTTGGGTAATCAGCAGTTTAATGCTGTCAGGATCATGGTAGCTGAGATCCTTCCCAGAGAATAAATTTGTACACTAAATTAACAGTAATCCCAGTTAAAGAAGTAGCTGACCTGGATTTGAACTACATCTGTCCAGCGCAGATTTCTGGGAAATTCTCCAAGAATGAACAAGTCTGGCAATGCAGAGAAGAACTGGGTCGCACTGGAGTTCCTGTATTTGCCTAAACTGGGCTGACTGGAACCCAGCCTGCTGCCTGCAGAAAAGCTGGGATCCACAGGAGCAGTCAAGCACAAGAAAGAAAAAATCCCTTTCTAACCCTGCAAATTCTTGCAAAGAGACAGTTTGCAGCAAAAGCTGTAGAATGTCAAACTCCCAGTTGATTTCTGTCTCCTTTAAACCACAGGATCTCAAGGAATCATCAGGAGCAGCACCTGCCTTTATAAATATTGTTCTAGTACAGTCAGGGAGATATTGGTGTGTGAGTGGCAAAATATTTTCCCTGCAGGCATTTTGGCATCAGGACTCACTTTTCCTATCCCAACACCCCAGCAGGGCTTTGCTAAATGAAATTTCAGTGAACTGAAAAGCTTCCTTGTCCTAAAACTTGCTGTATCTTTTACCAAGTGACCAGTGAAAATTATGGGGCTGGAGGGGAGTGATACAAGTTGTTTCCTGCCTTGTTTTGGTGCCTTATTATAATTAAATATTGGAGAATAAATGCCACTTGGCTGGGGACAAATCAGGCAAAAAGAGAACCAATAGTGAATGCATGAGGTGGAATGTTTCAGCTAATGGTATGTTTTTAATTTAAAATATTTATTTTTTTTTTTGATGCAGATGCTATTACAACACCCTCAAACTTGTTTTAGTCAATTTTTTTTCTTGCAGGTAAAGAAATTAATTTAGCATGTCAAAAAAAAGAAAAAAAAAGACTAATTTTGGGGGGAGGACTCATCCTGAAAACCAAAATAAAATAACTTTATTCTACTTGTATGTGTTTTACATGAGGCCACATTAATTAAATTTATTGTGGCTTACTCTAAACTAGTGAATTCATGTTTTGTATTCTCTGTGCAGGATGAAAAGTAATTACATTTCAGTTGCATTATAATTTAGCAGGTTGTAACAGACCTGAAGTTTTTCCATCTTCTAGATTGGAGTTTTAAATCACAGCCAGGTGCTGACTTGCATGGGGGTGGGAAGTGGGTGCCACAAAGCATAGCCCAATTCCATGTGCAGTTTAATTGGGGAATCTAGACCTAAGTACCTACTTGTCATGCACAGAATGATACTGGGAGGTCACCAGGGCCAGGAAGGTAGTGGCTGGTTGTATAACTCAAATGACTTTAGAGCACTTCAGCATTTTTCTTTGTCATGTTTAATCTATATGTTCCTCAAAATGGGATTATGTCATGGAGAAAAATTCAATAAACCAAACAAAACCTGAAACATCCATATAGATGGGGAAAAAACAGAAAATCTTTCTAGGGGGTCTTTCTAGATTTAAGGAGTGGGGTCCAGGTGTGGAGGCTTGTTTTCAAGGCATAAACTTAGGAGTGGTTTTTTTAGGTGAAGGGAAGGGGTGAGGAGGTCCAAGGGAAAGAGGGCAAAAAAAGATACTCATGAGTAAATTAAATGGTGTAGAGTTCCAGTGTGCTTTTCTACCTGGAATTTGAAAATGGGGAAGAAGACAGTCAATACACTTGCTTCCATGTGGGAACTAGTAAAAAAATGAATGTTGGAGTGACCAGAGAGAAGAGACAGAACAGGCAAGATGAGAGAAATTGCTGCAGCAGCAGCAGCAGCATCCAAATAAGATGATGCAGGGATGGAGACACGGATCTGAGTATCTGATGGCCTGGGAGCTGAGCAGGAAAGGAGGATTTTCAGGAGGGGTACAGCACCTTCCAGACTGGAGGCGGAGGGGGATATTTCATGTAGTTCACTTGAACTACACAGATTAGAAATAAATAAATTAACCTCATGTGAAGGCCTCTCTCTCTGCCAGCACAAGGCTGTGGGGGAAACAAAGCCTCTGCTGGAGCATCAGAAACAACACATGAAATGTGGGAATTACAACAGGCATTACATCAGATGCTGGATACTGCAGGTGATGAATCAGAGCAGCATCTGGCAGCTTGGTGCATCCACAGAGAACTTGCACTGATGTGATTACAAAAGGATAAAAAATAACATGTGGAACAACTTTCAGTGTGAGCCCTGTTTAGGGAAAGGGCACTGTTCTGTATTCTACCACGGGACTACATCTCTTGTTGTGGAGCCACCAAGTCTTCAAAAACATTAGGGAGAGTCTTGGAAAACCCAAATAAAAATACATTTTGATTTTTAAAAAAGTAACACACGAAGCTTTTAAAATTTATAAGAAATAAAGCAGTTTTGTTTGCTTTTATGTATTTCCTTGTAGTATTGTTCGCCTGAAGTTTCAGCAAGGTATAATGAAATTGAAACTGGTTCTATGGACAGAGAAATAAATTAGTTCCTATGACTCCTATAATTTAAATTAAGAGAACTGCCCAGAGGTGTAAAGAAGTATAGTTAAGGGGAAAAAAACCAACAAACTTCTAAATTAAAATAATTCTGCTAACTTTAGGTTTAAAACCCATGCCTAACATTTTAAGATCAAGTTCACAAACATAATTTAGAAAATTTGTATCTCTGTGGGCTGTTTTTTAAATATTGATTGCTTATGGAAAAGGGGGCATGATTTCATACATGATACAAAGCAATGATTTCAATTTGCAACAGCAGCTCTTAATTTAAGACTAGTCCGGGCTTTAAAAGGACAGACCTAATGGAGAGTTACACTTAATGGCACCAAGATCTGACCCTCTCACTGTTCTCCCAGCACAGAGACTGAGCAGAATCAGTTCTGTAAAAGTAGTGATTAATATTTAACCCAAATTTCCCCTTCCTGTCCTCCTGGGATTTGGTCAGTTGGCCACAATGGCCCATTGCGGAATCTGTAGCTGCCCACACTTCTGTGAATAGTGGTTTACACACAGTCCATAAAGCCACTTAGAATAAAACTAAAAGGTCTTAAACACAAGGATTGTGTGGCTTAAATATCTACTTGACCTACTTGATTAAAGAGCTACCCGAGTGTGTGCTAATGGCAAATGAGTGATAAGAAAGGGATGTTTTTCCTGGCCACCATAATACAAATAGATAAATACTAAACACAAGTATGGCAGTAACCGCCCTGGAATGACTAATTAGTTACATTTTTGAACAACAGTAATTCTTACCCTTCTTTGAGCAGACATTTAGGATTCAGACACATGTACCATGAAAAAAATTACGTAGCAACATTTAAGGTCGTATTAGGCAGAAGGAGCCCTTTAGTGCGCATTTCCTCACGGGCTGATCTTCGACAGATACTAATAGCTCATGTTTCAGCTTTCCGTTTATCAGCTTTAAATAAAATTCCAGTGGAATCCGCTGGTTTTGACATGCTCCAAGTAATGCTCCAAGGGGCTGCCAGATAGTGCTCAAGGGGCTGCAGAGCATTGCGGATGGGAGCCCAGGAGAAGCTTGGGAGTCACCTCCGTACGCAGGAGGGCGCGGGGGCTGGGCCGGCCCGACCTGTCCAGGAAAACTGCGGGCGAGGGGCGCGGGTATCGCCGCACCGCCCCTTCCCGCCACCAGGGGGTGCCCGGCGCCCACACCACCCCCCCAGTAGGGGGCACTGCCCGCGGCGCCCACACCGCCTCCCCGGGGGGGCGGAGCGCCATGAAAAGCGCGCTCTGATTGGCGAAGATACCCGTGGCGGGGATGAGAGCGGGGCTCTGATTGGCCGCCGGCACCCGAAGGTGGGAGCAAAAACCCGGGCAAAGGACCCCTACTCCGCTCCCCTTCTCGCGGATTGGGGTGTCCCCCACCCCCCCCTCCCCCAATCGACCTGGGCGCTCCGAGTCTTTCCTTGAGGAGTTATGTGCCCCATCGTGTCTGGCGGAGGAATTTCAGCCAATGAGCGCGCGACGCCGCGGCTTGTTGCCAGGCAGATTATGGTAATGAGGCTCGGGCGGCCACCCCCCTCCCCCCCCCTCCCGCTCTGCAGCTACCATTGTGAGGTGAGGACAGGTGGGGGGGTTCGGGGCCGCCGCGGAGCCGGCGGCGGCAGCCGGAGTGCGGCACCCCTACGGGACCCCCTCAGGTAACGCGATGGGACGGTCCGGGAGGGCAGCGCGGCCCGGGGATGCCGCGGGGACCCGCCGGGGGTTTTAGACTTGTTGTTTTAGTCGCACCCAAGATGGCGCCCGGAGCTGGCGGTGCGGGGCCGGGATAAACCGTTCGCTCCCGCCAGCGGGGGGGGGGGAAGGGGAAGTAGGGCGTCCTCATTCCCCATCCTCCCCCACCCGCGGGAGAGGTACAGTCCGCTTCTCCCCCTCCCTGCCCCAGCCGGGATCCCCCACTCGCCCTGGACGCGGGGAGAAGGGGGTGCCCCCACCCTTATTCCCCCCTCCCTGCGTGGTACGGTCCGGACCCCGGCACCTGAGCGGCGGGGGGAAACGGGGGGCGCTCAAGCTATGTTTTTGCCCCCTCCTCTCCACAGCACTGCGGGGGTCTCATCTCTCCACCATAATTCTGGGCCGCTCACCCCGCGCTTAGCCCAGCTGCCCCGCCCTCGGCAACGGGCCCGGCCCGGCCCGTCCGCTCAGGCCGCCCGCCCGCCCGTGTCCCCCCTCGGCCCTCAGTGGTTGGGGCTGGCTGGCCGCTGGGCGCTCTTACGGGGGGCTGATGGCGCCGCTGCCCTCAGGCGGGGGCGGATGGGGGGCGCGGCGGCGGGAAGCGGGCGGTGTGAGTGGGGGCGACACTCACGCCTGCTGATTGGCCGCGTGCCTCGCGCCCCTGCCTCCTATTGGCCTAATTAGGGGAGGGGGTGTCTCACCCCGTCTTCGGATTGGCTGTTGATAGCCGTGGAGACCGTATTAGGGGGATCGGGCGGGGGTCCCCCAGTCTGCCCTGCGAGGGGCAGTGGTGGGGTGTGTTTGCGGGCCCTACTCTCACGAGGGTCTCTTGCTCTAGGGGGCCCAGTGGACATCAGTGTGCCTCCAGCAGGGCAAGGCTCCTGCCTAGGTGGCTCCGGGGCTTGGTGTGGAGGGAAGTTAGGTCCTTCCCCCTTGCCCTAGGATGGTTCTATTCATGAAGGTCCTGGTCTAAGTAGCAGCAGTTGCTGCAGGTGGAAGCTGTGGGGTTCACTGTTTTCCTGACGGTGGTCTTGCGGCCAAAAACTCTTTTCCTGTGGTCTTGGGTATGGTTTTAGCAAGTGGATACTTTATCTTATGGTGCTCTTGCTCTGTGGGTGTTGGTGTTGAGTTGTCCTGTTTTCCTTCCTGTGCCCCAGTTCCATTAAAAGTGAGTTGATGTGAGCTTGTTAAATCGTTAAGTTGGAATGGAAGAATAACATCCTGATGCTGTGCCTTTCAAAATTACTCATCCTAAAGGGGTAATTCACCTTTTTAGGGGTATTTCCTGATATAAGAGCTACACCTCTCAGCTGTACATTGCAGAGCCTCAGGAGGGCTCTTACAGGGTCCCTGAATTAGAATTTTAATGTGGTTTAGGCTACTGACAATAGTCATGGTCCTGACAGTGAAATGAAGGGTCGGTATTTGTGGTGCACTCTTTGGTACCTTGGCATCAACCTGTCAAGTGCATCACTATATATTTATGGTTCTTACAGATCTTTAAAGAATTATCAAGTACAGAGCTGGGTATGTAAAATGCCTATCAATGTTTCCCTGTGAGTTTCAATGGGAGTAAAGACTATACTGAACTTTTGCTTTCTTCTGTCAGATTTTTAATAATTCAGGTTTTTTATCTTGTAGTTCAGTTAGAAGATGAGATGGAAACGAATCACCAACTGATTTTACAAGAGGATTCTTTGCATCTTTTGTGGACACAATAAAATAATTAGTAGTCTTGAATTTTGTTTGGGCTTGGACACGAAATTTGGTCTATTTGTCACTTTTATCTCCTCGTAGTAAAACATGCAGTTGTATCATTCGCCCTGAAATGGCTCTATATGTCAGTCCCCACCTGTTTGAAGGTGCAGATAGTCCGTTTGTTCTCTGGGGTAGTGCAGAGCAGCAGCTATTCTGAAGGAGCCATCTCAGGTATGTGTTTTTATGTGCAGAAACAAGGTAGTTTTGTTTTTTTGAATTTTATGATAGGTAATTTAAATTCAGAGGAAAGGTGCAGGGGGCGGGTGAGGGAGAAAGGAAGCAGCACTACCTGCATGTCGGAGGGGAAGAATCCCCTCCAACTGACAGTTCTTTTGGGAAGCGTTTACTGGAGGAGGAGAAGGGATGGGAGACAAAAAAATGGCAGGAAGAAGCTGGAGGGGAAAGGTTTGTTTTCTTTCAGTAACCCCTAACAGAGCCATCTTGACGATTGTGTGGCCAGAACTGTAGAAGACACTGATACAGACACTTATTTTCCTTTTGTGTCATCCTGTACTTTAAATGCATGTGTTCCCTGCTTCCTTGCTTTATCAGACTCCTCTCTCTGTGATTTATAAACCAAATCATTTAGGAAAGGCAGGGTTACTGCCTTGAGCATCTGGAGCCCAAGAACTGCAGTATGTGATTCAACAGCCGATGATATCACAGGGACCTCAGAGGATGAAACATTGGGACGACAACAACATGAGGAATGTGGCCATAGATTAAGGAAACTGAGAGTGGGAGGAAGAAGTCAGTTGCTGGAGTGGATATTTAGATGTTGAGCAAATGGGAAGAGAGGCGACTAAAGAAGAGATTTGCATATGTAAAAGGTAATGAAGTTGAATCTTTGCCCACTGAGAGAGAGGACAATGTGAGAAACATTTTATTATACAAGAATTAAGACTCAAGAGAGATGTCCTTGGAGCATCTCTGAGTAGGTGTCTAAACCCAGCCTAGGTAGTCTGTAGGAGGATGTTAACCTGTGCTCAGGCTGGAGTCTCTCCTGTATTCTGTGCTAGAAATGGATTTTCAGCTAATTTTCAGCTAATGGATTTCACCAGGTAAGTTGTGAGAGAATAGTTACATCAGGCCATTGTACAATCACCTTCAGTGCCTGCGCACTATCTCTTTAGGATAAGGACTGTAACATGTGATGGGCACAGCAGCAGGGGACTGGCCTCTGTCTAAGAGATCTCTTCCAGCTTGTTGCTTTGATGATGGATGTGCCAGTAGGATATGGATATACATAGATTCATTATGCACAATGGCAGTGAAGAGTGAGTTGGTGTTTGGCTGAGCTCTTCTATTTATTATACGAGATAATAAATTGAAGCCATTTTTCCCTTTGTGGAAATAAGTAATTCTTGCTGTCCCAGCCCTAGTATGATTCACATTTTTAACTCACCAGTAAAACATAAATATTGTGGTTTTACATCACCTGATTGATAACATTCACACAAAATGCACCAGGGCCAGAGTTCCTTGAAACAGTACGTGCCTGTGATGGATGGGAATGCAGAGGAGGTGACGACAGTCCTGACTCAGTCCTCGATGAGGTTAGAAACCTTCTTGCTGCAATGAAAGCATGTTCCTACTAAAGGATCTCAGGAAGTGCACTGGCTCTGCCTTCTAACTGGCATAATTAACTTTGTGTGGGATAAAGCTTTTTGCAGGCACATATGATGTTCCTTTTGAGCATAATAAATTATTTTCATAATAAAAGATGGAGGAAGACTGAGAGTTGTAAAACCTCTTTTGTACCAATCTTACTGCACTTGCACATGGCTGGAGTGACACACACTTGTCAGTGAGCTCAGTCGTGGGAGAGTTAAGCCAATAGTCCCTGCTGTTATTGCTGCAGGGAACCTCAGGCTGTGCAAGGCTCTTTTACACTGGGGAGTAGATCACATTAGCTGGTTTATGCACCATTATTGCAAAATGGGTTCTCGTTTTGAGGTACTGAGTGGCTTTATTGCTCTCTGAGCAGGGACGTGTTCTTTTTCCCTTGCTCAGTTTTAATATTACCCCTTCCTCATCCTGGAGGAGGGACAAAAATGAGTGTTTGGCAGCCACTGGCTTGGATTTTTCAGCAGAATGCCCTTAGTGAGCCTCGCAGAGGTTGCTGCAGATGAAGTCCCCAGAGAGTTTGTCTCTGCATTTTCTTGTGCAGTCGCAGCATTGAAAGAAATTGTCATTCTTTTACAGCAGGTTTGCCAAGAAAATATGAATATTGTTGATTTTAATTTTTTTTTGGTGGCACTTTTTTGTGACTTTCAGAGCTTACCTTTGAAGCCCTAGGTGAGTTCATTGAGTTTAACTGGTGTTTAAAACACTTAGACACCAAACACAAACCAGCAGTGACTTTGCTCTAGGTGGTTTTCTCTTACTGCACCATTCACTCCTGAGTTTGTGGGGGGATCATGGATGCACCTGTGAGGAGCCACACGTGGAGCTGTGGTGGCTCAGGGTGTCTAATGCTGAGGCAGCAAAGCTAGCAAGGACGTTGCTGTTGGATAGGCAATGAGGCACTTTGCCCATTTGCTTTACTATCCTCTGGGGCTGAATGCAGTGCACGGGGAAGCTGCTGATTTAATAACACAGCTCCAGAGAAAGCACCATCTCACAGGAACAGGAGGGAGGAGTTGGAGAGTGTAGCAGAGGTCAAAAGGAGGTTTTAAGTAAGATCTTAAAAAAAACAAAAAACTGTCAGACAATGGCACCAAGGTGCTTTCCAGGTATGAGAAGGAGAAGCTTTGTCATTAATGACATTTTCTGGTTTGGATGTAAAATGCAAAAACTAAAGAGATTGATGTAGGTCTGTGACAGCAGCAGGTTCCAGAAGGTGTTGAGAAAAGGAAGGTGAATGTGAAATGGTGTTCTGAGACAAACCTGTGTTGTCCTGAAGGGATGGTTAATTTGCTTGCACAGCTCAGAATGAGCTAATGTTCCACTATAGGAGATATTTCAAAGTCACAGGAGCTGTGCTGGTTTTTGGATCATATCGTGTTGTGATTTATACAACGTATAGTGAGACAGTCACTGCTTCACCACTGTCATACTAGAGTGGTGCTGGACTATATTTGTACTCTAGTTATGCCTGTTAATGTTTCAGCTTGTGCTATCACCTGGCGTGGACAGGGTGAAGCATGCCTGTTGTTTGGGGAAGAAAATGCTATGTCTACAGTTACTGTAAATGCTTTAACATCTCCCACTGGCATTGCTTCTTGCTCGTGTTTGTGATGCTCATTGTGTTGCATGAAAGCGTTGGGGTGCTAGCAGAATTTCGGGTGACTATTGGGTGATATGTCAAAATTGACTAATCTTTCAACTGCCAGAAAAGTGAAATTTCATCATCTTCAAGTTACTGAGGTACTTGCTATGAGTATACAAAAAAAAAAGACAGTATATTGAATAATATTTGAGCCAGGCCTCTTATATTTTATAGTGGAGAGAATATAGTTGTGACAAACATAACACGTAAATTTAACATAAGTTTAAGCAAGCTGTTTGGATTATTGTTTTACTATATCTCTACATGGATTTTTATTACAAAATGTAGCCTACTTTCTTCATATTGAGGAAAAACTGAGTTTATCCTATTCCAATGCCTTTTATATTTAGTTACGATTTATTCTTTTAGGATTTCTACAATTGAGTTTCAATTTCTGTTACACTGATTTTTATGGTAACCACTTGGACATAGCAGAGCTTCCCATTGAGATGCATGTCTTGGTGTTTATTTAGCTTGTCTGAAAATGTGTGATGTGTACAATACGGTGAGAAAAATCAACAGTTGCAAAGGATAATCCATGGACAAACAGTGTGGAGAGCAAGCAGAGAGTGCTCCCTGCATGCCAGTGATTTGGCAGTGCTTATGTCTGAAGTTTCACCTTTATTTCTGCTAAAAAAACTACCAAAGCTGAGAGAAGACCACAGGGAAATGGTTAAAATTTCAAAACACTGTGGCTGTCAGTGTCAGGGCTGTAATGGGTATTGAGAGTGGGATCTAGGGAAGGAAATAAGATTGCTCACTGGTCCTCTATGGCATGCTGCTCCTCATTAATCCTGCACAAAGTTAGCTTGGTCTTCTTGTTATCAGTGTTAGAAAATTCGCTCAGGTGTTGGTGTTTTGTGGCAGTTCTGTTGTCAGTGGCTTTGGATAAGATTTTTGCACCTCCTGGCATTGACTGCAGGACTTGTTTGTTTCACAGCTGAGTTTCAGCACTTGCTCCTGCCTCCCACCTTCTTTATTGCCCATCCCTGGGCCCTCTCTGAGATGTGGCCTGTCTTTGCTCTTAGCACATCTGTTATTCCAGGGAAATGTGCTTTTTGTGATTCCATTTTCCAGGGAAAGTGTGTTTTCATGATTACCGACGTACTGATGAAATGCATACCAGAGGTAGATACTAGGATGAATTTGGAAGCACAGAGGTTGAAAGCATCAGCAAATCCTGCAGTTCCTACTGTTGTCCCTTATTGCTGCACAGTTGGCTGGGATGAACTGTTTATTATTTTCATTTCTGTCAAGAACAGCAATAACCGAACTGTTTATAGAATCTGCAGCACTGGGCCGCTGAGTTTGGCTCAGCCTTGCTTTTTTCCTGCAAGATTTTAAGTTAGTGCTAACTTTGAGAACCATAAAATGACTACCTTCTGCTTTCCTTTCCAACTTTATGGTACTTCTTTTTTTTCAGAAATTAATCTTAATATTCAGTTTTGTCTTTTAAAGGCCCTGCCTGAACCGTTCGGTCTCCTTTGTACTCAAGTTGTAAGTTATCTGTGCTAAAATGACTCTGCAGGAGTGAGTCAGCATCTTCCTTTAGACCTTCAGTCTGCGGGTAGGGAAGGTCAGCCAAAATTTCTGCTACTTGTTGCACCATGTGGAATTAGCCAGAATGTGCCTTTTCCTTAATTCAGTTAGTAGTTAATGTAATTGCATTCTTTTTAACAGGGTAATTATATTTTTTTAAAAATCAAACCACCCCAAATTGAAACCTCTAATGTTTGTTTTTATTTTTCGTTTTCTAAGCAGTTAGGTAATTAATTAAACTTCTGGTTACTGTTAGTGAAATTACCTGAATTGGCTCTTGATTAATAATTGCATTCTATGAAAAGAGCTATTGTGGATAAACCCACTGAAGAATATCAACAGGATAGGTGTTAAATTTTGCGAAGAAGTGATTCACAGTGTGTTACTGACATAAATGCTGTCATATTTTGCATGGGTAGAGGTGGTCATGTACCTGATGTATGTATATAGTTATATATTCTGAATAAAGAACATATACCTGATAAAATGAGTGAAGGAGGTCAGTGAATGAGGTAGGATTAGATATGAGAAAATCCCTAATTTAATACTTAAAAACATAACAAGTAGCAAGCAGAAAGGTTCTGTGTAGGAATGGGTGATATTTATTAATAGATCAGAGCATGTGTGTGCTTGGATATATAAGTAAATAATATTTATCTGTACGTTGCCCTGACTTTCCACATTTGGAGAACAAGGCTGATGTTTATCACTCCTAAATGTTTGCTGCAGTTAATTTGTTCATACTAAGCTCAGGCATTGAATGCTGGTACATGGATTTAATTTTTTTTTCTTTTTTTCTTTTGCTTTTTAGGGATGTTTTGTATCAAGCAATATTAATGGAGATGAGATTTCTGTCCCTGTATTCCCATAACTGGAGATGTGTGGATGTAAGAGAAAGTTAGAAGAGTGGCTCAGTGTCTGCTTTTGTGGGCCCCACATGTGCTGGGTTGCTCAGCATGAGACAGCAAGCGTTAACTCCAGTCACCAGTAACAGCATGACTTGGTGTCTAGCAATGCCCAGAAATATCTTTCCCACTGGTTTTCTTTGTCTATATGGAAGCAATGCGATTTTTTTGCTCCAACATGCAATTCAGTGACGTTAGCCTGAGACTTCCCTGCCCTTGTGATTTATCCATGCTTGCCAGGCCCAGTGGAACAGTCAGTGCTCAGGTCTGCACAGTTTAGTCCTTGCTGGCAAAATCAGGAGGAGACAGAAAGTGCCTGCTGCTTTTTTTACCTCTCCTTATCTATTTTTCAGTTTGTCAATGACAAGCCAAATGCTAGCATTTATAGGGATAAATTATGACTAAAATAATTTGCATTGAAAATGCAAATGAATGAAAGCATCAGCAAGGAGCCCTCTGCTTCCTTCCTGGTGCACAGATGGGTACTGGTGTTGGATCAGCCCAGCAAGGCACTGGATATAAAATAAAGTTAATTGGAGTAGCTGAGAAATTAAATGGGCTCAGCCTCATGCTAGTTCCTGGCCTGTGATTTAATATGACACTAGAGACAAAGGATTGGGAAGGTGCTGGACCACCAACTAAACCAATCACCAGAGCTGTAAATTACAGTTCTGGGATTGCAACGGCAGATTGAGAGGCCCCAATAAAATAGTAAGAGGTGAATAAAACCAAGCTTGGAAGCAGTTTGCCAAGATCTTTGAGACTTTTAAGTTTCATTGTTCATTTTCAGTAGTTGGCTGTTATAACACTGTACTAACCTGAGTCCAAGGTCAAATCTGTCTGTACATGGAGAACCAGTTGGTGCTCAAACAAAACCTCATGCAGGCAAACTGAGGAACTGGTGATGCATTTCTGTGCATAGATGTTTCCTTGTTG
The DNA here is from genome assembly GCA_034336665.1 of Luscinia megarhynchos. Classification (NCBI taxonomy): domain Eukaryota; kingdom Metazoa; phylum Chordata; class Aves; order Passeriformes; family Muscicapidae; genus Luscinia; species Luscinia megarhynchos. Next base: position 7,482,388 of record CM067586.1, read on the forward strand.
GAAGGCTCAGGTCCGTTTTTTGCATTATTTATTGATTTCTAGGTCTTTAGGTGCCAAGAGGACAATGAGGAGAAGGTGGTGTAGATGGCCTGTGGCCAAGGAAAGACATGCAGGAAGAATTCAGTGTAATCTTTCAGTGCAATTAGTGCAATGCTTGATTTGTTTCCCCCTTAATGGGACATGGAAAGTGGTGAACAGCAGGACCTGACCATGCTCAGTGAGATAAGATTTCTGTTCCTTTATTCCCATAACTTAAGGTGTTTGTGTCTTGTAGGAAGTGTTTGTAAAGCCAAACCTGCTTTATTCTGTGTTACTGAAGTGTGGTAGCTGATAATAAATCCCTCATAGCTCTGTGCCATGTGTCATGCTGGTTTTAATTCTCAATTTTTTTTACAGCCATGTTGCTGAAGATCACTTTGTCTTCTGGAAGCAGAAACTCAATGAACAGATGAATCCCTTCAGCCAGACATTCCTCCAGTAGATCTTTCCCCTCATGGAGCACCCAGGCAGGGAGGAGATGGACTTGAAAGAGGAAAGTCCTCAGGTGTGGACTGAGTCTGCAGCACAGGAACAGAGCACTGCTCAGGTGATTAGTCAGAGCTCTGCCTCTGCTCATGCTGGATTGGGATTGGTGGAGAGGGTTAGTTCCTGTTTGGCCCTGATTTAGAGTCTAGAAGCTCAGCTTTTATTTGAGCAGAAATACAAACATTTCTCTGGTGATTTAGGGTTAAAGCTTCAGAAACTGAGCAGTGCAAACCACAGCAGTGAAGATACAGAGCTCTGAAATGAGATGACTGAAGTCAGGCAGTGGCTGTAGAAGTTTCAGTGTCCAAATGTATTTATAATCATGTGGGAGAGTAAAGGATTCAGAGTAATGACCATGAACGAAATCTGTGCTTTGTGGCAGCTGCTTTTCATGGCATCATTCGAATCAGCTGGAACTGTGGGTGGACCTTGGGGAAAGTAATATGAGCAATTTTTTCCAGCCGGACATCTGGGTAGTGAGGAAGGGAGAAATGTTAATTGTAAGTGACTAATGTAGTCAGGTTCTGCTGTATGCAGTTTGTCCCTCGCCTCTGAGACAACGCAGCTGGGTATTTCTAGAATACTGTAAATTAATTCACTCTGTTAAGTATTGTAGGAAAACGGTGCTGCATGGTATTTGACCCAGCTGAGAAATTCTGCCTCTCAGTAATTTCCAGCTTTGAAATTTGCAAGGAAAGGCAATTCTCAGTGGCCTGTGTTCCCTTCTCTCTACCATTGAATAACCATGCTGCTGTTTGCAAGTGGCAGTTTTAAGGCTTAATGAGTATTTGCAAAGTGCTCTTAAAATGTGAAATTGTAGTGTTTGTGAGAGGATTTATTGCACAGAATCAGCACTGAGCATCCATGGGGAGTACCAGGTGTCTTCTGAAGCATAGGCTAAAAAGTGAAACAAAATAAAATATGTAACTGTGACATCATATTATGTGAAAGAATTTTATGTGACTGTACTTGTACTTGTACAGGTTTCCTGCTCACTGTCCTGTTTTTCCCACACACTGAAAAATGCTTTTCAGCTCGTAAAGGATGGCAAAAGCTAAACATATTCCTGTTTTCACTGGAATTCAGTTTTCTGTCTCATTTAATATAGGCCTCTGATCATCAGTTAGGATCATCATGTTCTGGTAAAATCGACTTGTTTCAATTTAAAGTGCTGCCCTAAACATAACTTTTTCCAGTAGTCCTTGGAATCTGTGCCTAATGTTTTCAGGTATAGGTTTGTCTGTTTAAATATTTGAATTTTCTACTGATACTGCCCATACATACTACAGAGAGCCAGTCTAATACACCCTACTGCTGCCTCTGAGAACTGCAATACTATATCTTGAGGAGTATGAGAGTTAATAAGTTCTGTTAGCCTCTCATCAGATGGTAAAAATTACCTCCAACAACAGAACTAGCTGAATGAAGTCATTATCATAAATCCTGAAAGGGATATGAGCATACAGGGAAACAATATTCCAATAAATTTTAAGAGATACATCAGTTCGAATATAAGTTTGTTCCCTTAAAAATTTTCGAAGTATCATGCAAGAACTATGTATGGGTGGCTGCCCTTTGTAGAATTACATCTTGAGTTGCAATGCAAAGTAAAACCAGAGACTGATGGGAGTTGTGTCCAGATTTCTGTTGATAGCATAATTGAGCGAGATTTGAAATATGTGTTTTTCAGTGCATTCCGATTAGTTGGGACACAAGTTCTCTCTGCTTCCCAAGGCACCCCGTGCCTCTGGTGCTGTGCTGGTGCGAGTGCAGGCTCTGTTTGTTCCCCAGGTGCGCTTTGTCCCCGAGGGGGGGGCAGTGGCCCAGATCATGTACAGTGACGAGCAGGAGCGTGGCCCCGCACAGCAGGTGGTGTACACGGCTGATGGCACCTCCTACACCTCTGTGGACACCTCGGAGCACACCCTCGTTTACATCCACCCCGTGGAAGCTACGCAGGCACGTGTGGTGTGTGGTTCTGAGCCCAACCTGGTTTTGGCATCTAGAAAACACAACAATCGTGTTTGGGATGAAAGCCAGCTACCAGCCAAGTGGTATGACTGGAAAATAGCAGGCAGTCACTCTCAGCAATTTTCTCTGCCCACTGCTGAGCAGGGACTCCATGCTGTTCATTTGTCTGATGTGCAAATCTGCTTATCAAAGGATGGTGAATTATGAAATGCTGGTTACTTTGCTGAAGGTGGATGAGATTATAATTTACTCCAAGGTGTTTTCCAGAAAAAGGATAATCTCACCAGATAATTTCACCAGAAATTCTGCCTCTTGTATCCAATAAAAAGCTGAGAGCCATCTATGTTCCTTCTGGAAGTCTTTGTTTTGTGTAGTACAGTTGTCATAACTGATAGTTACAATAACAGCGGTGCCTTTTTGTAGGGCATCTCTGTTTGTTCAATGTAATTTTGTGGTCTCTGCAGAGTTGCTGATTTTATAGACCTTTTATACTCTTTTCTTATGCATAATCATGTCAAAACCCCTTTATTCCCTTGCAGCACATGTTTTTATGGGATCAATATGCTATGCATCTGTGCCTCTGTGTGGACAGATTAAAAAGGAACAGGCTTGCTTTGTCGAGAGTGTTTTATAATGTCTTTGCTGACAGGGGGTATTAGCTGTGCCGCAAAGTGCACGTACCTGACACCCCCGTCATGCTGGCAGGGCCTCATGTGGCACAGTGTGTCTTGTGCAGCTCTCAGCTGTCCCAGAAGACCAGCTTCTATGTGGAGAGATGTCCTGAGAGAGTATCTCCCAGGAAGTTCCTGGCCAACTAACTCCAAAATTCTGAATGTTGTCATTGTGTCAACAGATGTGTAGTATTCTGACACTCTTCTGCATCTAAGATGAAATTATCACAATGCTGAAGGAATTTGTATTATACCATGCTTTATTTTGTTGTAGCCAGGCTGCTACAAGGTCAGATGTTTCAAGTTTTGGCTAAGTAAGGCTAGCCTTAGTCAGTCTTGTTTTTCCTGGGATTCTGTCCTTGTTTTGGCTGTTCTCACAGAATATTGAAGTTGGCATGGCTTCTATGAAATTAAACAGCATCCTTACCATATCAAAGTCTCATATAGGATATGCATGATAGTTCCTCAAAAGAAAGCATGCAACAGTCTTGTGAATTTTCAGGAAGAAAAGGTTCACAGTTACCTTCTTCCCTTAAGTGTTATCCTTAAGCTATGCCCTTACGTATTATATATTAAGGGCATAGATAGAGCTATTGAATTTCATCCTGTTGATTTTATCAAATCAACAATTGACAAAGTGATTTTGGTAAAATAAAATGCACCCCTGAAACACTTTAGCTGTAAAACTGCAAAGTGCTGCATAAATATATTAACCCTTTAATGGAGCATTACATAATTTTTAATTTCTATGCGCGTAGGTCTACTTGGGTAAGTTGAATTTTCTATGATAACAGGTAGATTAGAAGCTGACAAAGGCTCAAATGTGGGTTGTTTCATGGTGGCAGGGTAACTTTTGTGTGAGGTGGGAGTAAAAACCCCCAGGGGCTGATTTGATAAGCCTTTTTCACTTTGTCTAGACTCTGTTTACAGATCCGTCCCAAGTGGCTTACGTCCAACAGGATGCTACCACCCAGCAGGTAAGCAAGAGATATTATTCATTTTGGGCCTAAAACTATGAGGGAACAGTTAGGGAAGGTAAAGGGTCATTCATGTGGTGATGGAGGGTAGTGGGGCTGTCTCTGAAGGTGTCCAGTGACAATCTTGTGCTGTCACCTTGATCAAGACCAATGGCCAGCTTGGACATAAATTACAAAGTTTAGAATGATTTTGGGTTTATTCGCAGTAATTCTTATTCAACAAGAATTCTAATTTATTGCCACAGATAATATAAAAAGTCTTTCAACAATGTCCCTGCATCAGATGTGGCTGATGTCATCTTAATGTGCCATTTTCGAAAGGCTGGGTTTTCAGCCTTTTCATGTCCTCATGCAACTTCTGGTCCAAATGCCTTTAAATCCATGAAGGGCTCTCAAGGGATAGAAAAATTGGATTACGTTCTAGGTTTACTAGAAACATCACAGGAAAATAACAGCAGAACCTGAAGAGGTTCAGTGACTGGCTCCCTTATCACGTGTGCTGGGCTTGCCAGTGTGAGGTGGGCTGGGAAGAGAATAAAACTGCAGCCTGTGTTTATAAGGTTGTGATGATTTTTTCTTATTCTTTTTACATCCATCATGGATGGGAAAGTTTTTTTTGTTAGCTCTTACTGGTGTCTTTGGGGACTGCACTGTGCAGTCAGTAGACAGGTCAGATCAGCTGTAGACAGGTGTTTTCAGATCTCTCTGGTTGGAATTTTCTGCTTGTCATAGACTTAAAATCGTTACTGCTTGGTGGGTCTTTAATGACATGTGTGAATGGATGTGTTAGATCCAAATCATCACCAAAGGCATCATTAAAATGTGTGTTTATTGATAGTCTTGAGGCAGGGAAGGATTGAATGTGTGCTGAAAATAAATTTTCTTGCTGAAAGACCTTCTAAATTGTTGAGACACAGATGGGAAGCAATGGCTGACACAAAGGTGTTGCCTGTCTTCTCATTCTTCTCTTTCTCTGGAGTTTTGTTCTGGAATTTTCTGCTCCATAAGTTTCCTTGCATTTAGAGGCCAAAAATTCCTATTTAATTGTCTTAAAGCTTATTTAACAAATATATGATTAATTAGAAATAGAGATTACTTGTGTGCAGTGCAGATAGCAGTGACAACAGAGGTGATCTGCTGTTATTAGCCCAGAAGCACTTGTCTGTGTGTCCTCAGCCTGTCCTCCGTTCCAGCACTGTCTACAGCAGTCCTAACACATATATTATTTTTTTCGTGAACAGTTAATCCCTCATTATATCTACTCCTGCCTTTGCAGCTGTTTTTGCATCAGCATTTTGTGTGGGACATCCCTGAACTGACAACTAATGATAAAATAATAATGAAATCTCCTCTTGTCTTTCAGAAGAAACTTTATTGTAGAAAGAAAGTGAGAGGTTTATAAAAATAATGCCCATAATCCATGCAGTACCTGACATGGAAGTGCAAGCAAGGGTATGTTTGGTGTGATTAGTAGAAGGCAATGCTAATAGGGGATACAAATAGATCCAAGTCTGTGTGGCCCTCTCCTTGCTGGCACACTGGAGGAATAATGAGGCCTCTTCTGTTGCCACTTGGCATCAGAAGTGTCAATACCACACGGTCATGGTGGTTTCCTCCTCACTGTCACACCATTCCTTGAAGTATTTTTGCTGTTGTTTTTCAGGAATTCCATAAATTATTCTTAATACCTCTTTAAACAAAGCAACTAGTTGCAGTTCTAAGTCTGAGTGCTTACATTATGGATTTTGTTGTCTCCCTCACTACTGGCCCAATTCACTGTTCTCAGTTTTATCTGATATTTATTAAGCACTCTGCAGAGAGGCAAGAGCTTGGATTTTAGCATAAAAGCTGTGTAACAGTCAGAGGCACAAACTAGAAGCCACATGATGTCAGCTGTAGAGAAGGATGAAAAGTCATGTGGACTAATGATGCAAATTCCTGTATAGATAAGCAGGAAACAAAAGGCAGGAATGGTGATTCCTAGGGACTTAGTTGTGCTTTGTTTTATTACTGAATGGATGAGAACAGTGTGGTAATATGTATTAATTTGGTTGTTACAGCACAAAAAAATAAGCATGTAAACAAAATGTGTAGTGTGACCAAATGTAAAGAAAAGTAATTGTTGGGATCCTCTTGTTTGAGGGTTTGATCTTCTCATGAGGTCAATAAACCATGTTGATTTTTTAAATGGATCCTGGATCATAGTATAACTGGATGATTTGGATTGGAGAGGACTGTAAAGCTTATCTAGTTCCAACCCCTCAGCCATTGGCAGGGTTTGCTTGAGAAAAAAAAGTCAGAAAAAGAGGAAATGCTTCCTAGTCCTTCTCTACCTTTTCCCTTGAAAACAAAAGTAAATTTGGGCATAGAGGAGGAGAGACCCCAAATCACTGGTTTTGCTAAGAGCTAAAGAGCTCCTAACATCTGTTTTTAATGCTATTTGAGCTCAGGCTGGGTAGGACCTTAATTTAAAAATGTGTCATAGGTAATTCACAATTTGTGAAGTGCATAGATTTGAAGCCTTTCCCTTTGTCCCAGGAGCTGCAGGTTCTGTCCAAGCCCATCATCCCTATTTGAACCCCAAAAATCACGGGAATGCCACAGTTTTTGAGTGAGTGCCAGGGCTCAAGGGAGCTGTGCATGCTGGGCCATGCCCATGTGTTAAGTGACTGATGGAAATGCTGCAGTGCTAAAATGAGTGCCTGTGATTTTAGGTAACTGTGCTCTTGCCTGCTGCTGCTCAGAGCATGAATCCCACCAACCTGTCTGTGCTCGGCAGCATTGCTGACCCCCCCCAGCCAGTGGCTCTGGAGCAGGGGCCACAAGCAGATAGAGTAAGTTGCCAGGCACCCTTTCCTTTTCCATGTACGAGTGCACTGATTCCATTGTTCCATCATCTCTGGGGATGAAATGTGGCTGAGTGATCTGGGAGGAAATGTGAGGAGGCTGTAGTGCAGATTTGTACCATCTTCCATAGTCTCACCATGGAATATATGGGGGCTTAGGAGATCATGTATTTAATATACAGAGGAACCTGGATATTAAAGGAGCAGCCACCATAAAATTCTAGTGCTGAAAAGTGAAGCTAACAGGTGTAGTGCTGACTGTCACAGCAACATCCACTGGGTTTCCTCACCACTGTTTTCAGACAGCTCTGCTGGGTGTAATATTTCTTGTCTACCTGAGATATCTGTATGGCTGATGGAATATGTGCCAAACTTCAAATGTTGCGATTCTTTTAAGGAAGGAAAGGGCTAAACTTGAAAATTAGTGGAAGAATGCAATGTCCTCAACTGTTCTTCGTGTCCCATTGTTTATATCTAGTCTCCGTTACCCCTTGTTGACCTCTGCCTTTGTACCTTGGAGATGGGTTTTGTTTGATTGTAAGGAGATCACGTGCCGAAGTTCAGGATTCTCTTGCTTGTACAAAATAAATTAAAATACAGCTTTAGGCTCTAGGTAATATCCCCAGAGCCTGGACTTTGTTTTGAACTTTCTGCAAGGGTCCAGTGCTTCCACTGAGTTCAGTTTCTTCTGAGACCTGAGTCTTTGGCAGGGTAGAGCCAGGCAGTAATACAGGTGTTTTGAGTGAGGGCATCAGTAGCAGTGAGCCGTGCAAAACATCCCTTAGCAGTCATTTAGCACCTTCCCTTGTCCTCCTCTCCGTTAACAGAGGCACAGGAAGGGTAGACTAGTAAGGACCTTTATTGCTTTTCCTTGTGGTTTTCTTCATGGATCAGCTCGAATTGTTTGTGAATTCTCTCCTCAGGCATCATTACCGGTGCATAACCAGGTGTTACCTCCCATGGAGGCTGTGGATGGTTCTGATCCTTTAGCACCTCTGCAGAATCAAATGGAAAGGATAGAAACAAAAGAAGAAGATGATGAAGATGAAGATGAGGATGAAGATGGGGAAGACACTGACATGGATGAATGGGATCCAGATCCACCTCGTCCCTTTGATCCCAATGATTTATGTAAGCATGTGCAGTAGTATGTAGTGTACTAGCTGCTCCCCCCTATTTTTCTTCCCTCTTCATCAGCCCTGTAGTAAAGAGAGGCAAAAATCATTCAGATTTTAGAAGTAATGAGTGAATATGAGTCTTTATTCCCAGAAATGTAAACTCAAATTAGGCTGCTTTACTGAATTTACAAAATTCTGTCCTTAGTGAAGTCTCTAAGCTGCTTTGTTTCCATTTTGCTGGACACTGGCCTGTCTAATATTTTAAAATGTAGACAGACTGTTGGCGTAAGTGTTCCCACAGCTGAGCCAGAGATGTTTAGAGAGAGATAAGGCTGTCTCTGAGCTGGTGTGTCTGCCTGAAAGTCACATCCTCTCTGCCTTTGTGTTGCAGGGTGTGAAGAGTGTAATAACGCACATCCCTCAGTGTGTCCCAAACATGGACCTTTGCATCCCATCCCAAACCGGCCCGTGCTGACCAGGGCGAGGGCCAGCCTTCCCCTGGTGCTCTATATAGACAGGTTTTTGGGAGGTGTGTTCTCCAAAAGGCGTATCCCAAAGCGTACACAGTTTGGGCCTGTGGAAGGACCCCTGGTCAGACAGACTGAGCTCAAAGACTGCTATATCCATTTGAAGGTAAGGGTGAGAAAAGGGGGAATCGATTTGTGCCTAAGCTTTGATTTTCATTAATTTGCCACTCCACCTTCATCGATTCACTAGAGCTACTTTGTTACTTCCATCTCTGAATGTAACTAAGAAATACCCTGATTGCTTTGGCTTCAAATCTGCTCCGTTATTCAGCTTATGGTGGTAGGATATATATGTGTATTTATAGGGTGCATAACATGGAAGGCTGTGAATCACTCTCACATGAGCTGAAGCAGCATCTGGACATGAAAACAGCAGCCCATTCTGAGGGTGTTCTGCAGCCATTCTTTTGTGTCATGTTGTGACCTCAGTTCAAAATATTTTTCTTATTTTTCTTACCTTTTTGTTCATAAGATGTAGGGGAAAGAAGATATTTTTATTCCCTTCCTATTGCCAAGTAACTGGCCTGTGGTAAAATGGATTTGAATGAATTTTTATCCATTTGTTTACTAGTTTCACTATAAAAAATTGGTCCTTAATTTGTTGGAGTTTAGATCCACAGTCTTAGGAGGGCTCTGATGGTCAGTGTCTGACAAGCAAGTTGTGACCATAGACAGGTTCAGCAACTAAGAGTTCAGCTAAAGAAGGGCTGCTTCCTGATTGAGGCAATGTCATGAGTCAAGAAATGAAAGGAAAAGTGGGTCTGCCAGTTAGAAACTTCTGACAGATATTTCTGTAGCCTACTAAAGCTACAGTTATTTGTGTGTCATTTGTTATAGTCACATGTTCATACTGTGCTTGACCCCTTTAATGAATGATTCTTGGCCCTGAAAGCCTTGGAAGGATCCATTATGCTTCCCTAGTTAATCTTTACCTGTTGCTAAATATTTTTTTGCCTGTTTCTGGAACCATGTTAGTAAAGAGAGAATATTAGCTATGCCTTCATTGCTCCCCTAATGTAACAGTTGCATGGGCACAGTAGTTTTCCTAGTAACTCAAATTCTTTTGAATGTGCTGCCAGGCAGTTACAGTCACATGTAATTGGATTTTGCTACAGGTTTCTCTTGATAAGGGTGACAGAAAAGACAGAGACTTGCAAGAGGACCTGTGGTTTGAACTTTCCAGTGAGGCTCTGTGTAACTGGATGATGTTTGTGCGTCCAGCTCAAAACCACCTGGAGCAGAACCTGGTGGCCTATCAGTACGGCCACCACATTTATTACACCACCATTAAAAACGTGGAGCCCAAGCAGGAACTCAAGGTATGGTAATGCTTATGTGTCAGGATTCTCTTTTTCTACTGATTAAATAGTACCTCAAAAGTTGCTGCCTAAAAAGTGCCAGAAACTACTGCTGTGAATAGTTTGAGCTTTTTTTCCTCTGATGGCATGAACTGAATGTCACTGAAGTCAGTAAGTAGTTAGTCACCAGCATAGGTATTTTTATGAGCTTTGCCTCATGGGGAAGTTTAAAATAAAAATATGTAAATTATTTACCTCTGTCATGCTTTACACAGCATATATTTTGCTGATACAATCTAATTTTTATTGTAGAAGTCGTATTTTTTTAATTCTGTATGCCCTTTCCAGTTAACCCTGTGTGTTCCTGGCTTGTTTTCTGGTGCCTTAAGTGAATATGGTCTCTCCTTTAACCTAGCTTTCCTGGAGCTTTTGAAACTTTGCATGTAAAAAATAAAGAATATTGTGACTTCCCTATGGTTTGCTTTTTCTTCCCTCTAAAAATTTATTGATTATGATGAGTCAAGGCAGCGTGGCTGGCTGAGAGGGCCTTAATTTTCAACATTTTTTGGGGCACTGGAGGAGGGACCAAAAAATTTTGATACCAGGAAATTTTGTTCTTCAAATATCTTCTTGCATGTAGATTTCAAAAATTTGTCTGGAGAAACAATTGTTTACTAAGTGTACTTACTAAATCAGGGCAAAAACCTACTTAATACCATTTAAGAGCAGGACTATCTGAAATCAGTCCTTGATGTTTTAAAGCTGAATTACTAGAAATTTTACTAATCCATTTAAGTGTATTTAAACATCATTTTCTCAGCAGTTTTAAAAACAATTTGAAATCACACTTTAAATCAGTACAGACCTCCCTGTGGGAGCATGATTTTTCTTACTTTGTGTTAGTAGTGTCTTTTGGGTCAAATGGTTTGCTAAATGAAAGGCTTGGTAATGTGATTTCCTCCTCAAGTGGATGTAGAGCATTCATGTACATTTTGTCCAGAGATTGAAGTAGTTGAAGCTGGGAAGTTCCAGTTTGCCTGCCAGGTATGTAGTCCGGGAGCTCCAGGCTTTCGTCTTTGTCCAGCTGGTGAGATTCCTGCAGAGTGACACACCTGCTGGAGAGTCCTTGAAATCCTACTCACCTCTGCCTGTGGCCCACTGCAAGTTCAAACTTGTATGAGTTTTTCATGCTGAAAATCTGTTGGTCCGTTCTTTGAGAAATCTCTTCGAAAATCCACTCTTTTTCATCAAACAGATGAAATGATGGAAGAATTCTCAGCTAAATGTGAGCATCTGCTTTTAGGCTTTAAAAAACTTTGTCTTCCTGGCTCTTGTGGTTGTCTTTGCTAAAGTCTTGAATTCCCTGTATGACAAAAGTGGGTCAATCATATTGGTGCCTGGCAGATCTTTGTTTTGGGAAGCAGAATTATATTGCTTCAATCCTTCAGAAGCTCAGAAGCATTTTAAATTACTCTGTGTGGATGATGCTGCCTATTGTCTGTGTAAGGAGAGTAGGAAAGAAATGGGAAATCCCCCAAGATAATAACATTTCCATTCCTCTTGGTACAAGTATCAGTACTCTGCTGACATCCTTCCTTTACAGTCATGTAGCTGGGTTTAAAGAGATTAATCATATTTCCTTTAGAGCTACCGGTAGCCATGTGTGAGATTAGCATTCATGTTAGGAAGCTAAACCTTAAAATTGAATGGATATACTTCCTGAGCAAAGCTTTTTCATTCCTCAGTGGGGGCACATTGATCTTATCACACTTTATTATTGAGGATGAAAGGAGCAGTAAGAGTTAGCAGTTGAGGCAAGTGAAGTAAATGTATTGCTTAAAACCCATTTTCAGATAAATTTTCATTAGTTTTGGCTCCACCTAGGTGTCCTATTACCTTGTGCTCCTGCTGCAGGTGTGGTATGCTGCCTCCTACGCTGAGTTTGTGAACCAGAAGATCCATGACATAACTGAGGAGGAAAGGAAGGGTAACTTGGGATCTTCTGCTTTCAATGTGGTGGTGGTTGCAAGTTGTACTCCTTACTTTCAAGTACATAGCCTGTATAGTGCTCCCAAATTTTTGCTGGGTTGGGAAAAGTTAAACCAGATCTAGATTGTGTTATTGGGGCTTATTTCCAATAATGATGCTCATGAGAATATTACCTTAATTTAAGCCTTTGCTTCAGTTTCTGGGAAGCATTAGATTGCTTCCTTCCAGGAAGACGTCTGTTTCTGTACTCAATGTCTATGGTGTGTCATAAACTGAGGTGTGACTGCTTTAGATTTAGAAATTTGCCTTGATCTCCCTTAACTTAAGCCAGTGGCACAATCCTGTAGGCCCTTCCATACAAGGGTGAATTTTCAGAATCCCTCTGAATTTCTAACAGTGTTGATAGTCCATAGGAATTGTCCCTAGTGGTCTTTCTGTGTCTCTGTGATGAGCTGTGGTCATGGCACAGTGCAGAGGGCATAAAAGCAAAGACCAGTGGAGCAGGGCTGGGTATTCTGCAGCCTGTCTAACCTTCAGGGGAGAAATATGGCCCACAGAGGATAGAGCGGCTGGGGGCAAAAAAATTAGGTGTTGAATTGATGAGTGAAATGGTGTTATTGACATTCCCGATAGTGCTCAGGGAGCAGGAAAAGAACTGGCCGTGTTATGAGTGCAATCGGCGTTTCATGAGCTCGGAGCAGCTCCAGCAGCACCTCAACTCCCATGATGAGAAGCTGGACTTCTTCAGCAGGTACTGAGCCTTAGCTTTGCTTGTGGATCACTGTGGTGCTTCCCCAAACATGCAGAAATGAGGGGCTTTGTCCTGCAAATCTTGGTGACCAACTCAGGAGAGATCAGCTTGGCACCAGATAGAAAAATCATGGCAGCAGGAGGCTGACTGGTATAAGACATTCTGTGAAAAAAGTAGCTTGAGAGAAACAAATAATCTGTTGAAAATAGTGAGGTTTTTTTGTTTTGTTCTGTTTTTTTTTTTTTCCTGACAATTACTTTAAATATTTGTAATGTTTCAGTATCACAGTTATTGAAATACTATGTTTCTCAGAGATATGGAAGTACAGAGCTTGGAAAACAAGACTTCTCGTGCTTGATTGGCCTAGTAAGATAGTTTGTCCTGACCTATTAAAAACTGAATCTACAAATACTTGTTGCAGAAGAGAAGGCATTGGTACCTTCTTTCTCCTGAAATGTAGCAAGTGACTCTGTTTTGTTTTGGTTTTTTGACACAAATTGTTCCCTTCTGTTTAGTGCCTGACATCAATGGCTGAGCGCTTTTTGGGGGAGGATGTTATGGTTTCTGATTTTAAATGGGTTTCTGTGTGCACTTGTAACTTCATACTGCAAATGCTTCCAGCACACTATAAACTAGGGAGGCTTGAAATGGGAGGCTTGCTGTGGCAGAGGGCTGGATGGAAGGAAGTGGTCCCATGATTACAGAAATTCTAATGTGTTCTGAACTTTGGTTTCTCATAAAGCACAAAATAAATACCAACCAGAAACCCTTTGTTTTTGCTGTCAGAATTCCCTCAGTTTTTATTATTTACTGCATCATTGTTGCTGAGTTGAATGGGTGACTAGGGATGCTAAAAAAGGAGTATAAAATCAGTGGAGAATCCAAATACATCTTTTTCAGTGTCTAACCTGGAGCACTCTTGTATTCTGCAGAGCAAGAGGCCGAGGTCGTGGGCGAGGAAAGAGGAGATTTGGACCCGGCAGACGCCCCGGGCGCCCTCCCAAATTCATGCGCATGGAAGTATCCAGTGAAAATGGTGAAAAGGGTGAAGAGGGGACACAGGTATATTTTTGGAGATGGAGGGGGGAAAAAATAGCACATGGAATGTAAACTCTTGACTAAAAGAATTTGGGGCATCAGTGCATACTGAGGGTGTGCTTTGAACTTGCACATGTGTAATTCTTGGTTTCTAGCTGGAATACTCTGCCAGAAGAGCACAGTACTTCTATAAAACATGTAAAATCACTTGGATTTCTGCAGCAAGTTTCACTCCAAAGCACTTAGCAGTGAGCTGGGTTATTGTGGCAGTATAGCAGCCTCCCAGAAGTAATTTAGACGGTAAAACTGTAATAGGAATTTAGGTTTTTATTTGTCCTTTCTGGAATGTGAGATCAGCCTGCTCTTACAACTGTTAGTGCTGGAATTAAATCAGTTTGGTTTCAACAGATGGTGATAGGATGTAATCAAAAGTATGTATTCTGCTTTGCAACCCAAGACATTATCCACCCCTTATTCTATTACCATCTGCATCATACCTAAATCAATACCCTCTTTAAACTCTACAATTAAACCCTACACACAGTTCTCACTTAAGATTAGGTTTCCCTGCAGTACATAATGGGTTTCTCCATCTCTCAGCATTACCCATCAAGTGTAACCAGGTCCTTGAGCAAAGACGAAATCCCAGAGATGGATTTGTCTTTGCCTGAGGTGAGACTAATCCAAACAGTTTTTCCTAGAAAACTGTTCATATGTACCATGGGGACTTTATCTCCATCCACTGTGTGCAAGGGTTCAGATTGATTGGGACCAGCTCGATTGATGGACCCTTGGGTGTTGACCATCCAGGTGGGGCCTGGCTCCCTTACGAATACCTGATCCACACCAGAGTCCTGGGTCACAGGTCCCAAATTCCTTGCCTCAGTCCCATCCAGTTGCACATCTGTATCCATAAGGTCCCAGACTCAAAGTAGCCAGGTTGAAAAAGCTTCATGCCCCCTTCGTACAATGTCTTTTCGCAGATTACGGAGACTTTCATGCAACAGGGACTCAGTGATGATCTCAACCTTTAGCTCCCCTGCTGGTTGTGAGGGCCCTCCTTTCTAAACCTTATTAACTGGGTGCCATGATTTAATCTTAGACTTTCTAGTTTCCATAGGGGCAACTGCTGCTGGCTGTGACTGCCCTTGCGGTTCAGCTGGAACCTGGATGGTTGAAACGTCTGTGGGTTCCACTGCAGCCGCATCAGACTTTCCCTCTTTAAGGCAGGGGGAGAGTTTCTCAAGAGCTGGGGAAATGTATTCCTTCCGCATCTGGCCCACCTCACATATCTCCTTCGATAAAACCCCTGCCCAACACGGGTGGTTAATTTCTGAGGTGGGCTGTGGGGCAGGGTCAGGCTCTGGGGCAGCATCCTTGTTCTCTGAGGTAGATATCAGGGTGGTTATCCAAGCCAATCTCCCCTTATCTCTGAATATGAAATAGAACAGGTTTAACAGGCATATCAGCAATACCAACCCTGTATATCATCATTAGCATTTTGAGAGGATTTGAACCCTTTGAAAACTAATGGGGTAGACCCAAAGAGCTGGGTGAAGGGTTGGGAAAAAATTTCCCCTGGTGTCATTTCCTTACAGTAGGTACCATTTTTAAATTAACTCCAAAAACATACAGTTAGTGTATGATAGCCCAGAATCCATGTGCCTGCCTTCCAGAGGAAGTTAAAAATGCATGAGTTCCTCACCTTATTAACCCATAAAGCAAACTGAATAACAGCTATAGTAACCTTAGTTATAGGAACCATGTTTAGATAAGGGCCTACAAATGGGAGAAATATAGCCACGATGGCATGCCATCTGAAACAGGGTAAGCTAAAGCACATGGTGACACCTGATGAGGTTTCTATATCCAGCACACGAAAACTAGGTTACTCAAGAACTGTTACTCCTTTTTTCTCTCAATGCCCTCATGGCCCACAATGGGTGCCAAAATCTGTCTTGGTTTGAAAGACAGGTGTTTGCTGAGAAAGGCAAAAGCTGCTGTAGGTGAAGATGATGTGCTGAAAGCAGCAGTGGACACAGTAAGAGAACTGTAGGAGTTAGTATGGACTGTAGACTGTACACTATGCTGTTTTGTTTACAGCTTATGAATAAACTTGTACAAATCTTGTTGTCTGCTGAGTATTATCAAAGTGTTTTTCAGTGGGTGGGGGGAATAATCACTGGTTGTATGATTTGCAATTTCAGGACTTGCTGCATTTTTCCAGCAAGGGGCAGTTTGATGAGGCCGGACAAGCCCCCCTGAATGGGCTGGAGCAACGGGAACAGACTCCGGTGCCACCAGAGCCTCAGGCAGCACTGGAGCAGCAGGAAAACCACGTGCTCAACATACAGCCACAGCACGAGGGGAGCACAGTGCCCACGCAGGGCACCATGACAGCAGATGACATGAGGCGAGCAAAGCGCATCAGGGTAAGCACAGAGGATGGGGGATCACATCCAGTGTAACCCAGGGAATGCCAGGCCTGCCTGCCAGGGCCAGCTGGTCCTCCTGTCACTGTCGTATCCGTTTCCAAATCCAAATAAAGCATCTCATTTCTAGCAGTTTTCTTTGCACTGAGAGGAAGACAGATATCACTTAAAGGACCAGTATCTCATAGGTGCTAGTGAGAGCTGGTCAGGAGCTGGAGCTGATTGAATTCCATCACAGTAGTTCTTGCATGGAAACACAGTCCATCCAAACTGGCCAGCAGGGTTTCTTCAAAACAGCTGGCAGAATTGTGGTGCCGTGGCACAGACTAATTACTTGCTCACAGCACCATCTGTGTCTCTCAGAACTCTCTTGCTAATAATTGCCAAAGAGGAACCACAACCTCAGTTTGGATCCACTTAGATGATTATGGTATTTAGTGATGAAGTCCTATTTTGGGGTAGAAAACCCTGCCTTTGTGAGCAAAACATGTTAAGAGCAAACACTTTGAGCTCTGTGTCAACTGGCTGAGCAAAACAGCTCTCTACTATGTATTTCTCTACTGTGTGTAGGAGGGAAATGATTCAAGCAAATAATCCTTGGAGCTTTGTAACTGGGAGATCAGTTTATTTAGCTTAAAATCTTTTTCTTCCATGTGTTAACTTTGGGTTAAGGAAAGAAACAGCTGCAGTGGGGTTAAGGGTTCATTTTTAGGGGATGAGGAAGGGTTAGAAAAGAGTTGAGCAACTATTCTGTATAGGAAGATGTTGAGCCAAATTTTCCTTGCAGTTTACAGCAATATATATGCAAGACCAATGGTGGTGTTACCCCAAAAATGCTGTGGCATGTCTTGAAGGAAGAGTTCGGCTTGGGCACATTAAGACTGCAATTTTTAACCATGAAAAATGCTTGCAGTCTCTGAAATTGCAAGTTTCTACCAGTGATTTTATTTTCATATGTTAAAAACTTGGGGGATTTTTTTACTGAATGTATCAAAGGGTGTATAATAGAATTCAGAGGGAGATACTGAAGTTTTGACTTCAGCATGGGGGTGTTCTGCTTACAGTGTGCTACAGCGTCCTCAGTAAGAAAAGTGCTGGCCATTTCTGTGAACTTAGGGTCCTCTGAAATAATGAATATAGGAAGAAAAGGACAGAAATTCTGAAGTTATTTCTTTCTCTTGTGACTTAGCTTTTGTTCTCTGTTCTCGCATCACAAATGGATCACAACTCAGAGGAGTGCAGTGGTGGTTCAGTGATATGTTTGTATCTCAAGTCTTCCAAACTTTTCCTGTATCTGACAGCTGGTGTTCAGCAGAGTCCTGGAGATGTTTCAAGCCAGGAGCACTGACAGAATGGCAGATGGAAGGTTGCACAGACCTTTCCATATTGCATCAGATTGTGAGCAATGAGCACTTGAGATAAGACTAAACCAGCAAGCATCATTTTTTAAGTACTGAGGAACCACCTTCTGAACACTCACTCTCACACAGCACCTGCCTATGATAATATGCACTTCATAATAAAAGCAAGCAGACTTTTGGTTTTTAGATATGTGGTACGTTACTCACTTCCAAAGACCGGGTAGAAGCTCCTGACCTCTGGTTATTATTCTGAAACCTGTGTAGCTCTAATTCTTTCTTATTACTTAGATGGGATTTAGCTTTCAAAACCAGTTGTGAATTGCTTCAGCTTTTCTAAGGCTTAAAGACAGTGGTGCTCTGAGACTCTCTTCATGCTAGCTGGAAGTACTGATCAGTCCTGCCCCAGGGTTCAAGTCCTGATAAGATCAGTTCATTTTTCAGCCTCTGCTTTAGAGTCTGTGGGGTTTCCTTGGAGATCAGACCTTAACTGTGGCAGTTGTGGCCCTAGTATTGAAGAGAGATACACCCACCCTTCAAGAACTCTTTGTAGAAAATTAGAGGAACATTGTGGTCTACAGCCAACATGAATATTTGATTTTAGTTCAATTCTGGGCAGTATGTAGGGTGACTGTGTGCTAACGCCAGAAACCGAAGGGATAGGAATATGATTTGGAAAGCAGTCACTTCCTTTGTGGTGAAAGAAATGCAACTGGTTGTGTAACAAGGAGCACAACCAGTAAAATGACGTTAGAAAAAGTCCCTTCTCCTTAACTTTTTTACTCTCCCTATCCCTACCTTGTCATCCTGCCCTAATTATTCCCTTTTGCTGAAAGCATTCGGTTCTCACTGTGGTTCTGCAGTGAACGTTACATCCTTGTTAATCAGTCCTAGGAAAACAGAAAGACCACAAAACACCTTCAAGATTATCTGTAGTTTTTATCTTTGCTCTTGAACTCTCCCCTTGAGCAGTTACTAACTACAGAGTAAACCTGGAAGATCTGTTAAGTGTTTCCTGCAGCAAAAACCTCAAAGCAGTAAACTCTAGTTGGAAGAGCCCTTGTAATGACCTGCAGGTCTGTTTTCTCAAGGCTTCTATTTTCTCAAATCCATTGCATAACATAAGTATTTTTCTCTCTCTCAATGCTGCCTGCTCAGCTGGAGCTGCAGGTAGGTTGGGGTTTTTGTTTCATTGGTTTTTGCATCTAATCCAATGGTATGTATCGACACCACCTTCCATGTTGTTTTGTCTAGCTCCTGTTTAGTGTTTCCTGATTGACCCTGCACCATAAATTGTCACATTCATTCTTCTTTAGGTAACCCATGTCCAGAACTAAGTGTTACCTGAATAACAATTTGCATTTTTCTAGTTCTTTTCGTACCAGTTCTTTGTAGATTTAAGGTGGATTTTACAGGAGTAAATTGCTTGGATGAAGAGCTGTAATATCAGTTCTAAAGTTTTGGAGGATTTGTTTGCACAATTATTTTTGCCGGATCAATACTACAAGTTAATGAGACAACACTTAGGTTTTTTTGTTCTGTTTTTGTAGTCAATAAATTACTTAGGCAAAGACCGGTAAAACATTTCACCTTTTGTAGCCCTTGAGATAACAACAGGGCTATGTTGAGTCTGGCCTGCTGTATTAGCAGTCAGTTCTTTGCGAAGGTACCAGTGATTAAAACTTAAATTAATAGTGCAGTTCAGGACTTGAAATACATCTTTTCACCTCTGTTTTATTAGCATCTCCCTGTGGTTAAGGGGGTAATTATATCCTTTGGACTCTAAGCAGCACATCAGTTTTTGCACAGCACATGGCTGTCTTTCCAATTCTCAGTGTGAATTACAGCAGATCTCTGTGTCTCCCATGGTCTCCACTTGCAAAATAGAGAACGGTGATAATGACAGCTCCTGGGAAGCCCTATTTGGAGCTGCTGTATTAAAGTGTAAACTTATTTTTTTTTTGTAGCAAAACATTTACTCTCCTGCTGTTTCCTGGAATGAAAGTCTACATTTCCCTCTGCAGTTCAGATGGTGAAAAGGATCTTTCAGGTTCACAAATTTAATTCTTAGCACAGCATTTTACAGTATTTCCATGCTGTTCCCTCATTCCAGCAGAAGAGCTCCTAACTTAACTTTATCAGCATCAGCTGTTGGTGTGCACTTAAGGAACACAGCAAAGTCAGTTGTATCAGCTGCCGTGTTCCCACAAGCAAAGGAGACAGGAAACCAGGGAAATTTGTTTGCAGAAGTCTTGAATGTGTCACATGGAGAAGTGGGTCATATGGAACACACGAGCAGAAGTGTCAGTAATATTCTAGTGGAATCCAAGTGGTTTGCGCTGGGAGTGACCTTAAAACTCATTCAGTTCCACCCCCTGCTATGGGCAGGGAGACCTTCCACTATCCCAACTTGCTCCAGGCTGCATCTAACCTGGCCTTGAACACTTCCAGGGATGGAGCAGCCACAGCTGCTCTGGGCAACCTGTGTTAAGGCCTCACCACCCCTCACAGTTGAGGATTTCTTCCTAATACGCAACCTAAATTTATGTTCTTATACATTATTTCTCCGCCTATCATAACGTAGATTCTGTGTGCAACATGAAAAGAGAAGGCATCAATAAATAATGGTTTATAGTAGTATTTGAGGGAAGAGTGGATATTGCTTAGACTTGCAGAGGAATAGGGCATTGCAGTAAACTCTGAGTTCAGTATGGGTGACAATGTGCTGTGGGATTTCATAGGACTCAATCCTAGATTTGCAACTATCCAATATGAAAGTTCTCATCTAATATTGAAATGCAGGTGCAGGACCCTCTTCTCTCTTTCTACAGGCAGTGCATCCAGCAGCATCTGTTCCTCCAGCAGAGAGTGCTGGGTCAGGACTGGGATGGCTCTTTAACATTTATCTGAAGGGTAAGGGGAGAAAATGAAGACAGAACTATCATGAAATGTTACAGAAAAGGCAGAGTGAAGGCAGACACACACCAAAACAAATTAGGGGCTGAGAAGAGACAATGTGCACATTAGGAATGGAGAATTGCTCACAAGTTTTTACCTGCTGCTCATAAAGCTGCCATTCTGCCCTTGCCATCATGTTTTGAAACTCTGTTCTTCTTTTTGGCAATAGTAAAAAAGTTCAGACCTGCATTTCTTGAATTTATGTTCCAGTAGAAGTTCTCCAGGCAATGCTAAACCACTACTGCACATCTCTGTGGTGATCTTTGATGCAGAAGGGCTTGTGGAATTTTATAACCCCTGCTTCTGAAGGAAACACAGGGTGCCGGCTCACCATTCCTTTGTGTGGTGGCTGAACTTACAATGTGATGCCCAATACTCAGCTGGAATTGCAGCTTTTCTCAGGCCTGGGTCTGTGCTTCAGAGAGGGCTTAGTTTTATTTTACAGAAAAATGGCATGCTTAAAGACAAGTCGGCTAAGTCAGAAGAAATCAGGGATGGAGAGAACTCCTACGCTGTGTTCCCCTAACTCAGGGGGTAGCTGCAGGTATGTTGTCCCCCGACTTCTGCCTGTCACAGCCTCCCCTGCTGTAAATTGGAGGCAGCATATGATGGAAAATAATTTCTTGAAGTTTAGGTTCACTGATCATCTGATATAATTAATCCTGAATATATATGGATGTGGCATCTATACATGGTAACGAAAGCCAATGGTCTCTTGGATGCTTCTTTCAGAATGCAGCTCTGCAGCACCTGTTCATCCGGAAATCCTTCCGCCCGTTCAAATGCCTGCAGTGTGGGAAGGCCTTCCGGGAGAAGGACAAGCTGGACCAGCACCTGCGGTTCCATGGGCGGGAAGGGAACTGCCCTTTGACCTGTGACATCTGCAACAAGGGCTTCATCAACAGCGGTGCCCTTGAGAGCCACATGAAATTCCACATGGACCAGAAAACATACTCCTGCATTTTCTGCCCCGAGTCCTTTGACCGCTTGGATCTGCTTAAGGATCATGTGGCCATCCATGTCAATGATGGCTATTTCACCTGCCCCACCTGCAAGAAACGCTTCCCAGATTTTATCCAGGTGAGTTGCTGTAATGATTTGAAGCGCTGCTTCGGGGGGCCTCTCAGAAGGCTGTGGGTTTCTCAGTGCTCTCCCTGTGTAACTGCACAGCAGTTCGTTCTCACAAGCTGCAGGGAGTCCACCACAGTTGGAAACTGGAGTGACCAAGCACTGCTAAGACACTGCTAGGCATGTTGGTGTCTTCTGACACTGAAGTGCTCTCTCCACTAAATCGTCAGATGTGATGCTTCAATCTGGCATTAGAAGGCACTGTACTGCAAAAGGGTGGGTGCCTTATTTCCAAAAAATGCCTGAAGCAGAGGTCCTGACAACATCATCTCCATGGCACAAAAAGGAATTGTCTTTTGCTGTATTCAGCTTGTACTTGAGCACACCTTACCCTTTGTCATTAAAATTCTGAACAAAAAAATGAGTGGTTTTACATCTTTAATCCCTTGCCTGTTTTCTGTCAGGATAATTCATTTGAACAGCTTGAAGAAATGCCAGAACAGATCAGGATACTCTGCTTCTTGACTTCCCCCCTGGGCTTCAGCTGGGCATATATTCTCCTCCCCTGCACACTGCACTGGAGCAGTGAGTAATGCAGCTATTCTGCACTATGCTTGAGCACTTGGACAAGGTCATTAGTAGAATTTAAAGATTCTATTTCCATGTCCAGTAAGAAAAAACTGAGGTGGACCATGCACATATTCATTATCCTTCCTAGGGTCAAAACAATTGATGTGTCTTACTGAGCTGCCTGACTGAAATTGTAATGTGGAAATGCAGTTTAGATCAGTAATAGGAACAGGTAGACTATCCACTAGATTAAGAAGGAGAGGATGGGGGAAAGTGATTTACTAATATAATTCTGTCCCGGCAGAAGTCCTTTATCTTCTGTGAATGTTGAACAAGGAAGAATGTTGATGATTCAGAAATGCTGTGCTGCAACTTAATTCCCTGTAAACTTTCCCATGCAAACAATTGAAAGTCCCATGGTTTTTTTCCAACTATTCAGTTGTATTTTTGACATTTAACAATGATTTTTTTTTTCTCTTCTTGCTATATGAATAATTAAGACTAATGACTGCTGCCTACTGAAATACTTCTAGGTGGAACAGGTAGAGTTGCTAAGTTGTTCCGTGTCTGATCCATGTTAGAAGATGGTAAGGATTTAGAGATCCATTTCTTGAGTAGTGCTTGCATTTCAAATGTCAAACCTCGTTAGTTCACTTTATTGGAGGGGAAAAAAAGAAAAACCCGCTAGATGTTTGAAGAGGTGAAGGATAGTCCCAGAGTATGGAGAAATAATTGCTATTCAGGAATGGTGTGCCAATGTTCTTCTGATTAAGGTGGTTTTTTTTTCTTTGCCAATTGTAATTGCAAGCTCATTGTATCTGATTGAAAGGAATTAGTCTCCATGTTTTGGTTCCTTATAAATTAAAGGAAGATAATGAACCTCAGATGAATGTGTTAACTTGAGGGCGGTTCTGTGCGAATGGTACATTGTGGACTTTTGCTGCCCATTAAAGGCAACTATGGAATAGCTGATACCTTCAAGAATCAGTCTTAAATCAAATCACCCATCCAGATGCATAATAAGGATGTTATGGCTTTACAGAAACTATTACTGAGATATCAACTGTTCTGATCAAATACTTTTTAAACCAATGCAGATTAGACATCTTCAAAACTTTTCTTTCATATTGCGAAGAGTTCCTAGACTGTGTTACCACTCGCTTCTCTCTTAAATAAACTTCATTTTTCTGTGACCTGCCATTTTAGGTGAAGAAACACGTGCGCAGTTTCCATTCTGAGAAGATTTACCAGTGTACAGAGTGTGACAAGGCTTTCTGCCGCCCCGACAAGCTGCGACTCCACATGCTGCGGCACTCGGACCGCAAAGACTTCCTGTGCTCCACTTGTGGCAAGCAGTTCAAGGTGAGGTGGCTCTTGGCTGGATCATTACTAGTACAAAAACAACTATTCCTTACCCTCCTTCAAGGAGATAAGCTCATGATCTCAAAGGTGAAAGAAAATAACACTTATAAACATGCTAGACTTGCCTGTGAGTTGCATGCATTGCTTGGTGTCCTTTATAAGCTGTGACATCCATTTCTGAAGGACAAGGGGCAAGGTCACCTCAGCATCTTATTCCAAACAGATCTTATTCCTAATAATTTAATAGCAGAGGAACATTCTGTCTGCTCATTTAGATCTGAGGCATCATACACCTCCATTGCCAGGTGTTTGGGTTACGTTACTTACATCAGTTCAGTTAAGAAACTTCTTGCTGCTGCTAGTGGGTTCATAATGTTCGTGGCCAAAATGCCTATGTCCATGGCATCCATCTTGTCAGCACATGTCATCCAAATGCCTTTCCAAATCCCACTGGAACAGATGGAGCAGATTGTGAGCCAGGTAAATTGTGGTGACAGCAGCCTGCTCCCTGTCTCTGAGTTTGTGATGTCTCACTGAGGGACTGGATTCTTCTGGGAGAAGGAACGCATTTTTCTGATAGGAAAATTTCTCTCTCTGGAGAGAGATCCCTCAACAACTCGAACTGTGGCTCTTACACATAACAGGCAGTATGGGTGTTTCTGTGACGTTGCTGACATTTTTCTCCCCAATTTCTCCTTCCCAGAGGAAGGACAAGCTGCGAGAGCACATGCAGAGGATGCACAACCCAGAGAGGGAGGCCAAGAAGGCTGATCGGATCAGCCGCTCCAAAACCTTCAAGCCCCGGATCGCATCCACTGACTATGAGAGCTTCATGTTCAAGTGCCGCCTCTGCATGATGGGCTTCCGCCGCAGGGGCATGTTGGTGAGTGCCTGAGTGCTGTCACAGCCTCTGTACTCTATTCTGATGAATAGATAAGGAATAAAGATGGAATTCCAGCATTGGAACACAAGGATCCAAAAAGGGTTTGGGCTGGAAGGGACCTTAAAGCTCATCTCATTCCACCTACCTGCCATGGGCAGGGACACTTTCCACTAGACAAGGTTGCTCCAAGCCCCATCCAATCTGGTCTTATCCAGCCAGGATGCTGGGAAACAAATTTTAGGAAACTTAAGATTTTAGTTTTAGATTTTAGGGTTGAGATGATACATCTTTTTTCTCTTCAGCAAATTTGCACATTTTTGCTGCCTGCGCTGTACATCTGGTTGTCAGTACCATATTTCAACACTAAGTAATGCTGACTGATGTGTACTTAACTGGACATGAGATGGAAATATGGCTTGTTCAGCCTTACTGCCTTAGTTTTTCTGACTGTCTTTCCTGGTTTTTGTTTCTTCCCCTTCTCAAGAGCCTCTTCTGGCCATGTCTTGTCACCGCCTCTGGGTAAAGGTGGTTCTGCAGAAAAAGATTATTTGCAAAGGTTTCGTGGAGGTTCTCATCTTTACACCACCTCAACTCGCAGATGTCAGCTACAAGACAGTTCTGGCAAACTAGAACTTCAACAAACCCCTTCCTATCTAATTATGGTTAGAGAAACTGTAAATGAGATCTAGCACGACTAAATTTACCTTCAGCAGTTAAATGTGAGTTTACAATAACTCTTGCAGCAGCAAATGCTTCCAGTGCTGCTGGCTTGCATCGTTCAGTTTTGGTTTGGCTGTTACTCATGTCTGGAAGAAGCACAAATCATTTGGCTTCCAGCTGTAATACGTTCTTGTTCTCTGTTTCTCCTAAGGTGAATCATTTATCAAAGAGACATCCAGACATGAAAATAGAAGAGGTGCCAGAGCTCACGTTGCCCATCATAAAACCCAACAGAGATTACTTCTGTCAATACTGCGATAAGGTGTGTGGGAAGTCACCCCTCGGAGGATAGCTCAGTCTCAGTCCTGGATGCAATCAGTTTGTCTCTGCACAGAAATCTCTGGCGGGGTTTGCAGCTTTTCTGAGGTGCTTGCCAGCAACAGTCCTGCAGTACTGTCAAAAAAAAAAAAAAAAAAAAAAAACGACAAAATGCACTTAGGCCAAGGCAGTGGAATGCTAATTCAAAGCTGCAGTTTTCCCCTTTCTGCTGTGTTTGGCATTGGAAAACTTGAATACTGTTATTCAGCAGACAGTCACTGACCCTTAGTCTTGTGTTGGCCCAGGACAAAGTATCCTGTCTGTGTATAATTCCTGGCCAGTAAGTACTTTTGGTTTCTGTATCACTTTTAAAAGTTAGTCTTAAACACCTTTTACTGTAAGCTGCTTACTAGGTTATGTGCCAGTTCCCAGTGGTCAGTGGAGCCTGAAGCTGCTTCTGCAGTGTCTTTGGATTCTTGCTCTTACTTTCATTTGTCTTTTATGCCTGGGGGCCTTTATTTACCAGGGAGTGTATTTTGACTGTCCTAACCCTCAATATGTCTTTCTGTGATGTCTTTTTCCTTTTGCTTGAGGGGAGAAAAAATAGTTTTAACTATTAAATAGTATTTGTTTGTTGATGTGCCTAAAAAGAAGGAAAAGGTATGTTGATGACTGAACTAAAACAGTTTGGTGCTTTGTGTCAAGTAGAGACATCAACCCCCTTAACAAATTGGCATTTGATCTTCAAATATGGCAAAAAGGGTTTTCCTCTTACCTCCTTTTCCTGCTTTGGTGTTTGATTGTGGCATCAAATATGTTATCAAAAGGCTTCTCTGTGCTACTCAAGGAGTCAGTTGCTTTTACAGGTTGATGTAACATGGAAGGTGTATGTTCATGCCTTTTGTTGTAATTGTTTGGGGATTTAAATAAATGTATTCTCTAAAGCAACATGTAGGCTTTCCAGATCAAGACAACCCATAGCTGTTTCCTGTGCAGACACCAGGGTTGCACCATTTTAATTCCAAATCTTTGCCCTGCAGGTGTACAAGAGTGCCAGCAAACGCAAAGCACACATCCTGAAAAACCATCCTGGTGCCGAGCTGCCTCCAAGCATCCGGAAACTGCGTCCTGCAGGCCCAGGAGAGCCAGATCCCATGCTGAGTACCCACACCCAGCTGACAGGCACCATTGCTACCCCTCCAGTGTGCTGCCCTCACTGCTCCAAGCAATACAGCAGTAAGGTATGGGGGGTTCTGGCCTCGGACAGCCTCTCCCTGGGCATGCTCTTTCACCATGGTCTCTGTCACCTGTCTGTCCACAAGCTGAGCTCTCTTCTTCTCAGAGTGCTAGTTTTGTGTTATGTGCTGACAGTGCAGGCACAGTCTGTTTTAAGGAGCAAAAGATGCCATGAATAGAGGGTTTGTGCTGAAAAGTTACCAGAGCACGATCATGAATGGAAGGGCTTGGAAACTGTTCTCTGATAGTTACAGGGGAGATGAGCAGGGAAACAAAACACAGAAAAGATGACCTTTGGAAAAAGTCATAAAACACTTGGCTATGTTGGGGTAAAAAGCTGTTGAGGACAATACTTCACTGTCAGCTCTAATCAGCAACAGGTTTTCAACTTTTTTGACCAAAGGATCTCATAGTGTGTTTCTTGATGCTGCTTTACTGAGGAAAACCTAAAAGCTGTGTTTGGCCAGGCTTTCACATGGCCCCAAACAGAGTTACTGACCATGCTTCTAATGCTCCTTTGCTTCTATCTGCAGACGAAGATGGTGCAGCACATCCGCAAGAAGCACCCAGAGTTTGCTCAGCTCCCGAACACAATCCATGCACCGCTGGCGACGGCCGTCATCAGTTCCACGCCAGCTGTTCTCACCACCGACAGCACAACTGGAGAAACTGTTGTGGTAAGGCTGGAGGCACACAAGGCAGTGCAGGGAAACACACAGAACAGGAGCTTTCTGCTGTTAGAAACCTTGGTTTGTTTGGCAGACATAATTTTAAAACCTGTATTAGGATATTATTTGAGATCACTTCTGGTTTTGAGCCTGTGTTGTCCAATTTTCCACTGTCAGGAGCTGTTAATTTCTTTCTGGAGTGTTAAGGATTTGTCTTTTATCCCCAAATCCATTTCGTTTCTTTCATTCAGACCTACTGACTCCACATAATGAACTCAGAGATACACATCTCTTGGATTTTCACTGGGAATTTTCTCCTGAACTGAGAGATGCAGTTCCTGGCATCAAGAGGACAAGTTTAACAGTGACTGGGGACTGGATTAAACTGTTTTCAGGGAGTCAGATCTTTTTGTAGTCCTTTGGACAGCACAGCACTGAAAACAATAAATCTCCGGTGGCTCTCTCTGTTAATGTATCAACTGCCACAGAAGTGAAAGCTGAGACTAGAAAATGTGTCCTTCAGTGTTGCAGGATATTATGTAGTTTCAAAAGTCCTACTGATCACAGTTTAAAACTTCCTATCTAAACACTAACTGGATAAAAGATGGCTTTGCTTGAAAATTGAGAGGTTCAATCAGGATGCTGTTGGCTTCATAAACCTGATTAAGTTATGTACTAAATGTCTTTACACATTAGAAACACAGTTGTCACTCTGATAGGGGAGGAAGAAAGGCAGATTATGTCCATGAATTAGTTTTTTACTTGGAAACCAAGTCAGCTCTTCACAAATACAGGACTTTCGTTGTTTAATGGAATACTTGTACGTTACAAGATGAAAATAATAATTTTTATTATGATATGTTAACCATTAATGGTCCTGACTTGGATTTAGACAGAAGAGAGCAATTCTAGATGATGATCCCTGGTGACTGCTTATGACCCCAACCTCTGTACACATTAAGCCCCTGTGAATGAATTACCAGACCCACCAAAGTGTAGATAAAAGAACTACAGCCCTGAAGTAGTGCATCCATAAGATGATAATCTGTATGTCTCTCTCTCTCTCTCTCTCCCCCTGCTCAGACAACAGATTTACTGACCCAAGCAATGACAGAGATATCCCAGACCCTCACTACAGACTACCGGACTCCCCAGGGAGATTACCAGCGCATCCAGTACATCCCTGTGTCTCAGTCCACAACCAGCTTGCAGCAGCCTCAGCACATACAGCTGCAGGTTGTTCAAGTGGCCCAGGTGAGTAACATGGTGGGGGTCTTGCTGTACTTTTGACTCCTTCCCTACCAAGCCTATGTGTTCTTGGGGCTCTAGCACACAGAATTGTGGTAAGGAGTATTTACAAAAAGTACTGAGCTACTTTTTACAGATAAATCAACTGATAAGGCTTAGGGTTCCCTTCACGAGCACTTGTACCAGGCACAAATAGCCCTGCCAGCCTTGGTCATCTTGCTGGAGACACATTGACACAGTCCTGAGTTAATTCTACCCATCTGGGCAGCCTTGCCCAAGTCTGCTCTAGGAATGGTTTCCAGCAGCTGCAAAGGTGGGTCAGTGGGTGACCCATTTTCTGCAGTTCAAGACTGATTTGTACTTCCTTATCCTCAGTGAGTCAGAGCCAAAGTTTGGGAGTACAGATAGTGGTTGCTTTTTCTCTTCATAGCATCTATTAGAATATTCATTCTCTTGATGCTCAACAGCCTTCTAAAAATGAAACCAGAGTGTAACTAGAGTAACTGGTCTGAGGAAGATCTCTCAGGCAGCTGTAAGAAATCTGATACCCACTAGAGGAAGCTGAAACTATCATGTGTTTATATTTTAATCTGAAATTCTGTGTTTTCTCTGGCCCCTCATTACAAATCAGGTTATGAATTTGGTTATAAAATGGTTAATAAACCATGGCCCCAGTTGATAGTGACTGTGGCTGTTGTAACAATACAAGTGCATAATTCCTGCAGGTAATATTAACGAGATCTTAATTTTATAAATATCCAAGACTTGTAATTCAATTACTGCAATTGATATCATTAGCAAGTGTTGCTCAAAAAAAAAAAAAAACCTTTAAAAACCTCTGAGCACTTGTCTTGATGCAGAGCTGTGTCAAACTACAGAATTGGATATGCAGATCTCAAGTATGTATACATTGTAGAGAAAGATGCTTACAGAGAAGTGGTTAACACTTAATACTGGCTTTTGAACCCTTTGGTTTAGTCCAGCCACTGCCACAAACAGCTTGTATGATGTTAGGCAAGTTCTTTCCATTGGTATCAGTGAGGTAGCACCATCTCTGTGCCATTACATCTGTTAAATATACTTTATCTTCGGGGTGCAAAGAACCTCAACAAGGTTCAACAGGTGTGCTCCACTAAGGCTCCTTATTCCAGACCTATGTCCCAGAAGAGGTTTACACAACTGCTTTTGTAAAGAATTTGAGGTATAGACCTCTGCTTAATTTTTTCCCCAGGCTACCTCACCTCACCAGTCCCAGCACTCCACAGTGGATGTTGGGCAGCTCCATGACTCCCAGACTTACACCCAACATGCCATCCAGGTGCAGCACATCCAGGTCACAGAGCCATCACCAGCAACTCAGTCATCATCACAGGTATTTCCCTCTTTTCCTCAGAAAATGCTTTCCCTACCAGGCTGCTCAGCTGGCATATTGTATATATTGATGCAGGGGATAGTGCTTTCATTGTCATTTAAAGGACCGCACATGAAATGACTCTCACATTGAAATCATCAAGCAGTGCCCAGATATCTCGGGGTTTATGGGGGTGCTTTGTTGTGGGTTTGTTTGGGTATGTGTTGTGTGGGTTTTTTGGTGTGGGGTTTTTTTTTCTCCTCCAACAGTATGCACAAAAGACAGATAAATAACTGGAAACAGACACATTGACAGCTAAATGAAATTCGTCAGTTGGAAGATGTAAATGGAAACTGGCATTCCTCAAATATTTGAAGTGCAGCTCTTAATGCTCTTGGGTAGAATTTAGCCTCTAATCTCAGGTCTCTGCCATAGACTCACTTTGGCAAGCAACAATATCACTATTTCAGTTTCCTGGTCTCAGCTTACTTACCATAAAGTGAAGCAAGCTGGAGGAGAGAGAAGAGAGTTCTTGTGCTTGATATGTTCTGGAACCTGTCCTGTGTTTTCCCTTAATGAGAAGGTTGTATTTCTGACAGCACAGAGCCGTGCAATCTTTACTACACCAAGAGCACTTCTCCCTTTTTTTCTGTAGGTTGGGGGTCAGCCTTTGAGTCCTTCCTCGCAACCACCTCAGCAGGAGCTCAGGCCCTCACAGATGCAGACAACTACACCGACTCCAAACCAAGCCCTCCAGCAGCAGCAAGGCTCCTCAGTCCAGCACACATATCTCCCCAGCAACTGGAACTCATTTCGGAGCTACTGTAAGTGTCAGCAGTAGCTCTAACTACTTCTCTGGCAACTGTGTCTGACTAGCACTTGCCCCATGTCTCCAGCTACCAAATGGGACAGTGTTTTCAGAGTTCATTCAGCTTTGTGGTTAATATTCATAGATACGGAGAAGATAAAGCTTCAGACAAATGTAAATGGTTGTACCAGCTCTTCCACTATCATCCATACTGATCCAGTATATGGTTTGGGCAGGCACACTGGGCTCCTTCATTCCAAGGAAATTGCATACAGCAAGAATTCATGTGTTGGATAGCTACTTGTTCAAATTTGGATGCATGCTTGAAAGAATTGTGTGGAAGAGGAGTGTGACACGAAGATGGTTTCTCATGTCCATGCAGTTCTGGATGGTAATTCTGTGATGATTTGAGTGAGAACAGGATGTGTTTTCTCTGCATGAATTGCAAAATCTTCAGCTGATGTTAACTGGCAGCTGATGTTAACTGGTATAATTCTGCTGAGGCCTGTAAGGTTCTACAAGGCCTTGTATCACCTGAATTCCTATTTCAGATTTTAAATTATTCTGATATAAATATGATCTTTGAAAGTTGTCTTTGAGTTTGAGGTCTTGATTTGGAGGTCTTGATTATCCAATTTGCAATTTTTTAGCATCAGAGATTCAGATGATGACCATCCCCCAAGGGCAGTATGTAATCACAGAGACTGCTGTGGGTACCCCAGTCACGCCTGTCAACACAGGGCAAGTGAAAGCAGTTACTCAGGTAAGGAAAACCATCGTGGCCTTTTTTTCTTCCTGGGTATTATCAGGCATAAAGCTCTTCAGCTTGAAGGTTTAAAGAATGCCAAAATCATGACTGGGACACAGAGTGGAGAGGTACCTAAAGAGATGAAGACTGCACAGTATAGGCTGTATGTACCTATTTACAAGGCTCATGCTGCCTGACTCTTGTATGTATGACTCCTTCTGATTTAAAATCTTCACTTAATCACATTTGCGGAACAAAATTATTTAGTGGTACTGCTTTGTCTTAAAAATATTTATGACTAGGCAGTATCCATTAAACCCAATTTCAGAACACCTTCTGGAAACATTTCAGTAGCTGTTATCTGTAACATTCAGATAATAAGAAGAGTTCCTGCTGTTCCTTGTAAGCAATCCAGCATCAGGAGACAGGTCATTGGCCTGTGTTATCTTGGTCACTGGAAATACAATTTCTACTAGAATACATGTAATACAGGAAAAAACCTTTCAAAATAGTTGAATTGAAAATTGCTATTTTCATCTGTAGTGATGGTCTAATTGTGTAATGAGTTTAACCATTTGTAAATTAACCAAAAGCCAAGTAAGTCCAATGTCCTTCGAATCAAAAGACTGGCGTTATGTTGCTCTCAAATACATTTAAACGAAACAGAGGTTAGTTTAAAAGTTCTTTGTTCACACCAAAATGTCTGCCAGCAGACTATTAGAACAGAGAAGTTACAGAAGATACAGTGGTCATTAATTATTTTCTATATTCCCCATGCAGACTCACTACGTGATATCTGAAGGTCAGCCTGATCTGGATGGTAAACAAAACTCCTCACTGTCCAGCGAGGTTCAGGTGGGTGTTTCCCAGCCCACAGCCCACACGGATCCGTTGGAATCCCAGGCGAGCAGCCAGCAGCAAACCACCCAGTACATCATCACAACCACTACCAACGGGAGTGGCGGGAGCGAAGTGCACATCTCCAAACCCAGGACTTTCTCAGCAGAGCATGAGTGAAAGAGCCTTATGGTGCCATTTGCTTGTCCTTGTCACCTCCCTGACAGCCCAGATGTGGGGGTACCCTGAGGCTCTATATGTTTTAATGTATATGCTCACTTACCTTCCACTGAAATCCTGGAGCTCTTGTTAATGCTTTAAGAGGGTATAATTCACAGTGACTATGAAATACCCTCAAAATCCTTCTGGGATGCTTTTTATGCAGCTTTTAAGAGAAAGGACAAGAAAAGTGAAACCTCTGTTGGCCCTGGACTTTATTTTTGGCATGTCTGCTGATTCTTATTTTTCCTTTTTGGAAGTGTGTCCAGCAAACAATTTTATTTCAACTGTATGGGAAAAAGAATTGCCTAACTGAAGGCTTCCTGGCAGATTGTTCTATGTATATTTTTAACAGGAGCCACTAAACAGGAGAACATCATGTAAATTGCTAGAATATAGCAGAATTGCTTCCTGTGGCTTCTAGCAACCTAGGTGAAGGAGAGTGTCCCTGCACCATATGAGCAGACTGCCTGCAGAAAGAAGCAGCAGCCAAGTGGTGGCTCCTGATGTCCCCTTATGGGGATGGATTGAACAATGAAACTGTGAAGATGTGCCGAAGCAGTCCATTAAATTATTATTTTTCCACCCCTCCAGAAGTGTTTACATGCTGTCTGCTCTGCCCTGTTTTACCCAGCAGTGCAGAAAGCAGGAAAAGCACAGTCTTAAACCCATGTTGTTTGGAACAAACTGATTGAAATCCTGGAGCACCTAAGGGTAGTACAGAGCCACTGTTACTTCTTTTCCCTCCACTGTTTGCAGGGAAAATGTCGTCTTTGCTTGTAAACAAAGAAAAAAAAAAAAAAAGGCTCAGCTAAACCTGCACAGCAGCTTCTGCTGTGATCTAAGATAGTTGTGCCAGGAAAAAACAAGGATACAGAGCACTCCTCTGAAGGAACAGGGTCATTATCTCTGTGGCCACCTCCAAGTAAACATATTTCTCCTCTTCAAGACTAGATGGAGAGTTGGTTACTTTGATGTTTCTTTTTTCCAAATAACCTTGTTAACAATGCACTGTAATTCCTTTGGACAGTTCCAGAAAACAACCAGCCCTGGACTCAGGAAACACATGAGAGACATGCTAGTGGACCACTATTTATGGGACATGGAAAGCCATCCATGAGGGTTGCCTGATGTGATGGACCTGGTCTACATACAGAATTCATGTTGCATTTAGGGACCAGGAGAAAGGGAAAGAGAAAGTTTATATTTTAAGGCTATGTAATATGTTTTTCCTTACACAGTTCTTCGTAGGTCATCTTGGTTGTTTAAGGCATTCTGGTGGTTGCAAGAACATGACTAGAACTCCATTGACTCCTGATGGGATATACTGTGTATGCCTGAATTTCCATTCATTGCTGGAAAACTCATCCCAGAACATCTGTGCATAAGAGGATACATTTATTTATAAAACAAATGCAAAGAAGGGTGCTGGGTCTTAGAGGCCCTTGGAACAGAAGAACTTGAGAGGTTTTTCTGATTTGATTTCTCTTGTACTGCACTGAGTGTGAATGTGGGATTCTTCCATGGGTATTCCCACGGATTCAGGTATGGATTACCCATGTCAGTAAGAACTACATGTTGCAGTATCAGGTTTTATGGAGTTAAAGCTCTTTGAGGGAACTCTACACTCAGGCTGCACAAGAGCAAATCTGGTTCCTTGTGGGCAAAGTCCTGTAGCAGGTATTGCTTTGGTAATTATCATATCTGTTAATGTGGCATGGAAATAGTATTGAGATAAATCAGTTGGTAAATACTGGCCAGCTCAGAAGTGTTCTGAGGTAACTTGGAAGTGACTTGCCAAAACGTGGATTACTTTGTTTCTGGGATTTCTCTTTTCTTGCTGTACCACCATACCGGGGCACTTAATGAGCCAGGTAGAATTAACATGGACCAGAGCTCCCATTTGGCCAAGTGCAGTGATGAGTGACGTTAAATTCTGTGGCTTTGGCAGCCCAGCCACTGTGGCAGTGTGGGCAAGCAACCACAATGTCCAGTAAGTAACTCAAATTCATGTTGCTGAGGACTTCAGAATTACAGTGTTGGGCCTTGCAACATTCATGTGGGAAGAGAGTAGGGAGAATTTTGTCTTGGCTTTTTTCAGGCTGCTGCTGATTTAATAACAAGCCAGAAATGCTACAAGTAGTAGGAAAATATCAGACTTGGAAATGGAAAACTGGGAATACTGGGATACTGCCCTGCAGGACCAATTTTCAGAGTCTTGAACGTTTGACCATAGATGAACATCAAATACAGTCCCATTAATGATGTTGCAGATGTGGGGTTTAAAAACTATTTTGCTCTATTCACCTTTGTTGGAAGGGTTCATGAGATGAGGACAGTTGTACCAGTTATTTAACTGAAAACTATTTAAAATAGAAAACCATTTTAAAACAGCCTTTTTGAACTCAAAGCTTCTTTATCACAGTTTCTCTGCCCTGCAGTAGCAGCACACTTAGGCTATCGCTCTGACTCCAGGTGAAGTAATTCCTAGTGTCCCAAGTTCAATGAATTGCCTGTGAAAGAAGCATGCTTAGAAATGGAAGTACCACAGATTTTCCTTCCAAAATAAGGAACTACAGTGATTGGACAAATGGCAATGGTTGGATTTTTTTCTCCATTTCTGCAGTGCAGAAGGGCATAGGATGTATTATTACTGTTTTTAAACCAGAGCAACCCAAAGATCTCTCTCTTTAAGCCATGTCCCACAGAATTCAGTGTAAATCCAGAGTCCTCTCAGTTGTCTGTAAGGTCCATGTTTTGTTTTTGAGATGATGTCTCTTGGAGGCATTTTGGGTCAGATTCTGTATTTTCTTGGAGGAAAAAGAAAACAATCCCAGCTCGCACACCCTGATCTTGCACCTCTTGGACTGCTTGGGCCCCATCTCTTATTTAACTGTGTATGTTTATTGTACATTTGGTGACTGTTGTTGTTTTCAGAGTCTCGTGCAACCTGGCAGGTGTAAAAAAAAAAAAAACCAAAAAAACAAAACCTGAAAATAATAAATCTGTTTATCTTTTTTAATCACTCACACTGACCAATCTGTTTATTGGGGTAAGGTGTTCAGTGGAGGGTGAGTGGTGTGGGGTGTGGATAAATTGGATGATAACAGTATAGAAGGTACAGGGGAAAATACATTTGCTACTCTCTGGATGGAACACAGAATTTCCAACCTCCCACAACACAATCCTAACAGAGGGTAAATGGAGAGTGGAGTGGAGCCCCTGTGTCTCTGTTGAAACCCTTGCAAAGTAAGGAATTTTTAAAACTATATTTAAATTTAAAAGGTAGTACTTTCTAACATCTGAAAACTGAGGGAGATAAGGATGATGTCCCCTGGATCAGCAAACCATGACAAAATCCCTCTAGGAGTTATTAATGTCCCCATCCCAGGGTTATCTCAGGTACTGTTCTGACCTGTGAACTCCCAAGGAATGACCATCACTCACTAAGATGTGTGATTCGAGTGACTCAAGCTCCACCTAAACGATCTACTTCTCCATTGGCATGAGCTGTGGAAAGGAAGTGTAAGAAGGAGTTTAAAAGCAGGGCGAAGTTAGGGAAGAGTCCATTGTAACTTCTGCACTGAATCTGTCTCTGGCTCATTGGGTAAGACTTGCACTCTATGATATATTGTGGGCCAGATTTTGTCATGGATTAGAGCTTGTCTGTACATTGCTTTACTGTTGCCTGCAATCCTGAACATTAACCTGTCAAGATTTTATTAAATGAGTGTTACTCCGGAAACCGTTAATGTGACTCCTTGGGAAGTGGTTTGTAAAGGCGTGGAGAGCCCAGGAAGAACCTCCGTTTGCTGTATGAAAATTTGCTGCATTCAAATTCAAAATATCCAGCTTCTCAATACTTCACTGTAATATTAGCACAGCATCTCAATGGCTAATTCACTGCACAGGCCTGCAGTCAAGCTCTATAAATCTGCGACTGAGAGGTGGCTGCAGCACTCCCCAAGTACCGCACCTCTAAGGCTCACGGCGCTAGCGTGGCCGCTCGCGACTCGGGGTCGTGCGCAGGCGCAGTAGGGCCGGGGCGCGGCGTTCGCGCAGGCGCGGCAGCGCCGCCGCCTTCCGCTTTCGGACGGGCCGCGTGAG
Source organism: Luscinia megarhynchos (assembly GCA_034336665.1). NCBI lineage: Eukaryota > Metazoa > Chordata > Aves > Passeriformes > Muscicapidae > Luscinia > Luscinia megarhynchos. The sequence continues at coordinate 7,518,930 of CM067586.1, forward strand.
GGGTAGGAAATAAACCTGTTTTCTTCGCTATCCAGCCGGGTTTTAGCGGGTTTTTATTGCCATTTTCTTATTTCGCATGTTTCATGCTTTTCTTCGCAGCTCAGAGCGGCCCGGCTGTGTCGCGCCGGAGGGGACGAGGCTCCTGGCCCTGTCACACGTTCAGCCTCAGACAAACCCCACCTTAGACCTGACCTTCGGTTCTGCACCTTAAAACCACCCTTCAGTATTTAAATGTAGTCTGTCCTGCTGTTGAAAACAGTTCCTGCAGGTGGGAAGGAAAGTGAGATGGGTCAGCTGTACTTCGCAGTCTACCTGTCTGCAAAAGCATTGGCATGACCTGTGCTGTAATTTAAGAGTAAATGCTTCTATATGTGTGTTTTATATATGTATGTATATATGTGTGTGTGTATATATATATATATATAGCCTTGCTATACATGTATACAGATATTGCAGGCCAGCTCTATGGCTTCCATTTAAACAACCACCCATCAAAGGTGGCTCCTCCATCACAACCTCACATCAGGATGGATGTATCTGGGTTTGGAATTTTTGTTTGTTGAGGGTTTTGCTGTCGTTGTCCAGGAGCAGGAGGGGTGGAGGATGGATTCCCTGGATCACATGCTCACAGACCCCCTGGTGCTGGAGGGCAGTTGCACACGGATCATGGAGGATTGCATGCTGGGCACCACCCGGGTTAGTCTGCCCGAGGACCTCCTAGAGGATGTGAGTAGTGCTGAGACACTTCACCTTATCATAACCTCTGTACAAATGACGTTTCACTCCATTTTGGGGGCTTACAGAATAAACTGAAAAGGGGAGGTGTTCCCAGCTGCCTTGGAAAAAGTGTCAAGAAGGTCTTTGGAAGGTGTTTGATTAATCTCACAGTATCTTTTAAATCAATTCTATTATGTCCTTATTATTTTTAAATTGTCTTTTAAGAAGATTGTTACAAGCTTTGAATTTATTTTCTGGTTAGTAGTATCAATTTCTTGGCCTTTCCTTTTTATGCTCTGTTGTTTCCTGTGTTTCATTAAACACTGTCTCATGACTGGTGTTACTTAAAAAGCACCAAGGGCTAAAAAATGGTCAAGGGCTTGGCTGCATTTTCTTTACTGCTGTTTCTTTCTTTCTTTAGCCTGAGATTTTCTTTGAGGTTGTCAGCTTGTCAACATGGCAGGAGGTCCTGACAGATGAGCAGCAAGAGCACCTAAAGAAATTCCTGCCTCACTTCCCTGAGAACAATCGAGAGCATCAGAACAAGCTCATCTCAGCGCTGTTCAGTGGGGAGAACTTTCGGTTTGGGAACCCTCTGCACATTGCCCAGAAACTCTTCCGGGGTCAGTCAGCCTCATGAGCTTCCCTGCAGGTTTAGGGCAAGTTCTCAGCTAGCAGCTGAAAACCCAGGTGTATGTTTTGTCTTTGTTACAGATGGACACTTCAATCCTGAGGTGGTGAAGTACCGGCAGCTCTGTTACAAGTCCCAGTACAAGCGCTACCTGAGTGCCCAGCAGCAGTACTTCTACAGGCTGCTCAAGCAGATCCTCGCTTCCCGCAATGTGAGTGTGCTCTGCAATGAATAACTTGTCTTTATAAAAAGTGTCTTGGCACAGTCACAGTTCTCTGAGGCCTTTCCTTTAATGAGCTGAAAGAGTAATGCTTCTGGATTTTCCAGTGGCCCAGAGAGAACTCCAGACCTTTTGCTATATTTGCAGATTTCAGGTTGTGTAACTCTCATAGAGCTCACTTGTGTGTACCTGTCGTCTTTTCATGTCCACCTTGTACTCCCTTCCTGCATTTGCCCCTTGCTATTTTGTTAGTAAGTTATTCTGCCTTTGTTTACCATTTCTGAAACAAGTACAGTTGCTAAATACAGTTAGAAAATATGTGGATCTAAACCTCTGATTCACATGCCTGCAAATCCCAGGCAAAGTCTTCCTCTATGGAACTTCTGTAAGCAAATTGTTGCCAACTGAAATGTGTTTGCGTTCATCTAGTTTTTCCTTACACTCAGACATTGAAACATATGGCATGTAGGGATGAAGTCTGGCTATAAAGTCTGTCTTTTTAAAATGCCATACAATGTTGTGAGAAATAGAGGATCCCAGAATGGTTTGGGTAGGAAGAAACCTTCAAGCTCATCTCATTCCAATCCCCTGCCATAGGCAAACCCTTCACTAGACCAGGTTGCTCCTGGCCTTGAACATTTCCAAGGATGGGGCATCCACAACTTCGTTGGGCAACACTATGGAATACATAGGAAGTTATTTCCTCTGTAGCTATGAGAGGTAGAATAGTTTTTTTCAAAAGAGAGAGCATTCCTTGTTGTTGTTATATATGTGTGTGGAAGCTACACTCACACTAATGATTTAAGTTCTTCTCAACAGTCCACATAAAATGACAGTTTATGTGTGCAGAAGAAGATGCAGAAATTTCACCTGAGTTTTTTTTCTCCCCTTTAAAAGATGGTCTGAAATGCTAGATTTAAAACCCTGTGTGTGGCAGATACTAAGCCTTCCCAAGGTTTCCCTTGCACAAATCTGACTTGCTGATGGCGATACATGGTAACCTTGCTGGGAAGTATCTGAGCTGGGCTTGCCCGTCCTGGCTTGCAGCACTGTAGGTGACATAACTAATGTCACATGAATCTTTCCTTTCAGCACTTGCTGGAATTAGCCAGGAAAGGAGGCCCTGACATGACCCTAAGGAGAAAGCACTTCCCACCGACATATGACTCAGAAGAACGAGACAGACGGACACATCGACGCTACTTGAAGATCCTGAGGGAAGTGAAGGAGGAGTGTGGAGACACTACCTTGTCTTCTGATGAAGAAGGTAATGCCTTGGGCTGAACTAAAGACTCCCGGCATGAATGGAAAAAGACACATTTTTGATGTGGGGACAGAGCCTTTTATCAAAGATTGGATTCTGAGCTCTGCTTCCACTGACTGGGATCTAATGAGCACATGGTAGTAGTTACACAGATTGGTAACGGGTCTTGCAGAAGTATATTTATACCTCTGTTTTAGATCTAATCTCTTGGCCTCCAAGTTCTCCAGCACGTTGTTCCAGTCCACCAGTTCCCCTGAGAGTGATCCCCACACTGTCAACCTTGGACATGAAAACTGCAGGTGAGAACCAAACAAGAAGTCAGTATGAATAGAGGGGGGAGAGTTACCTTGAGACCTTGCAAGAAATCACCTTTAAAATTTGCTGTTTGATAGGAAATCTTGTAATGCTTCATTTTTGCAATCTCCGCAACAGTTGGCTTTTTTCCCAGTTAAATCTGTTTCTTCTTACAAGGCCAATATTTGAACACAAGAGTCATAGATTTTTGTAATACTACTGATTCGTCTGTTGTTTTTTACCTTTAGTGATTGAAGCATTAGCATAGTACAGTTCAAAATGCTTGAGAATCCCTCCTAAAGTGACCGTAAACAATTCTGCAAACTCTTCAGGCTGGTTCTGGCTTCTTTTCTCTTCCATGCTTGCATCAGCAGTGAAATCTGATGACTGAATGAAGCATTGAAATGAATGAATGGATAAATGAATGAATGAATGAATGAAATTCATATATGGAGAAATGAGTTACTGAAATTTGGAGATTGCTGAAAGCGTAAATGGATATAAAATAGCATTCTAAGAAGTGTGGAAGGTAACGATAGTGAAAAACTGCAAATAATTATTTTCATTGCAGACAAGATAGAACTTGGGGAAAGCGATTTAAAGCTGATGTTGAAGAAACACCATGAAAAACGAAAACGTCAGCCTGTAAGATGTCAAAAAGTCTTGTGGGGTGGGACCATATTTCATCTTTGGTGTTTTTATCTCTTTGCCAGAAAGATCAGGGTACTTCTGGGTGACAAAATTATTGCTGTTTTTGTGTGCACCCGCCCATCAGCCCTATACTGTAACCTGGGTTGAACTGTCAGTGTACAGATGCAGCTCCTGGCCGTGTTTATTTGGATAGAAAGATTTTGTAATTTTGATTATGTGTTTTGGGGAGACAGAATTTTGGATTTCAAGGTTAGAACACTTCCCAACTTTCGTTGCAGTAAATAATTTAATAAGTGATCCTGATTGAGTTTGGTGCATTTTAGTACTTGGGTACTTCTTCACCTTGCTGTCTTAATACTTTGTCCTTTCTCACTTTAATTTCTCTCCCACTGTCCTGTGTAGGATCACCCTGATCTAGTCACAACAGACCTGACCCTTGAAGACATCATGACTCGAGTGAATGCTGGCAGAAAAGGTTCCTTAGCAAGTCAGTGGATCCTTTGCCTTTTTCATTTCATATATGTTGGTTTAAAAGTTTGAGGTTTTCTGTTGAGGGGAAAGGTAAAGATTTATGACAGCATCTGGGAAGGTGGAATGACTGAGGTGTGAACGAGTGTGCACAACATATATTTCTAGATACATACTTAAATAATTTATGATTCTCATTAAGGTATAGTAGGAAGCTGTCCTAATTTTTCTTTTTAACTTAACTTTAAGCCTTATTTGACCTTGCAACCCTCAAGAAAAAGGTGAAGGACAAGGAAGATAAGAAAAAAAAGAAGCCGAAGATTATTAAATCTGAGGTGGAAGATTTGGCCGATTCTCTTGGCAACGCAGATGGACTCCCATCAATGTCTCAGGATTTTTCTCCCCTCCCTCTGTCATCTGTTAAAGAGGAGTAAGTGCTTCAGAGGGTCCTGAATACCTTGCATGGATGGAAAAAGCAACTTGTTTCAGCTCACATTTTTGTGGGACTGTTGCAGGCTGTGTTTTTATTCGGTTTGGGATGTGTGAAATGTGTGGTGTTCATCTTTGTATGTGGAGGTGAATATTTACTCAGGGAATTTACTCTGCTTTTGTTCTCTTTCATCTGAAGACCTTTTGAAGATATTAAACCATGCCTTGAAATAAATGAAATATCATCCAGCTTCTTTTTCCTTCTTTTGGAGATACTGTTTCTGGAAGGACCTGCTACTCTCTCTGTGGTAAGGAACCACCCACATATCTAGGAATCTTTGCAGGAAACAAAATCAAAGAATAGAGGAAGTTATAGCTTTGTAATAGTGATTTTTCCCCAGACTTACTTTGCTGTAAATTATAATAAGATTTAGCTTACATGTTAAAGAAATTAAACCCTGTGGGAGTGCTACCACATTCTGGTTTTAACATGTTTCATGAGTTTAGTCAGTTGAATCTGTGAGTCTTTCCATACCCATTCTATAGATCATAGTTAGATATATTTTATATATTAAGGGCAGAGATGGGGAAGTGTTTTCCCCTTCTTTGGTGTTGTGGTTACTTGAAAGTCAGGCGATTATTTCACATACCTAAAAGTCTTTTTGTCCCCTGCATATATTCAGCTGGTATGTCTTCTGTGAAGACATAGTTTAAAGTGTGAGATCATTAATAAAATAATTCTTTTTCCTCTTCAGCTTGAAGATAAAGTTCTCGATTGGCAATCTTCTCATGCCAGTGCACTAAATAACTGGTTCTCCTTTGCCCCTAATTGGTCTGAATTGGTTTTACCTGCCTTGCAGTATTTGGCAGGCGACAGCAGAGGTAAGAAGAGATGTTAAAAATACTCATGGTGCTTGTTCTCTGTTCTAGTCAGTGCTGGTTTGCATTATAGCTCAAATCAGTTTTTCATTCATTGCCACAGTATTTCTTATATTGCTGGAAGCATTTCTGTGATAGGCTGTTTGGCTGACATGCCTTGGTTGTGGTTGTCGACTTGTTTTGCATGTGGATAGTAGATAAGACCCAGCGTGATTTCCAAGTATGTGAAAACATCTGTAAAATTGCCTCTAGACAGACAGTTTCTCATGTTCAGATCGTGGCTTCAGTCAGGGTGTTTGAAGCAGGAAGAACTTAGTCTCTTCCCCCACACTGTGAAGTTTTTGGAGATAATAAGAAATTAACTAGATGATGCCCTGAGCAATCCACTGAAACATGAGGTTGGCCCCCTTGGCTTGGGCCAGCTGAGTTTCAGCCATTCCTTTCAAGCTGAATTATGCTGTGGTTCTAATTTGCTTAGTGAAAGTTTTAAAGGCAGAGACAGAGTAGGTTGTGGTGGCTTTGCAGCATATTGTCCCTAATGCTGGTGAATACTGTAAATCCCAAATTCTCTTCCCACGAGCCCGTGAATTTTCACTGTACAATAACAATCCCTGGGGCCTCATATTTCTTTTTCCTCTTCAGCTTGAAAATAAAGTTCTCAACTGGCAATTTTCTCGTCCCAGTGCACCAAATAACTGATTTGTACATGGTGAACAGCTGACAGCCTGTTGTTGGAAGGCTCATTATCCTGTTCTGTTCTTTCCTTGTGTTTGCCCTTATACTCTGAGGTGCTCCCCTTCCCTCGGGGCAGAGATAAATTTAGAAATGCATTTACATAATGCATTTTAAATGCTCTATCTGCCATTGTGAGTCTTTAACTTGACAGTTTACATTACCACAGTAGGATTTTGAGGTTGGACAATTGTATCATGACTCTGACATGCACATTTGTCATTGTAGATGCTCCTTCCAGCTGCTCACCTTTTGTTGAATTCAAGGAAAAAACTCAGCAGTGGAAATTGCTTGGTGAGTACCTCGTATTCTTCTATGATGTGTACTATAGTAAAGGTTTGTTGTTTTCTCCAGGACTTTACTTCTCATCTTGCTGCAGCCTGGAAAGAAGCACTAACAACTGTTAATTCTGTTGTTTGGCATTTTCTTTTCTTTTAGCTGAGCTAATACATGGTTTGGATTTGAGGTATTCACAAGACATCAGTATCAGCTGCAGACATAGCATAAATAAACAAAGACACTGGGTTGTATTTCTTTCTTGCTGACATAACCAGTTTGTCAGCCTTCATATTTGTCTGAACACTTTCATATTTTCCCTTCCGTAGAGCATACCTTCTGTTGATTCAGAGTAATTAGAATTTATTACAATTGCAAAGGAGTTAAGCTTCTCTGTAGGGCAAACTGATACTATTCTCATTTTTAAAAGTGAGAAACAGAGCAAATTGATGATCAATGTGCTTAGGCTCATAATGGTTGAATTACAGATGTTATGTGTTTATGTTCATTCCTTTAGTTACTACACAGAATTTTCCATTCTTAACTATGGTGATTCTAGTGATCATATTTGCAGGCTTAAACTTGCAGAGATTTGGAGTCAGGAAGCTTTTCCTCTGATCCCTTTCGTAGTTTTTGGTGGAGGTTATGTAGACAAGTGTTTCTGCTCATGGATTTAGTAACTGGGTTTATTTTGGAGAGTGGGAGCAGGTGACTGTGTCCCAAAGAGCATCTTGCCTTCTGTGCTAGGAGTTGAAGCACCATCCTTTGTACCAGTACAGGGGGATCACTGGGATTTAGCACTGGAGGTTTTCAGCTATTGCAGTTTGAACATCTGTGACTGATGATGCATTGAGGAGGGAAGGGAACAGGAGAGGACTGGGAGTTGCAAGCAGCTGGCTTCCTAACTATTAAAAGACTTCCATTTTTACATTTTCATGATTTCTTACTAGGTAGTTACCAAGATCATGAGAAGGAACTGGCAGCACTGTTTCATCTCTGGCTGGAGACCAAAGACCAGACTTTCTTCAAAGTGAGTCAGACAGAAATCATCTTCTAGGAGCATGAAACCTGACTGTATTCTACCCAACACTGACATTTCTTTCTCAATAGGAAAATGAAGACAGCTCAGATGCCATGCCACTGCCCAGAGTGTAAGTGTGTAACACTGCTTGAAGACCTTTGTAGTGCTGCTGAAGCTGTGAGGTTTGGGCCATGTGTCTCTGGATCTTAAAACAATTTTGCATGGAAAAGGAGAAAATTTTATAGTTTGATTTTATAAATGTGGTAACTGGACTTCATAAAGTCGACTGATTTTATCCAAGTTCACATATATTATCAGAACAAAGCTGCAATCTAGCTTAGGTTCTTCTAATGAGATTATTTATAGTCCTTGCTTGCCTTCAGATAGCGCATGCAGCATATTTTAAGATCTCTGCAGAGCTTACTTTTGTTGCCATAAATGCTTTCAGAATTTCTTCAGAAGAATTTGCAGAAGGATGAGGGGATTCATCCTTTGGGACTATTGTGGGTTTGTTGTGCTCAGAACTGATGGTGCCCTTTGTTTCAGAAGGACTGACTATGTAGTCCGGCCTAGCACTGGAGAGGAGAAACGAGTGTTTCAAGAACAGGTAGGAGGAGAATCTTCATTTTAAAGGCACTTGCTGAAAGAGTTGGACACTTAACCAGGAGAATTTGTGCGGTATAGCAGTTTTATACTGCCAAATGTAGTTAATGTGAAGAATTGTTATGTTGCTTCTGCCTTGAAGTCAGTATCTTGGCCTTGCATAAAGCTTGCTAATGACATAGCCTGGCTGCTTGTTTCAAAACCATCAGTATTTCCAGTGGATAAAATTAATTTGGTAAAAAATAATTGGATAAAAAGAAACAAAATGATAGTGTCAGTTTAGTGCCAACCTCGCTGTCTCCTTTGCCATTCCCCACCATCAGAGGATGACTTGCCTCTCTGTTTTTTGGGAATGTATGTATGCAAGCAAAAAGTAAGTGTCAGTAAGTGCACCCATCTACTTAGTTACCTGTAGTAGATACAAGTGGGTATTGGAGGGAAAACATATGTAGATTCTTCTCCCTTCTCTCCATGTGCTGTCTGCAGAACAGAATTTTTAAGTTAAATTTTGGAAATCTCTCTTTAGCCAGGTAAACAGAGGAAGGGGAAGGGGGCAAAAGGTACATTTCTTGTATTTCTGGCACCTCTCTAGTCTGTGCAACTGCTTGGCAGTGAATGCATTGCACCTGCACACCTTGCTTAGGTGGAGCATTGTATTTTGCATGAAGGAGTTTGTGATTTTCTTGATCCAAAATAAGTTTATACAGCAGTATTTGAGCCTTTAGTTTAAAAAGGCTTTCTCTAGAGCATGATAACAACTTACCTTGTAATATAGCATAAGGCTTTGCTGTATGTTTCCTGTTGTGTCCACCTCCAGGAGCGTTACCGTTACAGCCAGCCCCACAAAGCCTTCACCTTCCGGATGCACGGTTTTGAGTCAGTTGTTGGTCCTGTGAAGGGGGTGTTTGACAAGGAAACATCGTTAAACAAAGCCCGGGAACATTCTCTCCTGCGCTCGGACAGACCAGCATATGTCACTATTTTGTCCCTTGGTAAGGTCATGGCCAAAATAACTTTTTTAAAGAAGAAAAACATTCCTCTGACCCCTTCAAACAACAGCTTTAGGAACTGGCATTGGGGTTGAATGCTGTACTCAAAGTTCATCGCTATTAGCACAAAGTTGGCACAGTTGATGTACTTCAAAATATGTAAATATACTATATCAATATTAAATATTTAAATATATTTAAATGAATATACTTTAAAATATTTAAATATATTTTGAGGGATTTTAGTGAGCAAGTAGGCACTGTGAGAGCAAGGGTAATAGAGCAGTCCGAAAACATATCTGATGGAGTACCTGAGTACCTCTGCCCAGTAACAGCTGGAAGCTTAAGCTCTGGTTTTGTTTTTCAGTTCGTGATGCTGCTGCTCGCCTTCCTAATGGAGAGGGAACTCGAGCTGAAATCTGTGAGCTGCTCAAAGATTCCCAGTTCCTAGCTCCAGATGTCACAAGTGCTCAGGTAAGTTGGATGTCCTGTCTGGCCTCAGATTCTCATAAAGATACACTGCATGGACCCAGGCACTATTCAGTGGCAAAGGCCCAGTAGTTTTCATGCTGCTGTGATGAGCAAAAGGAAGCTGTGTACTACTGAGGCGAGCTGCTGCAAATCTCTGGATGATGAAAAACGAGCTAGAAAAGCCAGAGTTAACACTGTCATAGAACTGCTCACATTTTAGATTGAGGAATAGTCAATTTTCAGAGTTTTGGTGGAAGCTCCATTTAACCCAATGTGGCAAACACAATCCTGTGCTGCAACATCTCCCCTCAGTCAGTTTTCACTCAGATGGAGATTCCTCGCAGCTTACTCAGGTTTTATACCAAATAGGATCACTTTTCTATATATCACTTTTAGCTAGTTCAGTGAGGGATATCTTGTAATCTGTGAATTCTGAACTTCAGGTAAACACTGTTGTTAGTGGTGCTCTGGACCGATTGCATTATGAGAAAGATCCCTGTGTGAAATACGATATTGGGCGGAAGTTGTGGATCTACCTGCACCGGGACAGGAGCGAGGAAGAGTTTGGTAAGATGGGTTGGTGATATCTAAGAATTAAAAATGTTTATATAGGTGGATAATGAACATTAATTGTCATTCTAGCTTTTTTTCTAGTCAGTTTGCTCATGTTAGTCCTTCAAGCACTTAAACCCAGTCTTAGAAAACAGTGTGTAACTTTGAAGTATTTGTTTGAAAAATACCATCCCACATGCAAGAACTGCAGATGTATGTTCTTATGTGTCATATTTTCAGCCCTAGATGTTTTTCTTTGCACTGTTACATGACTCTGTGTGTTTAATTCCAGATCTGAGGAAGAATCTGCAACTCTTCCTTAGCCTCTTCCTTAAATTTGTTTGCTTGTGTTCAGGAGCTCTAACCATTAATTTTTCCTTGCAGAACGGATCCATCATGCTCAAGCTGCTGCAGCAAAGGCCAAGAAAGCTCTTCAGAAGCCAAAACCTCCAGCTAAAATGGTAGATTTCTTTGCTCAGGGTTGTACAGCTGCTTTTGGGTTTGAGAAGGAGATTAGTCTTAATTTAATTCATAAATTCTGCATCCATAGCAGGTGATGAAAAATACCATGTGCGAGTTAGCAATTCATCATGTATATGAATGTCAGTGCACAAAATGAACAGGGAGAGAGGGAACTTTTCCTCCACCCAGCTTCCACTGCCATCTTCTCATTTGTGCTCCTTATCAAAGAGATGGTCTTTCAGATCTAATTTTGAGGTTAATTTGTAACAGAGTGTGTGGAACACCTCTTCTCCCCCTTGCTGTGCTGAAGCCCTCAGAGTTGGAATGTCTGAATTAAATATGTCTGAAGTACTTGTCTATTGGCACATAAACCAAGCTGAAGATGTTTGTCACACCTGAGGTGCACTTTTCCCTGAGAGAAGGAGCAGCCAAACACACTAATTCATCCATGGCTGCAGCTGGGGAAAGGCAGTGGGACAGTCATGTTTGATTTCAGGATTTAGCAGCAGGGCATCATTCATCACCATACAGAACTCAGGCTGAAGTACTCAGCCTGCTGTAGGGTGCAGCAATCAACCCCAGATTTTGTGATGCTGGATGTGGTTTCTTTGTAGAAGTCAAGTAGCAAGGAGGGTGCTGTGAAAGCCCTCCCCACCAGCACAGCAGAGCCTAGTCAGCTGAGCCTCAATGACTCCAGCATGCCACCAACTCCTGTGACTCCTGTGACACCGACTGCACCTGCATTGCCAGCAACAGCCATCTCATCCCCACCAGTGTCAGTGGTCAGCAAGAGTGTATCTGGTGCTGGGTCAGAACCAGCAAAACCCAGCCAGAGGTACTGCTTCTGTCCCCTGTGTCACTGCTAGCTGTTTTTTAGTAATTTGTATAATTCAGTAATGAGGGAGTTGGGATTATTTAGCCTGGAGAAGAGGAGGCTCAGGGGTGACCATATCACTCTATACAACTCTCTGAAAGGAGGTTGGAGGCTGGTGAGAGTTGGACTCTACCCAGGAAACAGCAACAGGACATGAGAGCATAGTCTCAAGCTGTGCCAAGGGAGGTTCAGGTTGAGCATCAAGAGGAATTTCTTCACAGAAAGTGTGATTATTGAAAGAGGTTGCCCAGGGAGGTGGTGAAGTCCCCATCCCTGAAGGTGTCCAAGGAACAAGTAGACATGGCACTCGGTATTCTGGGCTGGGTGACAATGTGGGGATCAGTCACAGGTTGGACTCAATGATCTCAGAGGTCTCTTCCAACCTCAATGATTCTGTGATTGTGTGAATTTCCTACATTTTTGCTGATCTACTGGCTCTGTCTTTTCTGTAGTGTTCTCCTGGTGTCTTCCCCCACCATGCCCCAGCTGGGGACGTTACTGTCCCCAGCTCAGAGCTCACAGGCGCAGCCAGGGCCAGCACCTCCCCCGCGTGTGGTCAGTCACAGCAGCTCCTCAGGCCTGCCACAGGTCCGCATGGTCACTGCCCAGTCCAGCCTCCCAGCCATGTCCCAGCAAGCCCCCGGGGTCGCACAGCAGCAGCAGCAGCAGCCCACATCAGTGCCTCAAATCCGTGTTCCAGCTACAGCCACGCAAACCAAAGTGCTCCCTCAGGTGAGTTGGAAGGGGTAGAGTAGCTCTGACATCTGATCTGACTTGCAGTGTTTTGGTGTGATGCATTCTGTGCTCATTTGGAGCATGCACTAACTGCAGACAAGAGCACAGAAACAGTTTTACATATGCATTACTGTTCAGTGCTCTGTTTTTCACCTATTTACCTGACATCATTATATTGTTCATTATGTAAAAAGTCCATAGAACTTAGAATCACAGAATTGTTAAGCTTGGAAAAAGCTGGCAAAATCATCAAGTCCAGCCATGAACACAGGAACATCACCATGCTCACTACTAAACCATATCCTCACGTGCATCATCCACGCTATTTTTTGAACACTTCTAGGCATGGTGACTCCACCACTGCCCTGGGCAGTCTGTGTTCCAATACTTTACAACACTTTCAGTGAAAAATAATTTCCTGATATCCAAGTTAACCTTCCTGGTACAACTTGAGTCCAATTCCTCTTGTCCTGTCATTTGTTACCTGGAAGAAGAGACTGACACCTGCCTCACTACAATTCCAAGCAGTTGGAATCCTTGCAAGGGAATTTTTGTGAACTCTCCTGAACTTGCAAGCTAACACAATACAAAGAAGAATCACTGGACTGTTCCTACTGTGGTAGTCTGCTCATAGTCTTCCTCCTCTCTTCTGTAGGCTGTGATGACTCTGCCTGTAAAAGCTCAAAGTAGCCCTGTGCAGGTAACGAGAGCAGGAAGCTCCATGGCCAGCCAGGCAGGTATCACGGTGGCGGGGCTGTCTGCTGTGCCCAGCCCTGCTGTGAAGCCAGTGACCAGCTCTCCAGGCAGTTCTGCTGCCAGTACCTCCTCCACCACTGTCATTCAGAATGTAGCTGGCCAGAACATCATCAAGCAGGTGAGAGGGAGGGAGAGAATAGGAATTGGGCTTCACAACCTGATTGTTTCCTGTTTGTTGTGCAGGTGTGAACATTTGGGAACTGTGATGTGTGAGTTGATGGGCAGTGCTGGTTTTGTGTGTTTGAGCCCGTTTCTGTGCAGGTTCTTTAGTGATCTCTCCGTCATTTTGTTTGGAAAAGAAACTAGCCGACAAGTGTTTCCTATTTCAGATGGGATTGGGAATGCCTCTTCTACGCAACCAGAACCATTTTCAGCAGTGTGCTGAGTGCCCGTCTCTTTCCACTTGCATTCTAGTGGGAGCAAGTACCATCCTGTTGGGAATTTCTGCTTTGAGTGTGCCTTGGACCTTGTCTTAGTTTGACAGAACCATTTTTCTGATCTCTCCTAGGTGGCTATTACAGGACAACTTGGCGTGAAGACCCAGGCTGGAAGTGGCATCCCACTCACAGCGACCAATTTTCGGATCCAAGGGAAGGACGTGTTGCGCCTGCCCCCATCCTCCATCACCACGGACGCGAAGGGACAAACGGTGCTGCGCATTACTCCAGACATGATGGCCACCCTGGCCAAGTCTCAAGTCACTACTGTCAAACTGACTCAGGACCTGTTCACAGCAGCTGCGGGAAGCAGTGCTGGTGGGAAAGGCATCTCCGCAACTTTGCACATGACATCCAACCCTATCCAGACTGCTGAGTCTCCAGCCAAGACAAGCACAGTGACTCCTGCCTCTTCCAGCCCAGCCGGAGGCACCGTGGTTAAAGTGACTCCTGACTTAAAGACTGCAGAGCCGACAAGCTCTGCTTTTCGCCTGATGCCTGCCCTGGGTGTGACTGTGGCCGATCAGAACAGCAAAGCCATAACCACGGTGGCATCCACGGACGCCAAGCCAGCTGCCACGATCAGAATTGTGCAGGGGCTGGGGGTGATACCTCCCAAAGCTGGGCAGACCATCACTGTAGCCACTCATACTAAGCAGGTGCCGTCATCCTCGGCAATGAGTGTTGCTGGCACAGGCCACACCTCCTTACCCTCTGTGAGTGCCACAGTGTCCAAAGCAGTTGCTGTGGCCTCAGGAGCTGCTGGGACCCCCATAACTATCGGCACAGGAGCCACAGCTGTGCGGCAGGTGCCCGTCAGCACCACAGTGGTATCTACATCCCAGGCAGTGAGTAATGCTGAGCTCTCACTGGGGTGGGGAAAGAAGGAGGGTGGCAAAGTACACTGATGTTTTGTGGCTGAAAACTGCTCTTTGTATCCACAAAGACTCAAATTAATATGGCAGAGTCATACAATGATTTAGGTTGTGAAAGTCAGTAAAGCTCATTTAGTCTTACCCCCTGCCATGGGCAAGGATGCCTTCCACTGGATCAGGTTGCTCCCAAGCCTCATCCAGCCTGGCCTTAAACACTTCTGGGGATGGGGCTGCCACAACTTGTATTCCAGGTATAGGTCTGCAACTCATTTTATGGTGTTCAAATTGCAGCTAAATGCCCCCCAAAAGTCAGATACTTCCCTTATCTCTTCTTGCAAGTAAATGAAATAAACTTTGCATATCTGAAGCCCTACTTCATGCAGCTCTGTGTCTTGCCCCACAGCTTGGCAATAATTTCCTTTGGAATGGTGTCATAGAACATTCAGAACTAGAAGTACTTGCTACTTGTATTAACCTTTTTACTGATTTACCCCTTTAATGCTATTTTAATGCCCAAATCTGAAGGCACCATGAACTATACTGTGGTTACATAAGCTAAATGACGCTATGGTATTTTCCCAAGGATAAAAATCATGAATCCTGTGGTGCAAAGATGATGTGGATTTTCAGAGTTCAGGCAGCTGTGTAGTGAATGAGATGGTGGTGAATTTTAAGGGGCCTGAACTGGAGCACAGATTTCATCAGCAAAGCTGCTGCTGGTTTCTGCTCACAGGACTCTTGCAAAGCAGCCAGTCTTGTCGGGCCGTTTCTGTGCTGAGCTCCCCATGGCTCCTCATGTGTTCTTCCCGTTCTCCAGGGCAAACTTCCAGCACGGATCACAGTGCCCCTGTCAGTGATCAGCCAGCCAGTGAAGGGCAAGAGCGTGGTCACTGCTCCCATCATCAAGGGCAACCTCGGTGCCAAGTGAGTGCTTTGCATCTCGTAGTTCTGCTTTAGAAATCAGCTGAGGAAGGTCTGTATTCAGTGGGCTCCTGGGGAGCAAGCAACAGAGGTTATAGGCTAGAGGAATTGTAGAGGCTGCAGTCTGTTAACAGTCCATCAGCTGCAAGAAACTGAGTGGATATCCTGTCTGCAACGAGATTGTAAGTTTTAGTTATTTAATTTGAGACACAGGTTCTAGCAAATACACCAAGAAAAAACATTCTATGCCTTGAAACCAGCTGTTTGATTAGTTCTCTGTGTTTGAGCAAGAATTAACGAACTGAAAAATATCTGTGATCTGAAGCCATCTCTTTATTCAAGAGAAGTTAACTGTCTTAGTGAGAATTCCTCTGGTATTCAGATATTGAAGGCTTTTTGTTTATTCTTCCATAAATTCTGATAGTGTCTCCCTTGGTTAATATTTCAAGTTCTCAACTGTTTTCTGCATTGAGAAGTGTTCAGATCTGATCAGGCTAACCCTGTGATGTGCATGGTCCAGAGTTAATGGGTGTGCTTTTGTGTGCTAAATTAATTCTCCATCAGTTATAATTACTGACATAAATTTGTCGCTAGTGTATTTGCTAGTTTTATGAGGGGAAAAAAAACCCACTACTTAAAATGGTTAGTACATGTGGTAGAATTATAATCTACTAGCAATTGAAGAATTGGTTTGGAGTTGGAAAGATCAAACCTGCTGTGCTTTTTACTAACCTTCCAACAATTATTTTTCCTTAGCATCAGTGGATTAGGCAGAAATATCATCCTGACTACAATGCCAGCAGGGACTAAACTGATTGCTGGGAACAAGCCCGTGAGTTTTCTGACTGCACAGCAACTACAGCAGCTGCAGCAGCAAGGCCAAGCCACACAGGTAAGGGCACCTAGAATGATCAGGCTGCTTGGTTTTTTATGATGTAACATCTCCATTAGGACTTTAGACTGGATGCATGAGGTTACAAAAAAAAAGAACAGGCACACAGCTTGGTTGTAGTGTTTGCATTAAGGACATGGAATCTATCATTATCTTTACCTTCTCTCCATCCAAATAAAGTTTTAAATGTTTTTGAAGCACTGCCAGTATAATTAATGAATGTAAAACCAAAGATCCTGTCAGGATTTTTGTGTACACTCAGCCGTCTTTGTAGTGCTTTGTATTTTGGCTTCTGTGGGTCACTTTTTCTTGAAGAAATCACATAACTGCTTTGCATATTCATCTTTCTGTCTGGAAGCTTAGTGTTCCATAATTCCAAATAATTAATCTCCATTGACAGCTGATCATTACAAGTCTGTAGAACTGAGGTATCCAGTGGATCCAAGTCCTTCTTCTGAAAATGTGCAAAAGCAGCTGACATACAGGTTTTTGTTCAAACTAATTTTCAGCCTTCCTCTCTAATCTGGAATCTCTGTCACCATCTCATGTGGGCAGTGGATGGAATGATCTTCTTATGACAGGTTCTGTTCTGGCAGTGGTTTTGGTTCTTGGTGTTGCTGTGATAACTGAGTTTTTGTTGGCAGCAGAAGCAGATACTTTACCAGAGCACAGTGCAGGTGCAGTCATTGTGTCATCGGGTTGTTCTTGAGACAAGGTTTTTTTCTTTTCATTTCACACAGGTACGAATTCAAACAGTTCCAGCCTCCCATCTCCAGCAGGGAACAGTCTCTGGCTCTACTAAAGCTGTATCCACTGTGGTTGTGACAACAGCTCCATCTCCAAAGCAGACACAGGATCAGCTGTGAACACTGGTTTGAACATGGATCACTTTCTTAAAACTACCCTCAGCCTGTCGTCATTCTCCATCTTACCAACCACCTGAGGCTGCCTAACCCCAGCCATGGCTTGGGATTGGACTCGGTTCTGCCCTTGCTTCTCCAGAGTCAGCACTGCAATGTCTGGGTGGAAATTCCGCAGAAAAAAACATGCTGTACCTGCAAAACAAAATGTTTCAATCCAGATGTGTAAATCCATGTTCTTTGGAATTAATGATTTAAGAAATGTCTTCCCATTCTTTTTTCTTTTTCCATCCAAAGGACTTTTGGCAAATACAGTTCCTGTGCATTTTCGGTTGTAGACAAAGCAGTTATACTGGATCTTCATTAAGCAGGGAAGGTTGCTTGGAAGGGGTTATTCAGTGGCTTTTCAAAGTCATGGAGAAGATGTCGCCTTTTACTGGCATCTGCCTGTCACTACTGTTATCTAGTGACTCAGGATACCGGAGTTACTGTATCTCACATCCGGGTCTGGTTGCTGTCAAAGACAGGGTGAGAGTCAAGGTGGTTTTTTTCTCTAACAGAGTGAGTGACTGTCTTGGTTTGATTTAGGTTTGCCAATCTTAATGTATTCAATTTCTTTTAGAAATAGCATTTAGGAGCAAAGACAAGGCAGGCCTAAAACTAAAAAGGGTATATAGAAGAAATTTATTAATAACACAGGAAAAAAAAAAAATGAAATTCAGAATAAGATTTCGATCATTCCCTCCTCCCCCCTCCCTCAGCTTCCATATTTCTTAACAACAGCGTACAGAGAGCACTTCAGTCAGTTTTCCACTTAAATAATCATTTCAGTTCACTTTAGAGAGAAAAGTTCCTTTTTTGGTTTAGGCATAGAGGGTGTCTTCCCTTTCACAATTTGCATCCACCAGGGGAAAATTTGCAAATTGTGGAACTTCCTCCCATCTTCACAGTCTTTCCAGAGGTGTGTTATGGGCTATGCCACACACATGGGGTATTACTTTTAAGGGAAAGCTGTTCAAAGACAAAAATTCTTTTTATCACTTTTTCTATCAAATGTCTCTGTCCATCTTTCCAGTCTCCAGAACAGAGAGCCCCATTCCCTTGGAGCAAAGGATCTTTTTCCTTAAGCACTTCAACCCCCCCCAAGTAGTCTTCTACAAGTTAAAGGAATTTCAATGTAGTCCAGTCCTCCCATAGCTCAAAAAAAAGGTTTTTCAGCTAACTTATCCTTAGCATCTTTTCAATCTCTTCCCATCTGGAAACTTAGCTTTCACTTCACTGACTTCAGTGTACTTTTTGCTTTATTCTTCTCATTCAGGGGAGCTCAGGAGATCTGCAGTCTTATCCGAACATTGGAAGGGTTCAAATTGCATCAGAAGGTGAAGGGAGCTGGGCCATGCTATCCTGGAAACTGTGCCAGGGCTTTGGGGCTGCACGGGCTGTGTGGAAGAGGCTGGATGAAAGTGCAAAGTCCAGCGAGCGAATGCGGGAGGGAGGCTCGGCTGGAGCAGAGCCCGGCTGCACCTCCCCAGCGGCGTGGGCGGCTGGGGGCGGCTTCTCCCCCTGGCCGCTCCTAAGAGGGCGGCAGGGCCCGCGCTGAGCTGTGGCCGCGCTGGAGGGAACTAGGATCTTGGCAAAGATTTCCCTTTCCCCGAGCTGAAAGCAGGGGAGGGCTCGGTGGGCTCCCCATCCCTGCCCAGCCAGGCCCCATGGTGGGGGGCGGGGCGTTGTTACCTACCTTCTTGACAGAAGTGAAAAGAGAGATTAATGTTACCAGTGTAATTTATGAAAGAGATAACTTTTTAGTTGGTTACCCGGGCTGTCAGCCACCTAATCAGCCCTCCGATTGGTCCCTGCAGCCCACAGAGGAAGCTCTGCAGAGGAAACAGCCCTCTGCGTTTCTGTGCCCGTGCTCCTCCTCTCAGGCGACGCCATGCAAAACCAGCCCAGTGACCATGGGAGAAAGGGAGAGGAGGTACAGAAAGTCACTGTGTGAAGAAGTCTGTCAGCAAATGGGACTGTAGTGGAAAGGAAAAAGTTGATGTTCACAAGAAAGATCCTCTTTTAGTTTTCCTCAACAAATAAACCTTTTTATGAGTGGAAACAAACTGTATCTTGGTTTAAAAGGTTGGAATATATTTTCAAATACATCCAAACTGTTGTCTCTTGGGTTCTGAAGAAATATTTTAACCCACAACCCTGGCCCTTAGTTTTGGTTTTACTTTTGCAGTTTTATCTGTCTATGTAAATATTTTAATTTTGCACATACTGGAGATGAATTTGTGACTGTTCTGACATGACCTTGAATCTGAGTGAGATCAAAAGATGTGTTGGACCAGAAGAAGAATAAAAGTGTAGAAAGCCTTACAGATCTCTACCATCTCCTTTTGGTTCTCTACAGCATGTTTTGTGTACAATCATTGTCCAGCTTACCAAAGGCTAATAGCCTGTCCCTCTTCTTGGTAAGATGGTTCTTTTTGACCTGGTCTTTTTTTGTAGGCTTTTTTTTTAAAAAGATGGGGGTTTTCTCCAAGTTATATATTATAGAATATAATACAGTTAAAGAACCAAATTGTACAGTTCAGGACTGTTATAGTTGGAGCTCTATGTGCGTCACTCTTTTGCTGGGCTTCAGGCTGGGGTTATGGATCTTTCTGCACTGTATCCAACCCACTTCAGAGCAGCTTTGAAGCAAAACAGGTATTTCACTAAGAAAAGGGGCTGGATATAAATACTGAGTTAGCAGGACACGTCAGTTTAGCATTTGAAAGCAAATATTTGAATTATGGTTTATATGCTGAAGGAACAATTTGGAGTAATAAATGTTCCCTGTCCTGCTTTGTCATGTTTTGTACATGTTTTGCACATTTATAAATCAGGAGCCAGCAGAAAGGTTGTGGTTTGGAAGTGAGGACATTCCAGAGTTCTTTTAGTTGTGAAATGAAAGGAAATTAAAGAGGCAACAAGCAATTTCCTGCTATTGCTTATGTGGAGAGCCTCTAAATTCAAAACATAATCAAGATAATCCTTCTATGTTCCATTCATAGTTAATAAATTATAAATTAACCTACAGTCAAGTGCTGAAAGATGATTACATTGTGAAGACCCTTTAATTTCTCTCAATCCTCAATAATTTCTTGCTGGACACAGGAGGCTTTGGCAGTATTAAGCTTAAGAAAACAGCCTGCATCTAATCACAAAAGTTTAGTGTGTCTCAGGTGGTTGCTGCTGATTTTAAGTGATTTTAAGAATTTAAGATTTTAAGATTTTGCTGTTGATCACCATCCTGCTTTTGAGTAACCTTTGCATCCTGGCTGCTTCTCTTAGGTTCCTGCTCTTTTATTTTGAAGTCTGATTTTTGGGGGAAAGAGCATCAGGCACTGGATGGGCTTCTGATTTTGAATGGCCATGTGCTGGCTTGGGTAGGAGGTGTTTACTTCTAGCTTTCAAGAACAAAGTACAGCCTGTTATGATTCAGCTGTCACCTGATGATCTGCTCCACTCTGGTTGAAAAATAACCCCTAAACTACTGCAAGCCAAAAGCCCTTGTTTTTAATAAGTAACTTTCAACTTCCACACATGAGGCAGAAGGGCAGAAAAGGTCTCCAGTGGTTTTGTGGGGTGTGCTGAGACTGGGGGAGGGTATCTATAAACTAAACTGTGTTCCAGGTGGTGTATGCTCCCACATCCTCTTGCTCTGCAGCCTGAAAGCTGTCCTGGATGAATCCTGCAGTAAGAGCTGCAAGGGCAGCATGCAGGGGAAGAGGGCCTAGAGAAAGTATTTATACTGACATTACCCGTTTTCCACCTGTCCTGCGTGAAACCAAAGGGACATTCAGCCTGATGAATCTTTGACATTACCTTTTCTGGTTAAAAAATTAAGTACAGCCTGTTTTTGTCACAGTGAGAAGCTCACTAGTTATCAAAGAGCCTTGTTTTATCTCCTAAAAGCTGTTGATTAATTAATTTTATTAGTTATTTTATTAGTTTTTATTATTATTCTCACCTAAAGAATATTGTGTCAAACCTGCTTTAAAAAACTGAGCATGCTACACAAACAGCCACAGGCCATTTAAAATATTTCTAACTTTTATTTTAACAACTGCTTTGTTTTATTTAAATCATGGGGGAAATCTGTATTTATATACCTCAGTAGGATGCCCTCATAACCCTGTGAACTCACTTGAGGTTACCTCAGGTGTCCCTTTCAAAATAATAATTATTTGGACATGTTTTAACAGTTGATCTTAATTTTCCTAATACCTTTGAAAACACTGGCATTGTTTTTAGCAAATTCAGAAACCTTGTTACTTGTTTGTCACAAGGCAAACCTGAATCACCTCACAATAGACCTAATTCTTGTGCCTGCCACAAGTTGGGTACATGGTGTCTGAGCTCAGGACCCTTCTGGCTGGGTGCTGTTCATCCTATAGGATGGCAGTCTGGAATTTAGACTTTGCCCCGGAGCCTAAACATTAAACATAGCAGTTTATTGCAGAGCTGTGGGGGGAAGGGCGAATGTGCTTCTGGGTCCATGCTGGAAACTGGCTTTGATAGAAAAATGGTTTAATCCTGTGTTTACCCGCTTTGCAACTGACTGATCCCAATCTGAGATTTATTGTTAGTTATGTGGATAGACCAGATGTGTGTCGATCCAGAGGTGGTAGGCTTAACTTGTGCTTTGAATTTCTCAATAGATAAATTTGAATTTCTCATCCCAAGACTGCATTTGCAGCTTCCCTTGGGAGTCAGCAACAAATATATGAACTTCAGAGAATCACTCAGTTCACCAATTTTTCATGCAATGAGAGAGATGTATTTTGGATATTACAAAAACTCAAAAGACACCGTAATGCTAGAATAGATTATTGTGAGAGGAGGAGAGTTTCCAGACAAATATTTTACTCAGATATGCTGCTTTTGGGGTGGAAGATGGACTAAAGCAGGTCTGCAAGCATGATCTGTCCAGCAGGGGGTTCTAGCACCATCCAGGAGAGCACAGATTGGTTCTCACCTCTGCCAGACTGAGATCTGGGGGAGAGCTCACAACCTGTTTTCCTGGTTTAGGTGGACACATCAACA
This sequence comes from Luscinia megarhynchos, assembly GCA_034336665.1. Taxonomy (NCBI): domain Eukaryota; kingdom Metazoa; phylum Chordata; class Aves; order Passeriformes; family Muscicapidae; genus Luscinia; species Luscinia megarhynchos. The sequence continues at coordinate 7,541,021 of CM067586.1, forward strand.
GCATGTGCAGTGTCCAGCACCCTGGGACAGCTGGAACATCAGGCAGCTCGTGTCTGAAAGACAGCAGGAGCCGGACCATGAAACAGCAAAAATGCTCCCTACGTACCCAAATCCCTGGTCCTGTGCATCGACAAAGTCAGGGAAACAAGGGGAGTTAGTGAAAAGTCCAAGCTGCATGCTTTGTCTTTAGTTGTAATTCCCGACACAAAGTCTGAACTTGTGGAAAATAAGGAGGCAAGGCAGGTTACCTGAGGCAGCTCTGCCTGTTTATAATAAACCAAAAGGAAATGGGCAATTCCAGTGCATTAAAGCATCTCTGCTTTAAGCTAAGTCAAGGCCTCAGTTTACACATTCACAGCTCGTTGGAAGACAGACTTTACCTGGCTTGGAGCCTTGGGCGTGCCCAGTGATTTCGAAACACTCGGCGCTAGAAACCAGGCAGTCAGGCCTGTCCACTCTTTGCATTTACAGTTTGGCTGGCAAACACTGCTGCTGCTGATTCAGAGCTCACAAAAGAGGTTATCTTTTTGTGGTTCTCTTTCATGAGCCATTGAAGATCTCACGAAGACCTGGCTATCTTTACAGTTCTGGCAGCATTCTAGTGTTTCCTAGTGCTTTGTATTCCTTTGGGAGCCCCATGACTGCCAGGGGGTCGGTACCAGAAAAAGCACAGGAAATGACCCCCCTGGATTTTGGAAGTGAGTCCAGGAGCTGTCTAGGGTGTGTTAGAGGCTATTCTCATGCCCATGTCATCCCTGGGATGGAGCAGGGCACAGGACCCATTGGTTCTAGCCAGCTTTCATGATCTCGGGAGGATAATGCTACTTCTGATCTCCGCCAAAATCAGGTTTTGGGGGCAGGGCTCTCATTCCCGATCTCCTGAGAGAAGCATTTGAGATCAAAGGAGAAGTTCCCATCCAAACGGCTCAGTAATCCTTGAAAAGCTTTGGGAAGAGGAGTGCCACCTCCCTGTTCTGCCCCAAAGCAGCGTGTAGCAAATTGAGGGCAACTCACGACACTTTTCCAGCTCCCATTCTCCACAGTCAGTAATTATTCCCTTGCATTGCAGATGGAGAGGCTGGATCAGCCCAAGGAGACTGTGCCCATCCCCAGAGGTACCCGGCCTTTGCTCTGGGAGCTGCCTGTTCATCTGGAAAGCACAGCACTACTGGTTCTCCCCTCCCACTGAATCAGCCTTTTATTTACTCTTTGGAATGCAAAGTAACAGGACACCCTGTGAGTTTTATCTCTCTCCCAATCTTTTGTAATGCTTTGGAAGTTGCCAGACCGGATTGAGCGTTTGAGATGAGGTGGTTTCGGGGTTGGCTGGCAGGAATCTGGGTGGGAGGGCACTGTCGCTGAAATTTGAATTTGGGAGTCGCTCTAAGAGCACAATCCTTGAGCCACACTACGGGAAGGAAAAGCCTTTGTTCCTGACTGAATCCGGCCCGTCGCTGGTGTGGATAGATGGTGCTCCCATGCTAGAATTCTTGGCAACTGCCTCCACCAGAAGACTTTTCCCCCGCAGGCAGCTGGCCTTCGTTCCTTATGTAAGCACTTCTTCCCTTCTTTCACGTGCATGGCATTCCCAGGGCTGGGAGCTGATGCGGAAGGATTCTGCCTGCCCAGACCATGTTTGCTGCTCCTGCAGCTGATCCTCGTCTGGGGTTCGAGCTCAGGGCGATTTAGGTCTTGCAACTCTCAAAGATTCTGACCAAGCCGGACTTGGCTCTCAGATTTCAGGGCTCTCTTTCCTCCCAAACCTCGGATCTGCTCTCAAGATGCTGTTGTGGCTACACTGAGACAAAGCGAGGAGGAGGTGGCAGCTTTTATTGGATAAACTGGTTCCAGCGGCAGCAAAGAGAGCCTTTGCAGCTGACTCCTGCCATTGCATGCGGGTGAGTGCCTTGAATTCTATTGCGTTTTCACTGTGCCTCGGCTGGGCTCAGCATCTTTCAGTCAGCCGTGGAAGTCTCTCACCAAGGAAAGCACGTGGCAGACGGGTTGGGAATTGTTATTGTATGTTCTGGGGCTATGCAGTGCCCAGGAGGGGACCTGCTCCCACTACGGTGACTCGGTAATGGCTGCAGCACAGCCACGAAGGAAATCCCTTTGCTCCAGTAACAGAGAAACGGGAATCCTGGTATTGAGGCCTCAAACCAGCTGCTTCCCAGCTATATAATATTTACATTTAGCACGTTTATCGTTTGCTGGTTTTCCCCACGGTGCTTGTGTCCCATTGTTCAAAGACGCCTCACGAATTAGTTTGTAAAAAGTCAGTGGCTTGAAATGGCAGGAAACAATGAGCATTCACAGCTGTGTCGAACTAGGGATTGTGGATTACATTTCACATTTTGGCCTCATCATCCACATCCATGAGCACGGGTGTTTGCCTGGCATCAGTCTGGAGGAGATCAGTGGATGCGCCAAACAGGAAAAGTGTGTAGAATGCAGAAGCAGTGGTTCAGCTGGGAGCAGCTGCTTTGTACCCAAAATATGCTGTTTCACGGGGGTGTTAAGACGGGCTGCAGCCAGGCAGGTAAGGGAGTGGCTGTTAAAACGGGGCTGGGCAGGGCTGGGTATCGGCGGGAGCACTGAGGGCTCCGGACATCAGCAGCCTGACTAACACGTCCCATTTTTAAGGGGAGTACCTTAAATCCAGGGGTGTTTCCTCCTGTGCCGTGTTCGGCGGTGGGTGGAATTCTGGCAGCTGCTGAGAGGGCAGGGAAGGCAGTGGTTTATATGTTTCTACAAGAGCACAGAAGTTATGTTGTGTTTTTCACCATAGCAAGATCAGAGACCTCACCTCGTCTCTATTATTTCCAAAAAAAAAAAAAAAAAAAAAAAAAAACGAGCTGCAAAAAGCCTGCAAAACTTCTGCTCTGCCAGAGACAGAATTTAGAGCAAGGGAAAACGAAGGAGATTCAGCAAGGAATTTCCTGCATGTGATCAGCAACTCTTGTTGTATCAGAACGAGATTTCTGGGAAATTTTAAGTGCTTAGGTGTTAAAATATTCAGTTTCAGGGCTGGATGCAATCGGTATAAAAGGTTTGGATCGGCAGTAGGGGTGGCCAGTTCAGCTTTTGATGGGCATATCACATATTCATATGGACTGTCACATGTAAGATGGAGAAAGGAAGAACCTTTGCATGAAAAAGTGAGTTTGATCCAGCTATTTTAATCCTGACTTGCTCTTGAATGTGAGAAACGTAAATGTCAGAGTGTGTGTGTATGAATCATCTTTTCAAGAAGGGGTAAATGGTGAAGTAAGACTGAATGCAGCTTTCAGTGTTACAAATTCTTTCAAACCTTCATTAGAGAATTCTCAGAACTCCAGTCCCTCCCTTTCTCTCTCTGTTGAATATTAAACCACACAGTCCCCAGGGGCTGTTGCTGTGTGAGCACGAGTGCCACATATTTGTGCATATGCAGTTTCTGCAGCACTGCTGTGTTGTTCGTTTTGTATCTGGTCTCTGTTAGCCAAGAGAACGCTCATTCCTACAGTGCTGTAGCCTTGCTGAGGGCAGATTTCAGGCTGGGAAAAGGGAATATTTTTCTTCTGAGTGTACCAAATGTTTTGGGGAGCATGAGGCTTGTCCCTGGGATAAACTATTCATGCTGAGAGTGCCCTCTTTGCAGCAGGGTTTCATAGCATGATAATGTCAACTGAGGAGGGATGAGACCCTGGATACACAAAGCTTTTCTTTAGGAGCTGTTCATCTCTGCATGCCAGCCAGCCTTCCTACCAACTGCAGGGCAGCTTTTCTTGGTAAAAGATAGATTTTTCTGGTTTCATTTCCTGAAGCAAAGCTTGTGGCTGAAGGATCTCTTGGATGATGCAGAGCTGACGCAGGACTTTTGGGAGCAGGTTTTTGAGCACAGTGTTTTCCCTTATTTCTGTGGAGAGGAGAGGGGGGAGCCTCAGCTGGACAGAGTGCCACAGTGGAGTGGCACAGCACAGCAGGGTGTTTCCAGCTGCCCTCACTTGCCAGGAGCACAGGAGGGAGGAGCCGGGCACCGCGCCCAGGCCGGAGTCACCGTGCTCAAGTCACCGCGCCAGGCTGGAGCTGCCGCGCCCAAGTCACCGCGCCAGGCCAGAGCCACCGTGCCCGAGTCACCTCGCCAGGCCAGAGCCACCGTGCCCGAGCCACTGCAACAGGCCAGAGCCACCGTGCCCGAGTCACTGCGCCAGGCCGGAGCCACCGCGCCAGAGCCACCGCGCCAGAGCCACCGTGCCCGAGTCACCGCGTGCCAGGCCGAGTCATTGTGCCTGAGTCACCGCGCCAGAGCCACCGTGCCCGAGTCACCGCGCCAGGCCGGAGTCATTGTGCCCGAGTCACCGCGCCAGGCCGGAGCCACCGCGCCATGGCCGCCTGAGCTGTGCCACACTGCCCTGGCCATGGAGCGCAGCCGCCCGGCCAGCGGGGCCGGGGTGCGGTACAGCGCCCAGCTGCAGGTGAGAGCACACCTGGGCACGGGGAGCTCCCACAACACCTGCCAGCCTTTTGCCGAGCTGCCTCGTCCTCTGCTCGCTCTGGGTTCTTCAAGCCGGGTGGGTTCAAGGTGGCTCTGGATCCCTGCAGGAAGGGGGAGATTGCAGCTGACCCTTGGGTGAGGTCAGGAGAATCTGTTCGGGGGACGTTGCTGAGCTCAGCAGAGCAGAAAAAAAAACCAACCAGCTTTAGGGAAGTGGAGATCTCCACCTGTCTGTGGAGCCGGCTTTAGATCTCCTCAGTGTCGGTTGCTCCATGGATTTTGGTTTCAGCTTAAGTTGAGGGCATTGGCAATTGTGAGTAAACTCCACGCTGGTGAGCTGTGTGCAGAGCCTGGCTCGGGGTTGTTTAGCAACAGATCCAACTAAACCTGTTCAAGCTTTGTAAGGGCCAATATTATCTGAGGGCTGTGGGACTTCATTAATTAACCTCTGTATTATCAGTGTGTTCTGAGACCTAAGCAAGCTTCTTGTGTAGATCTTCCTGGCTGAGGGTCAGGCAGGGACGGCTGAGTTTGGGTTGCACCTCCAGAGCCTGTTCTGTGCCACAGAGCTGTTCCAAACACAGGGTTTTGGGTTAAAGCAGGACAACAGCATTTCCCACCCCACCTGCAGGCTGTGTGGTGTCGGTCTCCGAGGCCTAGCTTTAGTAGTTATTATCTTGCAGTAACAAAGGAGCTGCTGGTTCTGGCACTGGTCAAAAAGCTGGCCTGCAGCAAGAAATTTTCCCTTGCCTCCAGTCTCACTGTCCAGTGTGTGCCATGGCTGGGAGTGGAAGGAGATGCTCTCGCTGAAGCAGTTCAGCTCAACTTCCGTGTTCCTGGCCAGATCAGAGTGGCACTCGTGTGACCTGATCTTCCCTGCCTGGCTTGTTCTCCTGGCAGAAGGTAGCTTTGTGTTCTGATCTGTCTTTATGCAGGACTGAGGGCTCGAGCGGGTCCCTTCCCTGGTTCTGGATCAGTTTTCCCCCTGCATCAGTTCAGCAGGGGCTGATCTGATCCAGAACTGCTTCCCTGAAGACAGAACCTGCCCTCCTGGCAGGAAACAACCCAAGGAGTTTGTCCCCCATGGACTGTTGTTGGATTTGGCCCCTTATAAATATGAGAGTGGAGGAAATGAGTGGTTTTATAATGTCTTGTGTCTCCTCCTGTGCTGGTAAAGGAGCTGCAGTAGCTCTTGGCCTGAGGAGAAGTTGCTGCCCTTCCTTGAAAAGGTGCAGAGTGTTTCTTTGGGGTAGTGGCTGACAGGTGAGCTGCTGCTCGGGCCAGTTTGGCTGCAGTTGGTGCCAAAAGCAAACAGGGATAAGGAAGACACGATGAGTAAAGGGCTGAGACCAGACCTTTGCTTAGCAAATGAAAGATCACTCTGTAAAACTCTTGAGGAAGCAGCAAGAGTGTTTTGAGGGCCTGGCTGTGGGGAAGGTACAGGAGCAAAGGTTCTCCCCTTGTCTAGGGTAGAATGTATCATTTCCATCCAAAGGCCGCAGGGGACAGATGGGGAAATAATGCCCTACAATATCCAGGTCATAGGCTGGGGCAGGGAGGGAGCAACCAACAGAGATGGATTTGGCAGACAGACTTTTCTGGTTGGAGGTGCTCATGTTTTCCTTGCTGTTAGCGTCAAACATTGGAGAGTTGTGGTCCTGATCCACCTCAGAACTGTAGAAATGAGTGAAGTGTCACAAGGATTGTGGAGGTCAAGGCTCAGCTGCTTTGGTTAAGCTGCTGGAGGTGGTTCTGTTTTCCAGACAGTTCTGTCTGTACCAGGAAAGATGTACGAGCAATTTAAATGAGCTGTTTGCATCTGTGGCGTGTTTCTCTGCTGCTCTTGGGACATCAGTGTGTTGTAAGGAGGAATTTCATGGCTCATAGCTACACAGATCAGGGCTGTAGGGTACCTTTATTCCTAGCTTCTCCCTAGCCTTTGGTAAGACTTAAGTGGAAAATTCTCTGCTACCACAGACACACAGAAGCATGGTAGTTTTTTCTGAGCTGCTGTGATGCAGGACAGCTGCACCAATCAACCTGCATGGGGCAGCAAGCCAAGCCTATGCTATCCCTGCAAACATTAACATGAGTTTCTTCTGTAATAAACCTAAAGGAATTTGGTTTCTCGGATGACTCAGGGTGGTCACAAGACAATCAAATGCTCAAGAGGGTTAAGCTCAAACTTGTTGTGTGAAGTAGTTGTGTGTGACCTGTATCTTTCACTATTGCACCTGCCCTCCGTGCCTGGAAGATACACAGTCTGGAGGACTCTGTCCTTGAGCTCTTGCCCCATATTCCTTTTTCAGTTTTGATGTCATCATTTTATAGCTTCATTGCCCTTAATACAGAACTGAAGATGAAAAATAATGTGCTGGCAAAGTTTCTTCAGTGCTTTACTGCCCATGGTAGGGCAACATAGCACGAATATGCCTTATGTACGCTTTGCTCCCATGAGAGCTGTTTCCATGTGTTCTTATCAAGCATAAGAAATGAGGAGATGGTTCTTATCAGATTGTTCTCCAGAGGAGTTGTTGGGATTTGCAGCGAGAGTTGGTGTAGGAGTTGATTTAAGGATGGTGTAGCTGTACTTGAGCTACTTGGGTGAAGTGAGTTGCACATGCTGTTTACATTTGTTTTACTTTTTCTGGTGGGAAAAAGGCTGTTTCTCCTCATGCCAGCACCACAAAGCTGGTGTTGGCTTTCAAGGTGATCAAAGAATTCTCAGCTTTTGAAAATATTACTTTTCTGGCTCTTTTTGCCCACCCTGTTGGTCTTCTGAGCTCTGAAATGGCTTGCTGACTGTGTCCTGAGATTGTGGTTGAGTCGACAGGTTTCATTCCTCTAGTTTCTTATGTGGTATTTGTTTTAGTTTTTATTGAACACCACCCGAGGCAGGTGTGGCTGGAAAAGGGGAGGTGGGAATTGCCTATTGAATACACAGGCTGGAATCTGCAAGTTGTAATTACCCTCAAGTCTAACCATGCTTCCATGACTCTGCTTCATCTCCAACCTCCCTACACCTCCTCCAGCCTGGCATTTTATGAGTTCCTTTTCTTGGTTGTGTACATTGATATCAGATAGTGATGGTTTTTTGCTGTGAGATTTGATTTGGTTGCCACCTTGCTCTTACCTTGTATGGTCTGAGCTGCTGGTCTGCCACAGGACTGCTCAGGGCCAAAGCTGAGTCAGGAGTTGGGAGAGTCAAAGAAGTAGGTGAATCTCATGTCTGGCGCTGGATAAACAAATTCCCTGGTGGTCATAAAGGACAGGTGAAACTAATGGCAAGGGGCCCAGTCCTTTTGTGGGTCAGGGTCCTGTGAACAGATGCAGACACTGACGGAGAGATTGAGCAGCTGTTTTGGAGCAGAGGGGAATAGTGAGGGATTTGGTGCCCGGGATGCATCACCATCTTGGTGGGACTGCCAAACAAGGCAGAAACCAGCCTCTGTGGCAGATGCTGATCACAGAGGAACCCCTGCTTTGCACGCATCATGCGGGAGAGCCATACTCCATGGTGTATCCCAGCCTTTCTATGATCCCCCACTGCAGGAGGATCTCTCTGCTTTCCCATAAGATCTCCAGTGCAGAGCTGGTTACCGTCAGCCCCATGTGCCAGCTGCATTTCCTGCTGACAGAATTAGTCACTTCTGCATCTGGTTTGTCCAGTTGGACCGAGCACAGTCACTGTCTAAAAATACATTGTGTGGCTTACAGAGGAGGGGTGGGAGGTCTACTCTTCCCAGGATTGAGCTCGAACTCTGCATGGAGGAGCAGGAGCCATCCAAGCACTCTATAAATCCATTTATGTGCACTTGTTTTCCAAGTTTCTTTGTGAAGTTGGAACTCCAGGAGAAACTGAGGCATGAGAGAACTGGGGCAGTGCCTGTCTGAACCTTTCTCTGGATTGGTTTTTGCTGCCACAGCTGATGCTGTGACCAGATCCCTCTGACCCTGTGTGGGGAGCTTGGCCGTACCAGAAAGGACTGAGGAGGAGCAGGAGGAAGTAACTGCTCCAGTGACTAAGGCAGAGAGAATATCAAGGGAGGTTTTCTTTTAATAATGTTTATTGGAGCAGTTTCCTCGAGAAGGGTGAAACAGTCAGACCTTGAGTCACTTGGGGCTAGACACAGTTTCTGGAGGAGCCATGGACAAGGTGAGAGCAGGATGTGTTCAGCTCTTCTCTAGTTTACAGCTGCCAATGTTCAGAACATGCGAGAGAAATGTGCAGCAGCCATCAACTAAAGGAAATTAACATTGCAGTTCTCTTTTTCTTGATTTAACTGAGGTCTTTGATCCTGTCTTGCATGTGGTTTTGTCTGGTTTCCATCTAGCTCAGAGGATGGTGACAGGTTATTTTTCCTCCCAGGTGTTGGGAGCAAAGGAGATGTGGAGCACAGAGAGTTAGAGGGGCAGAGGCTGAGCTGCATTCCTCGGGCACAGGCAAGTCTGGTCTTCAGGTCAAACGAGTGTTTTTTTGTGCTGAGTGTGGGCAGGGAGATTTCAACTCTTAGATCTCAGGACATGGGGCCTCATCTGAGACCTTCTGTATGGCCTGATTCATCATTCCAGCAGTGCTTGGGGGATGCTTCAGATCCTTCACTGGGTATTGGGAAGAGTTTGCAGGAATGACTGTTGCTTACCCAGGCTGTGATAGGTGAGGACTCTTCACACAAGTGTCTGTGTTGGCTGAGGAGCACAATGGCATCCATAAGGTATGGGAAAGGGAGAGGACGAGGGAGCTGGAGTACGACAGAGGGCAAGGATCGTGTCTCCTACCCTGCGGCTACAGGCAGATAACTTCTGGCAAGTAACAGTGTCAGTGGCTGCTTGTGTACCTTGTACTGGAAGAAAAACAAAAGTAACCTTCCCAGAAGTCCCTGCACTTCTATAATTTCTCCTGTGTTGCTGCTGGCTCAGCTTTGAAGCAAGAGCAAACTGACAAAGGCATGCTGTAAACTCTCACAGATTTAACATTTTTCATCCTTTTTTTTCCCAAGGAAAGCAGAGAAATTTCATAAAGAAACAGCAGATGGTGAATTTTCCTGCCTGATTTCCTTGCTCTCAGGAGCAGTGCATGTGCCTGTGTGTGCTGGAGGCAGAAGGGAGTTCTGTTTGCCTTCTGATTTAATCACAGGAAAGATTTTCTCCCTGTGAGAGTTTTCTCTCAGCAAAGACACAATCTTTAGCTGAAAGGGGATGTTACAATGCATCAGCCACATTTTTGTGCAGTTTTGTACAGCAGGAGCTCCTGCTTGCCGCTGACCTTAATTTTTTTCTGGCAGTTTGGTGAAACTGAAGTGTAGGAATTCTGCAAAGGGCTGAAGGTCCCTGCAGCTGAAGGGTTTTCTTATGGAAAATTGGTTTTCTTTGCAGTTCTTTCTTGCTGGCTCCAGGAGGTCTGGGGAAACTGATATATCATTTAAGCGCCTGAGATGATCTTCTTGCCACAGTCTCCTGCAGATGTTAATAAAGAATTAAATAGTTTGCTTTCTGCCAACAGCAGCAATGTCTTGGAAGTCCTGAGAAGGCTCAACATTGTGAGCAGCCCTATGGAGAGAGAGAGAATGTGTTTGCAAGTTCTGTGGCCAGTTTCTTCTCTTTACCAGGTTGGGGATGTGGGGGGGGGTTATTACGTGATTGGAAAACTGGTAGGAGCCAGATGGATGTTTGGAAGACATCCATGAAATGTGTCCAACCCCAAGTAATCTTGACTTTGATTGAAGAGTTTCTTGATTTAGGATGTCTCTATGTATTTAAGCTGTATTTTGTGTGTTATCTGTTTCAAAGTTTCCTTGGGTTTTTCATGTATAATCAGAAGACAAACAGGATTCAGAGTATTCCCCATGGTATTGTCTTCTGCAGCCCTGCTAGGTCTATTTATTTTGGAGGTGGGCAGATTTTAGGACTGGAAAAATTCTTTCTGCCTATCCTTAGGCAGTAAAACTCAAAAATGAACAAAGGTTCCTTCCCTGAACCACCAGATGGGAAACTGAGAGGATTCTGAGAGTGGATGGTGTGAAAACTTGTGGGTTGTTCTGGTCTTGGTGGTCTTCTGGTGTTTGCAGAGGATTAAACTTACCCAGAGTGCTTGACAAAAACTCAGAGTAAGGTGCCTGGCACTTCCCTTTCGGTTGTGAAGGGCCCTGGGCAAAATGCCGCAAGGAGGAGAGGCTGCAGTGGGGTGTGGAGGGTGGGAGGAGAGCACAGGCATTGGGTGAAGAAAAGGGCAAAAGAAACGGGAGAATGGTTCAAGTGGGAGCTGGGCTTTCCTGCCAGGCAAGGCTGAGGAATGATAAGATGAAGCACATACTGGAAGTTCAGTGAGGAAATGCAGTGGGGATGGCTTGTTCCTTATGTCTGCACAGCAAGCTCAGAGGTCCCTCTGTTAGCAGGATCCCCTTTGCTAGTTGTTTTTCATAGAATCTCAGAGTGGTTTGGGTGGGAAGGGACCTTAAGGCTCATCCAGTCCCACCCCCTGCCATGGACAGGGACACCTTCCACTGTCCCAGGCTGCTCCAAGCCCTGTCCAACCTGGCCTTGGGCACTTCCCGGGATGAGGCAGCCACAGCTGCTCTGGGCAACCTATGCCAAGGCCTCACCACCCTCACAGGGAAAAATTTCTTTTCAGTATCCCATCTAACCCTGCTATCTTTTAATTTCAAAGCCGTTCCCCTGCATCCTATCAAGCTATATCCCCCCTTGTCCATATTTTTCCTGATTGTAGGGGCTTGTCACATTTGCATCAAAGTAGCTCAAGCTGTTGGAGCAGGTTTGTGTGAGCTCTGGGCTGAGAGAGGGCAGGCAAAATCTGACCCTAGTTTTTGTGGAGACATCGTTACCCTTTGGGAGTGCAGAGCACGTGGAAATACAGCAGATTTGTGCGAGTTGAAACTTTGTGCTGTGGTTTCCATGCTGAAGTTCCAGAGCCCAGGAAGCCTCTGAATGCCTGCTAAGGAGAAAATAGGAAGGTGGTGAGCAGAAAGGTGAGGGATCCTCCTGTTTTGGGCTTTTGCAGCAGGCGCAGGGCCCTTCCGGCCCAAGCAAAACAGATCGGAAGCAGGTGTGGTGAACTCTGCCCACACCACTGCCACTGCTGGGAGGAGAGGAAGTGTGAAGGTACGTGCAGATCCAGGCCCCCATGATGTCCAACAGTACCAAGGATGCTGTGTGGGATCCTCTGAAAACATCTGGGACTGCAGCTGTTCCAACCCACTCTGGGTCAGAGATGCAGATACATGAGCAGGGCAAGGATGGAGGAACAGAACAGAAGGTGGAAGAAAGTGAACCCTGGGGCACCAATGGCTTTATAGCTGATACAGAGCTCAATGCTTCAACCTCCATTTCCTTACCCAGCCCATTATGGGATGGTGATGACAGTGAGAGCTGTGTCATTTCTCGTTCCTTTCTTTGTCTTGTCCCAAGAACATGGCTGCTCATGGGCTGTGGAGATGTTTTGTGTGTTCATCTTAGTTTTCAGGTTTATTTCATTTAAAGAGTGTTTTGCTGGATGGGAGATTCCAAACAGAAACACAGGACTGCTGATGGCCCAGGAGGCATGACAGAGAGCTTTGAAAATGTAAAGGAATGAAGCAGCTTGATCTCTTCTTTTAGGGAAATGCTATTTATAGCATGCTGTGCCCCACGAGCTCTGGGTGACACACCTGCACACAGCAAGTGTTTTGTGTGGGTGAATTTTTCTCTGCAGTTTCATCTGCTGAGGCAGATCTTGGAGCCTGTGGGCTTGTGACCTGCCATGGTCACGGGAGGGTGTGTGGACTTGCCTCTGAGTTTCCTTGAGCTTGTGACCTTATATTAGGCCCAAAAAGGAATTTTAGGTGTGTGCAGAAAAGCAAAGAAGAAACCTTCAGGGTTTGTCCTGCTATAGCTGGGGAGCTGCCAATGCTGAGGTTAGCCCTCAGTTCTACTGCATTCCTTGTCCCTAAACCTGCCTCAGGATGCTCTGAGGCTGGACGTCCCCAAGCCAGGCTTTGGGAACAGCCTTCCCACTGTCCTGCCTTCCCTTCTCTCCCAGGACATGAACAACCTGGACGAAGGGGTGGAGTTCCTTCCTGCCATGAATGCCAAGAAGATGGAGAAGCGTGGCCCAAAGCGACAGGTGGTCGTCACCATCCTGATCATTGTTTTTCTGCTTGTCTCCCTCACCACTGGCCTCCTGTTTTGGCATTTCAAATGTGAGTGTGAGGTCTGGGGGGTGGTGACATGTAGGTGACACCCTGGGAATGTATCCATCAACTTGGAAAAGCTTTGTTACCGATGTAACAAATACCGATGTGGCCTCTTAAGCTCTGGAGACACCATTTCCACCTCCCTGCCCCAATTGCTGTCACTGGGGATCTGCTGTGACACCAGTCCCAGCCCTGACTGCCCTTCCTGACCCTGAGCTCTTCTCTTTCAGATAGGAACACACCCATCCAGAAGGTTTTCAATGGCCACTTGCGGGTTCTGAACTGGGAATTCCTGGATGCCTATGAGAACTCTAGCTCTCCAGAGTTCAGTATGCTGGCCAAGAAGGTGAAGAGCACGGTAAGAGGTTTCTTGCCTCCCTCCTTCTGCAGGCAAGGTATTTTCCTCTTGCCCCATGGCCATGGGGATATGCCATGTAGGATCCCTTGGAGCTTTCCCTGCTCACTCTGACACACTGGCTGGGAGCAGAGACCTTCTTTGCAGCTGGATCTTGGCATCCCAGCTCCAGCCCAATGCCACAGCATCTCCCTGTGCCATGGGAGTTGCCAGGGCATGTATTAGAATCGCTGGATGAATCAGGGCCAGGAATTGAGGCAGAAGGATGTCTGAAGGAGGCTGAAGCTGTGGCTGGTCGTGCCTCTTCCCTCACACTTGCGGATTCACTTATCCCCAGGGAAGAGTGGGGTGAGCTGTGTCAGAACAGGCTATGATGGCCAGCTCTGGGTTCTTCTGGGGCTCTCAACTCTCCTCCTTTCTTTCTTTGGCTCTGCAGATTCCTGCACCTAGGGATGCCAGGTATGTGCCCTGGTTTTCCTTCTCAAGCTTGAAGCTCTGTCTGTCTTTAGCCTTTCCTTTTTCCTCACTCCTAGACATGCTGAACACCCCTTTTTAACACTTTCAGGTAGAGGAGATCTACAAGAATCATGCTGATATTGGTCCTTACCACAAAGAGACAGTGATCACTGCCTTCAGGTGAGTGTTAGGCACTACCTGAGCCCCATCTGGGATGCTGGGATATCACATCAGCCATTTACTCTCCTTCCTGGTATGCTAGGATGGAAGCACCCCAGTAGTCATTCCGAGTGATACAGGAAAGGATGAGCAGTAAAAAGTGACCTGAAAATGCATTTTGTTTTCTGCCAGGTGTCTTGGGAAAATCAAAGTGTGGGTGTAGTGAACTGCAGTGGGTGGTGCCTGGCAGCATTAAGCAAGGCTCCCTGGGCTGGCAGGGGACTCTGTTGTTTGCTTAACTTGTCATTGAAACTCTCCCTTCCCTGTGGCCAGGCTCCAAAAATGGCTCATCAAGTAGTCTGGCCCCTTCTTCTAGTGGTATTTGAGTCCTCCCATGTCTGTCCTTGCCCTTACCCCACACTTGCCCTTTCCACAGTGAAGGCAGTGTCATTGCCTACTACTGGTCAGAATTCCTTGTGCCCAAGTACCGGGAAGAGAGCCTGGACAGGGCAATGGCTGACAAGCAGAGCCTGGTGCAGAGATGGAACCCCCGCCTGAGAAACCCCATGCTGAAGGTGGAGTCAGTCATCGCTTTCCGTGAGTATTGCTTTGCTGTCCCTGGGCCTCTGCATGGGACCAAGTGGGATATTTCCCTGGAATGAGAAGGTGCTAGTGACAGCCCTCCCTTGGGAAAGCCAGCCCTGAGGGTGGTGTAAGAACCTGGATGTCACAGCACAGCTTAATGGGCCTGCTGAAGGGGGCTGCATGGACCTGCTCCCCTTTGCTGGAGTCCTCTGAGCTCAGGGAAGAGAAACAGGGATGAGTTCTCCCTCTGCAGATGAAAAGTTTGTTCCCTCGGCTCCCAGAGGCCAGGCAGGAGCAGCCTCCCCTGCCAGTTTGCAGGGGGAGACTCCACAAGCAAGGCCAGATCAATCACGATCTGAGGAACAACCTCAGCTTTGTGCCCAGCGATTTCCCATAGCCCAAAGGGTGATGCCAGCTCTGTTTTCTTCTGCAGCTGTGGACCCCAGCATAGCTCACTCTGCCCGGGACAGTAAGTAAAGTTCTTCTTCCATCTCAGTGGTCTCTTTAGGGTGGTGTTTCTCTTGCAGGATGGGGAAGGGTCTGGAGAGAGGTGCTCTGCATGCAAGGCAGACCCCAGTGTGCTCCTTGGTGCTGGTTTCGGGTTGGACAGACTGTGGCACAGGCCTTGCTATTACCCAGGAAGAGCCTTCTGCCCTGGGATAACCTGCAGGAATTATTCTCTGCATCCCAGGGAAAGGCAGAGCAAGACTTGTTTGCCTTGTTAACTGTTCCCTACTCTCTGGGCAGACAGCTGCATGTTCTCCCTTCACGCCAAGGAAGGGGAGATCACCAGTTTCACCACGCCGGGCTTCCCCAACAGCCCATACCCCAACAATGCCCTCTGCTACTGGGCATTAAGGGCAGATGCCAGCTCCACCATCAGCCTCACCTTCAAGACCCTGGAGCTGGAGCCATGCAGAGATGACAGTGACTACATCAAGGTGTACAACTCTCTAAGCCCCGTGGAGCCCCATGCTTTGGTTAGGTGGGTGTTCCTGTATGGCACCAAGTCCACGGTGATCCTAAGATCTGCCCCTGCTCAGAGCTGAACTGTGCTGCTTGAGGCTCCCTGTGCAGCAGTGCCTTATGGATTCTGTCCTTTGCTTCCTAGGCTTTGTGGGAATTATGCCCCATCCTACAACCTAACCTTCCTGTCCTCCCAGAATGTCATGCTAGTCACATTGGTTACCAACAAGGAGGGGCGATTCCCTGGCTTTAAGGCTGAGTTCTTCCAGCTCCCAAAGATGAAAGGTGAGCAGAGGCCTTGGCCTGTTTCCCCATCTCTCCCTGCCTTCGGCAGCTGAACAGGGAAGTGGCTGTGGTGATCTTGTCAGGGATGTTTCCAGGGCTGGAGCACCTGGAAGCAGGTCACCTCTTGGCACTTGCCTTGCCTACTGTGTTCTTGACTGTGGTAATTAAGTTCCCGCAAGGAGGCAAAAACGAGAATTATGTTGGATTAGACATAAAGATTGATGTGTACAGGAAGCACCTAATTGATTCTCTGGGCTCTCTCAAGCCTTGGAGCAGAGCTGCTCTTTCCAGAAGAGGGCTTAACCTTGTTAGCGACTCTTGCCTCTGCCTCCAATGACAGCCAGCTGAGACTTGGAAAATCATCTCTACATCTAGATCTCTAACTTATTACCTTCCTGCTTGTGTTTAGCCTGCGGTGGATCCCTGACAGGAGACAGAGGCACCTTCACAACTCCCTATTACCCAGCACACTACCCCCCAGACACAGACTGTGTCTGGAACATCGAGGTGAGATGTTCCTCTCTTTCCCTTAACAAGCGTGTCAAATAACCCTGATCGTACAGGACATGGTGCAAGAGAGCTCGCAGCAGCTGGTGCCCAGAGGCTCCAAGTCTGGCATGACTGAGGGAGTCTTTAGGAGCTGAGGGCAAAGGCAGAAGAGGTTGTGAGAGGCCTGAACCCCATAGGAGCCCATGAAAAATCCTGTAACTTCACACAAGAAGGATGAGAGTGTGGGCTTTGGAACAGGCCGATTACTGGTGGTTGACCAGTCTGGCTTGCTCTATATGCCTGTTCCACTGGGGATTCTGGGGCCGGGGTGATTCAGTGACTGTTATGAAGCTGATTCTTTCCTGCTGGAAAACTGACCTCTCTTTTCAGTTATCTTCTTTCCTGCCCTCAAGCACAACCCTCTTCCTGTGAAACTTATCCTTTTTTCCTGCTCCAGAAAGCAACATCCCACTGACTGTGCTTCCTTTTGCAGGTTTCCTCTATAAAGAATGTCAAGGTGCGTTTCAACATGTTCTATGTGCTGGAGCCTGGGATCCCAGTCAGCTCCTGCACCAAGGACTATGTGCAGATCAATGGCACGAGGTGGGTGTTGGGTGGCTGAACCCATGAAGGGGTTCCACAGAACCTTGTGCTTTCCTTAATCTGCTCTGGGAACAAGTGTGCTGGTGCTGTCAAGGCTGGGAGGAGGCAGGATGATGCCCAAGACTGCCCCATGATGAGTGAGGAGCCCCACGCTTAGATCTGTGTTGTGCTGCAGTTGAATCCCCCGCAGATGCTGTGGAGCATCACAGCACACAGCTCATGTGGGGGTAGGCAGGAACATCTGGGATGGGTTTGCTTGAACAAGCAGCTCTCTATTCTCAGGGCACTCCTATCTTGTGATGCATTTCCTGATGCATTCTCCAGCCTGATATAAGGCTGTCTGTCTGGGCCAGACAGCAAACTTGGTACCTCACAGCAAGGTGATTATCTTATTTCACAATGTTTTGGACAAGGAAGCTGACCCTGCCTCAGAGAAGGGGTTTCAAAATCAGCATCTGCCTCTGCAGTGCTGGTCATGTACATGATCCCACCCGCCCATGGTGAGATGAGTCCAGTGTATCTGAAATCAGACACATCATCGGACAGGCAGGGATGTGGAAGAACTTGTTCCCAGTCATTTCTAAGGTCACAGGCTGGTGTTTACAACTGGCCCAAATCTTCTACCAGCAGCAGCAGAATTCGGACCTCGAAGCCCAGCAGTCTATGCTGGGATCAGACCTGCTCCCTGCTCTCCTGCCCCCTCAGCTCCCAGGGTCTGGAGGGAGATCAGGGTTAGAAGGAGGTTTCTTTGGTGCTGGCCTCCAGCCCTTTGATTCCCCTTTGCTCTCTCCTTTCAGGTACTGTGGGGAGCACTCCCAGTTTGTGGTGGCCAGTACCACCAACAAAATCGAGCTCCTGTTCCACTCGGACCAGTCCTACACAGACACAGGCTTCTCTGCCGAGTTCCTATCCTATGACTCCAGTGACCGTGAGTTGAAACCCTGGGACTGGGGTGGGCAAAGTGATTTCCATGAGATCTGGAACTGTCCCTCCTCTGTGCTTACACTGCCCTGTAAACTGGGAAGCAGCCTTTTCCAGGTGGATAGCAGCGTGCCTTGCTTTCCTGCAAACCTCTTGGTCTTGCCGCTGTGTTCTGCTGTAAGCAGGCATAGGGAACTCGGCGGAAGGAGTGTAGAGGGGACACCAAGAGGGCTAAAGTGTGGTTTTGTCTCTCCCCCTTTCAGCCTGCCCTGGCAAGTTCACTTGCAATACCGGCCGCTGCATTGACAGGAGCATGCTCTGTGACGGGTGGCTGGATTGTGTGGACGGCAGTGATGAGAGGTCCTGCAGTAAGTCCAGCCTTGGTTTCCCTTTGGCACAGCATGGGAAAGGCCATGCTGCCCCGGGGTGATCAGACTTGTTCTGGGTTATGTGACTCAGTGCTGGCTGGAACCAGCACTGCCTCCTTCCTCCAGGCTGGAGTGAGACTTGGTGTGGGATTTGGATCACTTCTCAGCATAGGAGCTGTGCACCTCCTAATCCAACCCTCTCCCAGTGGCATTGCCTTCCCTTTCCAGTTCCTCCCAGCTGGGAATGTGTTTTTCTGCTGGCTGTAGATTTGGCTGAGCTGAGTGGTGTGGAGGGACACGTTTCAGTACTCAACTGGGCAGGCTTTGCAGAGCTCCTCTGGAAAACCTGTGGGACACGGGGAGTTGTTCCTTTATGCAACGTTTTCCTCCTGCATTTGCTGAGCTGTCCTATAGTTAATGTTACTGTCCAGGCTCTGCAGTTCATTAGAGGGGACAGGATGCCCTGGTTTAGGAGGGGCAGTTTTCTGAGAAAGACTGTGCTCCTGGCCCATGATCCTGGTTTCTCAGGTGCTTTCCCACTGCTTGCAGCAATTGCTTTACTTCCGTATTGCCTCTGGCTGTCCTGCTGTTGTGATGTCAGCTTCAGCTTCCTCTGCTTCAGACACAACAGCTCCAAATGGCTTTGTTCTCCAGAAAAGTAGAAATACCGTGATGTACTTGAGTGTCATGTATTTATGTACACATACACAGTCCTGAGCTGATTGCTGGGGTTCCCAGTGCTTGCACACCCACTGGAAAAGCTGCCATGGTGGGCAGGTTGCTGGTGACTCCACAGATGCCTTTGCAGGCCTTTCCCTTAATTTCTAACATTGGAACAGCCTGCCCAGGGGAGTCACCATCCCTGGAGGTGTCCAGGGAATGACTGGACATGGCACTCAGTGCTCTGGTCTGGTTGACAAGGTGGTGATTGGTCTCACGTTGGACTTGATGGTCTTGGAGGTCTTTTCCAACCTAAATGATCCTGTGATTCTTACTCTCCTCTTCCAGCCTGTACTGAGCAGCAGTTTAGGTGCCAGAACGGCTGGTGCAAGCCCAAGTTCTGGGTCTGTGACAACGTGAATGACTGTGGCGACAACAGCGATGAGCTCCAGTGCAGTGAGTGACTCACCCCACAGGCACAAAGGGCTGAGGACTTGTGCAGGCACACAGGGGGCGATGGGGGTGGTGGAGGCTTATGGATGGAGGGAAGCAAGTGCTGTGCTGGAAATGAGCTGGCAAAAATGAGCAGGCGTGGCAAGGGCTCACCTGTGCTGGTGAATGAGAGCTCAGACGAAAGAAGGATGAGCAGAGGTGTAGGAATAGAAAGGGCTGAATAACTGAGTGGTGGTGTGCAGTCTGAAGAAGAGACACAGTATGTTGGACCTGCAGAGGCTTTTCTTGTCTTGGGGAGGGGAGCTGGGCACAGCTGAAGTGCTGCAGGATTCATGCCCAGCCCTCAGAGCTGCTCTCTGTCCCCAGGCTGTTCAGCTGACAGCTTCAAGTGTGACAACGGGAAGTGTGTCCCCAGCACACAGAAGTGTGATGGCAAGGATGACTGTGGGGACGGAAGCGATGAGGGCAGCTGCAGCACAGGTGAGGATGGGCTGCGAGGTGGCTGCCATCAAATGCAACCTCTGACCGAGTTCCTTGCGGCTGGGCACCCTCCTGTGTGTGTTTGCATGGGGTGGAAATGCCCTGGGGGAGGGCAAAAGAGGTGAAGATTAGGTGACCTCCCCAGAACCGGGTCTAACCCCTGTGGCTTCATCCTACCTGCACCAGGCCTGACCACAGTCCCCTGTAAGAAGTACACGTACAAGTGCCGCAATGGACACTGCATCAGCAAACAGAACCCTGAGTGCGATGGGGAGCAGGACTGTGAGGACCACTCTGATGAGGACAACTGCAGTGAGTGCCTGAGGAATGGGGAAGACATAGTATTCTGGGCTGGGCCGGGCCTCTCAGAGAAGCACCTGGCAGAGACAGCCCCTGGGTGTTTCTCTGCAGGACCTTGATCTGGAAATATCCAAGCCACGTTCTTTAGCTGCCTGCGGAGAGTCTGTGTTGTTCAGGAGGGCTTAGATGGGTAATAGAGAGGCTTATCTCCCCTTTACAGAGTTGGCCAGTAAATGTTGTAGCTAATTTAGCATCTGTGCAGAGAGCATGAGCCCTTCCTGACACAGGTAACAGGGTGCTTGTGCTGTCAGACGTCCTGGAGGAACAGAGGGGAGGCATGGGATGGGAACAGGAGAAACCAAGCGCTCTTTCTCCTTCTCTGCCTTAGACTGTGGGCTCCGCTCCTACGTCAGAAAGTCACGGATCGTCGGTGGGCAGAACTCGGATGTGGGAGAATGGCCATGGCAGGTCAGCCTGCACGTCAAGGGCCAGGGGCACATCTGTGGGGCCTCGCTGGTGTCGGCAAGCTGGCTGGTGTCAGCGGCACACTGCTTCCTGCCACTGCAAGGCATCAGGTACTGGCCTCACATCCATGTGCTTCCCAGGTATTTCACAGAATCACAGAATAAGCCGAGTTGGAAGAAATGCTCAAGGATCATCGAGTCCAGCCCTTGGGCCCTGCACAGCACCATCCCCAAGAGTCACACCATGTACTCGAGAGTATTGTCCAAATGCTTCTTGAGCTCGGTCAGGCTTGGTGCTGTGACCACTGCCTTGGGGAGTCTGTTCCAGTACCTGACCACCCTTGGGGGAAAAGAGCCTTTTCCTGATATCCAACTTAAAACTCCCCTGACACAACTTCAGACTATTCCCTCTAGTCCTGTCACTGGGTGCCACGGAACAGATATCAGAGTCTGCCCCTCTTCTCTCCCTCACAAGGAAGTTGTAACTGCAATGAGGTGTCCCCTCAGTCTCCTCTTCTCTGGGCTGAACAGACCAAGTGCCCTCAGCTGCTCCTTATACAGCTTCCATTCAAGGACCTGCACCATCTTCACTGGCCATTGGAAGCTCTCTTATAGTTTAATATTATTCTTCCATTGTGGCAACCAAAACTGCACACAGTATTCCAACACCAATTCTGAGAGGCATTCCTCAAGGAAGCTGTTTAAGGTAGTGAGTGGTGCTGTCTCTGATATGAGGTCTCACCCTGTGTTTCATGACCCCCATGTAGGTACTCAGACCCCAGCCTATGGACAGCCTACCTGGGGCTGACAGACCAAGGTGACCTCAGTGGCCCTGGTGTGCAAACCCACAAAATCAAGCGCATCATCTCCCACCCCTTCTTCAATGACTACACCTACGATTATGACATTGCTGTGCTGGAGTTGCAGAGCCCTGTCACCTTCACAGCCGTCATCCAGCCCATCTGCCTGCCCGATGCCACCCACAATTTCCCTGTGGGCAAGGACCTGTGGGTGACTGGATGGGGTGCGACTGCAGAAGGAGGTGAGCACTGGCATTGGGGCTGCATTGATGTATTTTAAACAGGTTGCCAAGAGAAGCTGTGGTTGCCACATCCCTGCCATTCCAGGCCTTGCTGGACAGGGCTTGGAGCATCATGATCTAGTGGAAAATGTCCCTGCCTGTGGCAGGGGGTGGAACAAGACAGGCTTTAGTTCTCTTTGAATTCAAACCATTCTTGGATTCTACATGTCTATGATTTCTGGGTTTCTTGAGGGAAAAACATGGAGCTGCTTAAAAAGGTGTATTTTTACTTAAGCTACTCCTCCATCTTGGCAGGCACAGGAGCCTCCATCCTGCAGAAGGCAGAGATCCGGCTCATCAACCAGACTGTGTGTAACCAGCTCCTGACAGACCAGCTGACACCACGCATGATGTGTGTGGGGATTCTGACTGGTGGTGTGGATGCCTGCCAGGTAAGGCAGCACCTAGATTTTGTGCTGGTTGTTGGTTATTAGGCAGGGAGACTGGCCTTTGCTCAGCCCTGCTCATTCTGGTACTTCTACTTATTATTTACATTTTTAACATGAAACAAAAATACGGGAATCCTCCTGGATTCAGACAATGGACAGATTACAATGGGCACCAGCAGCAAATTGTCTCAGTGCGTGACTTAGACTTAAAAACTACAGCCCAAACCCACAGGGTTTAGACTCCATCTCACCCTGGTAGAACCTACAACCATACTCCAACTTCTGGCTGTTACTCAGCCTTAGTTAGCAAGGCAGTCTGCTTGACTGATAGTGTATAGCTCTTTATTCTGGCACTGTGGCTCTTTTTGTCATGCTTAAATATTTGTTTGAGGGAATGACCAAAAAATTGTAATGACAGCTGACTTAGATGGGGATTTACTGATTGATTATTGATTGCTCAGTTTTTGTGATTGACTTTAACACTGTGCGTGAGAGGTATCTGTGAGGTTGGTGCTTATGCTCCTGTGTGGTTCTGTGCAGGGAGACTCTGGGGGGCCCCTGGTCAGTGTGGAGCCCAGCAGTCGGATGTTCCTGGCCGGCGTGGTGAGCTGGGGTGATGGGTGTGCCCAGAGGAACAAACCTGGGGTGTACAGCCGGCTCACCAGCCTGCGAGACTGGATCCAGGAGCACACAGGCCTCTAGGAAATGGATCGTGCCTGGACACCTCTTGGACAGCACTGGCTGGAGACACTTGGCAGTGCCAGCCATACACAGCCTCTACTGTGAACTTCAACGTTCCCTCTACCTCGCTGCCTGGGACTCCATGTGCAACCAGAGCTGATGGTTTGGTTTAGCCCTTAGTCTTAGAAATCCATGCTTGGAGAAGTTTCCCTTGGCGGGTAAGCTAGTGCAGCTCACATGAACAATTTAAATGAGCCATCATTCAAGATTACATATAGTAATAAACTTTTTTAAAAATCAAATTAAAAAGAAAAGACCAACAGTTTTGTGTTTAGAGGCAAACTTTACTGGACAAGTTAAAAAACATCTATTCTAAGTCGTGCATTTATTTTCAAATGGCCATCGATACCCCCTTCTCTGGTGTTAAGCAATAGGGAGGTTGAAGGGAGGTCTTACCATAGTTTCGGGGGGATTCCCTTTGGGATCCCTCCCTTGTCCCACACCATGGTCTCCTCCTTCTCTCCTCTGTCCAACTCTGCTTCTGTCATGGCCAAGTCCAGGGCTGGGGGCCTGAAAGAGAGATGTTGGGCTGAAATATCTTCACTTACCTCGGGGGAAGCCACAGGCAGAGTTCAAATGCCATCACTTACCCCAAAAAAGCTATGGGCAGGGCTCGAACACCATCACTCCTGTGAGGGAAGCCACAGGCAGAGCTGCTGGCACACATGGAAACCCAGAGCCGTTGGCATCACCACACTGTGCCTTAACATCACGTTGAGCTGATGCAGCTTCTGCTGAGCCCCGGGTGCCTGGAGTCACTGTGAAGAGTACAAGGGCTGCACTGAATTCTTCCTGGAGTGCTTCCCACAAGGACACCACCTGTGCACACCAGCCTTACACCTATCTTACTTTTGTAAAGAAAACTGTGACTTGTGAATGTGCTGATTTTCTTCCTTTTTCCTCTATAGTCTGTTCCTACCCCAGCAAAGCACACTCCAGCTGAGTTTGTCCCTTCCTTACCTGTAAATACATTGTTTTGTAAAACTCTCAGAACTGAGATGCTGCAATAAACTGGGATATTTTCTAATACTGTGGATGTGTGGTTTTTCCTGAGCTTCTGTGCAAGTGTTCCTGAAATGGAAACCTGTAGCACAGGCCCCCAGTGCTAAGGGGGAAGCTGAGCCTCTCCTACTAAAACACTTCACTGCTGCTATGCACAGCAGCTCTACTGTGTTGGAGAGACATGCAGAGTCTGGGGAGAAATCTTCACAAGAAACAGCTGTAAGGGCTCATAGGAGCATGGTTTGTGCCTCAGCCCTCTGCAGAGTTAAGGAACATTCTGCAATCTTTACTTAATGCTACAGCAACACAAAAAGAAGCATTTACTGTGGTCATTCCCTTGTCCAGGGAGCATCAGCAACACTTTTGCATCACTGAGCAAACAGAAGTACAAATGTTTTTATGACACGTTCCAGTGTCCCACAGTTAAGCTCCCCAGATATATGGCTCACTAAAAGCTTCCCTAAACATGAGTTGTTATGGATTATGGTCCCCAGAAGATGCCTGGGATAAGAGGATGCAAAAGTATGAAACAGCTAATGAGAAAAGCCCAGCAGCTGGGCCCCAGCGCCTGCAACCAGGGGAACTGCAGTGTGCTGTTCCACCACCTGAACACCAGATCCACTATCTGCTCTCTCTCCCTTGTGCCCACATGCAGTTTGGGGATCCTGCCACAACCAGCAGGATCATGGCCAAGTAAGAAGAGAGCAGGAGATGATTTTCCAAATCCAAGTGCAAACCCTGTACAACCAAATCCACAGAGAAGTGTGTTCAGACAGGTTTTGTTTTACTGAGCACAGTGTCACCCATAACAGCACCTTTCCCCACAAAAGCCCCATTCCACAATTGCTTCTCTATGTCCAAGTAAAAAGAGAGAAACAGCCCATGAACTGGCCACCAAAGGTCCGCCCTCCTGCCAGGACCCTGTGAAACCTCAGTTCCTGCTCCTTCATGAGGATTACAAAGTAATAAAAGTGCAAGAAATAAACCCCGGGTCCCTGAGCTCCAGATCCTGACATGTCCCTCTTGGTCAAGGCACAAGGACTCCTGAAACAGTATTGCCAGGAAGGAGGTTTGGAAAGGGATAGGCGGCAACCCCACATCCCTCTGCTGAGGTCCAGAGGAAAGGGAGCCAACAAGAGAAAGAAGAATGAGTAGGCAGGGAAGGGAAACAAGTGTAGGCAAGATGGAGAATGAGCCAGGCAGCTCAACTGGCCTTGTCTGCAGGATGCCCAGGTGGGTTCTGTGGAGGAACAGCAGCTCCAAATCACCCTGGAAAGTTCATCCCTTAGGAAAAGGTTCAAGAGTTTGCTGAGAGCCACTAGTCCACTTGAGTTTTATTCCTTTATCAGTCTATCAGCAGCTCCCTGGACTTCCCCCGCTAAGTCTCAGCACTCAGATCTTGTCAGACCCCAAAAGCTGCATTTCATGTTGATGCAACACATTTCTGACAACTTAGGATTCTGCCAACACAAACCAGCCCCAGTTTGTGCTCAGTTCTGGTCAGGGCAAAATACCACTGAACTGGGAATGGGAAACTCAAGTCCCATCAAATGACTGCAATACTAGGGGTTTGTGTAATTCATCAACAGCTCAGACTAGTCCCCCTGCACAAAATACAAGGGGCTGACTTTGTTTTTTGTCTAATTGCACCCATCTTCTTAGAAACTGTGAGAAAAGTAGAGAGCAGGGAGCCAAACAAACTCATGGGGCAACCTCAGCCTGAGAACACAAAGAAAAGGGTCAGGGAACAGGGAACTGAGAGTGTTATGTGCTGGAACACTTGGGTGGAAGGCAAGGCTGCATTCCCTGAAAGTGAACCCAGGCAAGGCTACACAGAGGTCAGCTCCTGAGTGGGAACAGGTGACTTAGAGGAGGCAAGCCATGAGAAAAGCACCTCCAGGAGGAATTACAGATGAATGAATCAAAGGAAAAAATCCCTCATGATTGCTTGGAGAGCCTTTCACACCCCCTAGCTGGGGCAGCCTAGAGCAGACACAAGTGTGAGCAGCAGTCCAGGCTGGGGTGCTTCCCCTGGACCCTGAACTACACAGACCATCCTGCTTCACCCTTCTCTTTTGGATGCCACAGGCAACTCCAGGCAGCTTCACACTCACAGCAATCTTGGGTGCTTAAAAGGTCCTCTTGACACCCAAGAGGATTGGCTCTCTTCGGCTTGGCTAATCCCCACTTCCCTGCCTCCTGGCTGTCTTGGCTGACCTCAGGCATCGATTCTCATTGTGAGTCCCTAGTTCCTCCACTCTCTTGTGGCCCTTAGATCAGCAGATCTCCTTATCGCTCCCAAGACCAGCCCTCACTACCATCCTGGATCGATTGTGTTGTCCTGACATTGATCAGCAGGTCTTACTCACTCCTACAGCTGAGCACAGCAAGGTTTAGGGGAGCCCTCACGTCCTTATCTAGCACAAGCTCCCAGCTAGTGGGGATGGAGAGCCTCCATGTTGCTTGAGAAATGCTAAAGGGGGGGCGGGGGGAAACCTCTATAGGCATTTTGGGACCTGCGTTATCTGGGAGACCAGAGCCTTTTACACAGACACTTGTGCCTGCTCACCAGCACAGCAGCAAGTCACACCAGTAACAGTGGCCTGTCCCCTCTACTTATGGGCTCTGAAGAAATCAAGTATATAAAACCTAAACCAGCTGTACAGTATAAAACATCCTCACAAACCAGCTGGCTCAGGTTCTCACCTCCTTCTTCCAAACCATTTTAGGGCTTGCAAGCAAGTAAGCAACACATAATCTTTGGACTTTAAATCACCACGGGTGTTACTGCCCCCAATCCCACTCATGCCAGCAGGAGAATCACTTCACATCCTACTGTCTGCTGCTGATTTGTTTCCCACACATATTCCCCAGCTTGCTGATGGGGAGAGGAGCAGAGGAAAAAAAAGGAAAAGTTAAAGCCAGCACAGCAGCCAGAACTCTAAGTGGACTGCCTCTCTATCTTTCAACAGCAATCACTAGGCAGACTCTGCCTCTCAGTTACTCAGATTCTTTTCAGGGCTGAAGGCTCACTAATTGCTAAATTCCTCACCTCTGCTTCATTTTTCTGCTCAGCGACTCCAGTCTAGATTGTGCTTCTAATCTGGGGCTACACAGCCTGGGAGGACAGATCCTGGAGTCACAGGGCAAAGGTTCCAAAACTTGCCTCACAGTTCTACTTTTAGAGAAGGAAGCTGCTGACACTTTTTGCCATGTTTTTCACCACTGTGTTATAAAGTACTTTGCCAACAATAATAAACCTAGATGACACACCTGTCATTTAGCAGATGGAGGAGAACAGAGGGGTAGAGACTCCTTTGAGGTGGGAACCTGGTGCTACTGAGGACCCATCTGGCTTCCTAGGAGCATGGCCCAAATTTCCAAAATTCTGGTCCTTGCTATAAAGAGAGCAGTAGAAGACATGTATTTGTATTTTACAGATGACAGGTGTATGAAATTTAGGAGCACAGAGGATGTCTGCAGGACAGGAACTGAGACTGACTCCTGTTTGTGCTTTTCTTATTTCCTTTTCAAAACTCTTGCACCATATTGACTTGCTAAAAGCTGAAAAAATGTCCTTGACATGAAAACAGTACTAAATGTTCACGGGTTGGTTAGGCTTGCTGTATTTATGCACAGCTATAATGATGCACAAGTCTGAAGTATGTCTGTGCGATAAGATGTGGGTATTATTAGTTACCTGGCAGACAAAGACTCAGGATAGCATTAGTAGAGGTATTTCAATAATTTTTACAACTTGCTGGATTGGTTTCCTATTAATGATGTCAAATTATGGCTACTTTATACTGAAAATTCTCCAGGGTACAATAAACTGATGGGAAACATGCTAATTTTTTTGAACCAGTATTGTAATTTAGGAAATTAATCTATAACCTCTGTTTTGACTAACCATGCTAAAATGATTCTTTGTCTTTTCCTAATTACTTAAGATAAGACAATGTATCTTTTAGCATGGATGGAAAAGGATTACAAAAGAGGCTCTTCCTTATGTCAGCTTTATTCTATGGCGATGGCATGGCCCAATGAATGAAGGAGGAAAGAGGAAGATTCTTCCTGGGACCTCCGTCTTCAGGAGAGGGAATGGGGAGTGGCTTTGGCTAGCAGCCAATGGGATAAGGATACAGGGGGATGGGGTCAGGATACAGGAACTCCCGGTAGGGTGCAATGTCACAGGTAAAGGTCACAGAAAGGGGGACATGAACCGGGAGCTAGCCGGAAGGAGATGGCCAGGTTTGTTGATTCATTCCTTCTAATCTCATTTATTGAATAACAACATCTCCCCGTTTTTTGTTTTTATGTAAGGGGGTGATATTAAACTAATTCTAGTCTGAATTTATTATTTTGACCACCATTTGTGACAAATGGGAGAATCAGATTGTTTTATATTTGTCATTCCTATATGATTGTTCCCTGAGGTAGAAGGAATGATACCACTAATTGCATTAAACATTAAATGACTTATGTTTCCAAATGCCATTGCTACAAAGAAAAGAATAACAATGAACATAATGGTTTTGACTCTGAAAGCCCCCACCCAGAAAATCCCCAGCCCTTAGACAGTTTATTAAACCAGTCTTCTGATTCTTGTATCACTTGTTAAGGCTAACAAGAAGACAACTTGGATGGGGTTCCACACAGGGTTAACTGGAGTGTAGCTTCTTCTAGAAAGAAAAACAAACATTTTAAAATATGTTATAAGTCTCTGAGGGTATTCCGCAATGGCCGGCCCACCCATGGGTGGGCGTGCAGAAGTGTCTGGGGTTGCCTCTGGGTGTGCAGCAATGGCCGGCCCACCCGTGGGAGGGTGTGCAGAAGTGTCTGGGGTTGCCCCTGCGTGTGTCACAACGGCCTGCCCACCCGTGGGTGGGCGTGCAGAAGTGTCTGCGGGTGCCTCTGGGTGTGCAGCAATGGCCGGCCCACCCGTGGGTGGGCGTGCAGAAGTGTCTGGGGTTTCCCCTGGGTGTGCCGCAATGGCCGGCCCACCCGTGGGTGGGCGTGCAGAAGTGTCTGTGTGTGCCTCTGGGTGTGCAGCAATGTCCGCCCACCACGTGGGTGGGCGTGCAGAAGTGTCTTCGGTTGCCTCTGGGTGTGCAGCAATAGACGGCCCACCCGTGGGTGGGCGTGCAGAAGTGTCTGGGGTTGCCCTGGGTGTGCCGCAACGGCCGGCCCACCCGTGGGTGGGCGTGCACAAGTGTCCTGCTTTTCCCCTGGGTGTGCAGCAACGGCCGGCCCACCCGTGGGTGGGCGTGCAGAAGTGTCTGCGTGTGCGTCTGGGTGTGCAGCAATGGCCGGCCTACCCGTGGGTGGGCGTGCAGAAGTGTCTGCAGGTGCCTCTGGATGTGCAGCAATGTCCGCCGCACCCGTGGGTGGGCGTGCAGAAGCGTCTGGGTTTGCCCATGGGTGTGCCGCAACGGCCGGCCCACCCGTGGGTGGGCGTGCAGAAGTGTCTGCGGGTGCCTCTGGGTGTGCAGCAATGGCCGGCCCACCCGTGGGCGGGCGTGCAGAAGTGTCTGGGGTTGCCCCTGGGTGTGCAGCAACGGCCGGCCCACCCGTGGGTGGGAGTGCAGAAGTGTCTGCGGGTGCCTCTGGGTGTGCAGCAATGTCCGGCCCACCCGTGGGTGGGGCGTGCAGAAAGTGTCTGCGGGTGCCTCTGGGTGTGCAGCAATGGCCGGCCCACCCGTGGGTGGGCGTGCAGAAGTGTCTAAGGTTGCCCCTGGGTGTGCAGCAATGGCCGGCCCACCCGTGGGAGGGCGTGCAGAAGTGTCGTGGGTTGCCCCTGGGTGTGCAGCAATGGCCGGCCGACCCGTGGGTGGGAGTGCAGAAGTGTCTGGGGTTGCCTCTGGGTGTGCCGCAACGTCGGCGCACCCGTGGGTGGCGATGCAGAAGTGTCTGCGTGTGCCTTTGGGTGTGCAGCAATGGCAGGCCCACCCGTGGGTGGGCGTGCAGAAGTGTCTGCGGGTTGCCCCTGGGTGTGCCGCAATGGCCGGCCCACCCGTGGGTGGGCGTGCAGAAGTGTCTGCTGGATCCTCTGGGTGTGGAGCAACGGCTAGCCCACCCGTGGGTGGGCGTGCAGAAGTGTCTGCGGGTGCCTCTGGGTGTGCAGCAATGGCCGGCCCACCCGTGGGTGGGCGTGCTGAAGTGTCTGCGGATGCCTCTGGGTGTGCCGCAACGGCCGGCCCACCCGTGGGTGGGCGTGCAGAAGTGTCTGTAGTTGCCCCTGCGTGTGCCGCAACGGCAGGCCCACCCATGGGTGAGCGTGCAGAAGTGTCTGGGGTTGCCCCTGGGTGTGCAGCAATAGACGGCTCACCCGTGGGTGGGCATGCACAAGTGTCCAGCTTTTCCCCTGGGTGTGCCGCAACGGCCGGCCCACCCGTGGGTGGGCATGCAGAAGTGTCTGTAGTTGCCCCTTGGTGAGCTGCAACGGCCGGCCCACCCATTGGAGGGCGTGCAGAAGTGTCTGGGTTTGGCCCTGGGTGTGCCGCAACGGCCGGCCCACCCGTGGGTGGGCGTGCAGAAGTGTCTGGGGTTTGACCTGGGTGTGCCGCAACGGCCGGCCCACCCGTGGGTGGGCGTGCAGAAGTGTCTTCGGTTGCCTTTGGGTGTGCAGCAACGGCCGGCCCACCGTGGGTGGGCGTGCAGAAGTGTCTGCGGGTGCCCCTGCGTGTGCAGCAATGGCCGGCCGACCCGTGGGTGGGCGTGCAGAAGTGTCTGGGGTTGCCTCTGGGTGTGCCGCAACGGCCGGCCCACCCGTGGGTGGGCATGCAGAAGTGTCTGGGGTTGCCCCTGGGTGTGCCGCAACGGGCGGCCCACCAGAGGGTGGGCGTGCAGAAGTGTCTGGTTTTGCCCCTGCGTGTGCCGCAACGGCCGGCCCACCCATGGGTGGGCGTGCAGAAGTGTCTGCGAGTGCCTCTGGGTGTGCAGCAATGGCCGGCCCACCCGAGGGTGGGCGTGCAGAAGTGTCTGGGGTTGCCTCTGGGTGTGCAGCAACGGGCGGCCCACCAGAGGGTGGGCGTGCAGAAGTGTCTGGTTTTGCCCCTGCGTGTGCCGCAACGGCCGGCCCACCCATGGGTGGGCGTGCAGAAGTGTCTGCGAGTGCCTCTGGGTGTGCAGCAATGGCCGGCCCACCCGTGGGTGAGGCTGCAGAAAATGTCTCGCGAGTGCCTCTGGGCGTGGAGCAACGTCCGGCCCACCCGTGGGTGGGCGTGCAGAAGTGTCTGGGGTTGCCTCTGGGTGTGCAGCAACGGCCGGCCCACCCGTGGGTGGGCGTGCAGAAGTGTCTGGGATTGCCCCTGGGTGTGCCGCAACGGCCGGCCCACTTGTGGGAGAGCGTGCTGCAGTTCCTGGGTTTTCCCCTGTGTCTGACTCAACGGCCGGCCCACCCGTGGGTGGGCGTGCAGAAGTGTTTGGGTTTGCCCCTGCGTGTTCCGCAACAGCCGGCCCACACGTGGGTGGGCGTGCAGAAGTGTCTGCCGGCGCCTCTGTGTGTGCCGCAACGGGCGGCGCACCCGTGGGTGGGCGTGCACAACTGTCTGTAATTGCCCCTGGGTCAGACGCAACTGCCGGCCCACCCGTGGGTGTGGGTGCAGAAGTGTCTGCGGGTGCCTCTGAGTGTGCAGCAATGGCCGGACCACCCGTGGGTGGGCGTGCACAAGTGTCTGCGGGTGCCTCTGGGTGTGCAGCAATGGCCGGCCCACCCGTGGGTGGGCGTGCACAAGTGTCAGCGGGTGCCTCTGGGTGTGCAGCAATGGCCGGCCCACCCGTGGGTGGGCGTGCAGAAGTGTCTGCGGGTGCCCCTGGGTGTGAAGAAATGGACCGCCCACCCGAGGGTGGGTGTGCAGAAGGGTCTGTGTGTGCCTCTGGGTGTGCAGTAATGGCCGGCCCACCCGTGGGTGGGCGTGCAGAAGTGCCTGGAGATGCCCCTTGGTGTGCCGCAACGGGCGACCCACCCGTGGGTGGGCGTGCAGAAGTGTCTGGGGTTGCCCCTGGGTGTGCCGCAACGGTTGTCCCACCAGTGGGTGGGCGTGCAGAAGTGTCTGGGTTTTCTCCTGGGTGTGCCGCAACGACGGGCCCACCCGTGGGTGAGCGTGCAGAAGTGTCTGCGGGTGCCTCTGGGCGTGCAGCAACGGCCGGCCCACCCGTGGGTGAGTGTGCAGAAATGTCTGCGGGTGCCTCTGGGTGTGCAGCAATGGCCGGCCCACCCGTGGGTGGGCGTGCAGAAGTGTCTGTTGTTTCCCCTGGGTGCGCCGCAACGGCCGGCCCACCCGTGGGTGGGCGTGCAGAAGTGTCTGCGGGTGCCCCTGGGTGTGGAGCAACGGCCGGCCCACCCGTGGGTGGGCGTGCAGAAGTGTTTGCGGGTGCCTCTGAGTGTGCAGCAATGGCCGGAACACCCGTGGGTGGGAGTGCAGAAGTGTCTGTAGTTGCCCCTGGGTGTGCCGAAACGACCGGCCCACCCGTGGGTGGGCGTGCAGAAGTGTCTTCGGGTGACTCTGGGTGTGGAGCAACGGCCGGCCCACCCGTGGGTGGGCGTGCAGATGTGTCTGGGGTTTCCCCTGGGTGTGACGCAACGGCCGGCCCACCCGAGGGTGGGCGTGCAGAAGTGTCTGGGCTTGCCTCTGGGTGTGCCGCAACGGCAGGCCCACCCGTGGGTGAACGTGCAGAAGTGTCTGGGGTTGCCCCTGGGTGTGTCGCAACGGCCGTCCCACCCGTGGGTGGGCGTGCAGAAATGTCTGGGTTTTCCCCTGGGTGTGCCGAAACGGCCGGCCCACCCGTGGGTGAGCGTGCAAAAGTGTCTGAGGTTTCTCCTGGGTGTGCCGCAACGGCCGGCCCACCCGTGGGTGGGCGTGCAGAAGTGTCTGGGGTTGCCTCTGGGTGTGCCGCAACAACCGGCCCACCCGTGGGTGGGCGTGCAGAAGTGTCTGCGGGTGCCTCTGGGTGTGCAGAAATGGCCGGCCCACCCGTGGGTGGGCGTGCAGAAGTGTCTGCGGGTGCCTCTGGGTGTGGAGCAACTGCCGGCCCACCCGTGTGTGTGGGTGCAGAACTGTCTGCGGGTGCCTCTGAGTGTGCAGCAATGGCCGGCCTACCCGTGGGTGGGCGTGCAGAAGTGTCTGTTGTTTCCCCTGGGTGTGCCGAAACGGCCGGCCCACCCGTGGGTGGGCGTGCAGAAGTGTCTGCGGGTGCCTCTGGGTGTGGAGCAACGGCCGGCCCACCCGTGGGTGGGCGTGCAGAAGTGTCTGGGCTTGCCTCTGGGTGTGCCGCAACGGCCATCCCACCCGTGGGTGGGCGTGCAGAAGGGTCTGGGGTTGCACCTGGGTGTGCACTTAGCGGCAGAGCCCACTTTCGTGGGTGGGCGTGCAGAAGTGTCTCGCGGGTGCCTCTGGGTGTGTGCGACAGCGAGGCTCGGCTCCCACTGTGAGAGTGTGGGCGTGCAGAAATGTCTGGGGTTGCCTTTGGGTGTGGAGCAGCGGCCGGCCCACCCGTGGGTGGGCCTGCAGAAGTGTCTGGGATTGCCCCCTCCGTGTGCGCAACAGCCGGCCCACCCACGTCGTGGGGAGTGCAGATGTGTCTGCGGGTGCCTCTGGGTGTGCCGCAATGGCGGCCGACCCGTGGGTGGGGCGTGCAGAAGTGTCTGCGAGGTGCCTCTGGGTGTGCAACAGCAGGCGGCACACCCGAGGGTGGGGCGTGTAGAAGTTTCTGGGGTTGCCCCTGGGTGTGCAGCAATGGCGGCCCACCCGTGGGTGAAGCGTGCAGAAGTGTCAGCGGATGCCTCTGGGTGTGCAGCAATGGCGGCCCACCCGTGGGTGGGGCGTGCAGAAGTGTCTGCGTGCCTCTGGGTGTGCCGCCAATGGCGACCCACCGTGGGTGGGGCGTGCAGAAGTGTCAGCGGATGCCTCTGGGTGATGCAGCAATGGCGGCCCACCCGTGGGTGGGCGATGCAGAAGATGCCTGGAGATGCCCCTTGGTGTGCCGCAGCGGGCGACCCACCCGTGGGTGAAGCGTGCAGAAGATGTCTGGGTTTTCTCCTGGGTGTGCCGCTAGCAGCGGGCCCACCCGTGGAGTGGCGATGCAGAAGTGTCTCGCGGGTGCCTCTGGGCGTGCAGCAGCGGCCGACCCACCCGTGGGTGGCGATGCAGAAATGTCTGCGGGTGCCTCTGGGTGTGCAGCAATGGCCGACCCACCCGTGGGTGGGCGTGCAGAAGTGTCTGTTGTTTCCCCTGGGTGCGCCGCAACGGCCGGCCCACCCGTGGGTGGGCGTGCAGAAGTTTCTGGGTTTGCACCTGGGTGTGCAGCAACGGCCGGCCCACCCGTGGGTGGGCGTGCAGAAGTGTCTGGGCTTGCCTCTGGGTGTGCCGAAACGACCGGCCCACCCGTGGGTGGGCGTGCAGAAGTGTCTTCGGGTGACTCTGGGTGTGGAGCAACGGCCGGCCCACCCGTGGGTGGGCGTGCAGATGTGTCTGGGGTTTCCCCTGGGTGTGACGCAACGGCCGGCCCACCCGAGGGTGGGCGTGCAGAAGTGTCTGGGCTTGCCTCTGGGTGTGCCCTTAGCGGCAGGCCCACCCGTGGGTGAACGTGCAGAAGTGTCTGGGGTTGCCCCTGGGTGTGTCGCAACGGCCGTCCCACCCGTGGGTGGGCGTGCAGAAATGTCTGGGTTTTCCCCTGGGTGTGCCGAAACGGCCGGCCCACCCGTGGGTGAGCGATGCAAAAGTGTCTGAGGTTTCTCCTGGGTGTGCACGCAGCGGCCGGCCCACCCGTGGGTGAAGGCGATGCAGAAGTGTCTGGGGTTGCCTCTGGGTGTGCATAACAAACCCGGCCCACCCGTGGGTGGGCGTGCAGAAGTGTCTCGCGGGGTGCCTCTGGGTGTGCAGAAATGGCCGGCCCACCCGTGGGTGGGGCGTGCAGAAGTGTCTGCGGGTGCCTCTGGGTGTGGAGCAACTGCCCGGCCCACCACGTGTGTGTGGGTGCAGAACTGTCTGCGGGTGCCTCTGAGTGTGCAGCAATGGCCGGCCTACCCGTGGGTGGGCGTGCAGAAGTGTCTGTTGTTTCCCCTGGGTGTGCCGAAACGGCCGGCCCACCCGTGGGTGGGCGTGCAGAAGTGTCTGCGGGTGCCTCTGGGTGTGGAGCAACGGCCATCCCACCCGTGGGTGAAGGCGTGCAGAAAGTGTCTGGGCTTGCCCTCTGGGTGTGCATAGCGG
The DNA here is from genome assembly GCA_034336665.1 of Luscinia megarhynchos. NCBI lineage: Eukaryota > Metazoa > Chordata > Aves > Passeriformes > Muscicapidae > Luscinia > Luscinia megarhynchos. Next base: position 7,575,654 of record CM067586.1, read on the forward strand.
CCATCCCACCCGTGGGTGGGGCGTGCAGAAAGAGTCTGGGGTTGCACCTGGGTGTGCGCAGCGGCAGAGCCCACTTTCGTGGGTAGGCGTGCAGAAGTGTCTGCGGGTGCCTCTGGGTGTGCAACAGCAGGCGGCCCACTCGAGTGTGGGCGTGCAGAAATGTCTGGGGTTGCCTTTGGGTGTGGAGCAACGGCCGGCCCACCCGTGGGTGGGCCTGCAGAAGTGTCTGGGATTGCCCCTCCGTGTGCCGCAACAGCCGGCCCACCCGTGCGTGGGCGTGCAGATGTGTCTGCGGGTGCCTCTGGGTGTGCAACAACGGGCGGCACACCCGAGGGTGGGCGTGTAGAAGTTTCTGGGGTTGCCCCTGGGTGTGCAGCAATGGCCGGCCCACCCGTGGGTGGGCGTGCAGAAGTGTCAGCGGATGCCTCTGGGTGTGCAGCAATGGCCGGCCCACCCGTGGGTGGGCGTGCAGAAGTGTCTGCACGTGCCTCTGGGTGTGCCGCAATGGCCGGCCCACCGTGGGTGGGCGTGCAGAAGGGCCTGCGTTTCCCCTCCGTGTGACGCAACAGCCGGCCCATCCGTGGGTGGGCGTGCAGATGTGTCTGTGTTTTCCACTGGGTGTGCCGCAACGGCCGGCCCACCCATGGGTGGGCGTGCAGAAGTGTCTGCGCGCGCCCCTGGGTGTGCAGCAATGGCCGGCCCACCCGTGGGTGGGCGTGCAGAAGTGTCTGCGGGTGCCTCTGGGTGTGCAGCAATGGCCGGCCCACCCGAGGGTGGTCGTGCAGAAGTGTCTGGCGTAGCCCCTGGGTGTGTTGCAACGGCCGGCCCACCCGTGGGTGGGCGTGCAGAAGTTTCTGGGTTTGCACCTGGGTGTGCAGCAACGGCAGGCCCACCCGTGGGTGGGCGTGCAGAAGTGTCTGGGGTTGCCCCTGGGTGTGCGGCAATAGCCGGCCCACCCGTGGGTGGGCGTGCAGAAGTGTCTGCGGGTGCCTCTGGGTGTGCAGCAACGGCCGGCCAACCCGTGGGTGTGGGTGCGGAAGTCTCTGCGGGTGCCTCTGGGTGTGCAGCAATGGCCGGCCCACCCGTGGGTGGGCGTGCAGAAGTGTCTCGTGATGCCTCTGCGTGTGCCGCAACGGCCGGCCCACTTGTGGGAGAGCGTGCTGCAGTTCCTGGGTTTTCCCCTGTGTGTGACGCAACGGCCAGCCCACCCGTGGCTGGGCGTGCAGAAGTGTCTGCGGGCGCCTCTGTGTGTGCCGCAACGGGCGGCGCACCCGTGGGTGAGCGTGCACAACTGTCTGTAATTGCCCCTGGGTCTGACGCAACTGCCGGCCCACCCGTGGGTGTGGGTGCAGAAGTGTCTGCGGGTGCCTCTGAGTGTGCAGCAATGGCCGGCCTACCCGTGGGTGGGCGTGCACAAGTGTTTGCGGGTGCCTGTGGTTGTGCAGCAATGGCCGGCCCACCCGTGGGTGGGCGTGCAGAAGTGTCTGTAGTTGCCCCTGGGTGTTCCGCAACGGCCGGCCCACCCGTGGGTGGGCGTGCAGATGTGTCTGGGGTTTCCCCTGGGTGTGCCGCAACGGCCGGCCCACCCGTGGGTGGGCGTGCAGAAGTGTCTGGGCTTGCCTCTGGGTGTGCCGCAACGGCCATCCCACCCGTGGGTGGGCGTGCAGAAGGGTCTGGGGTTGCCCCTGGGTGTGCCGCAACGGCAGGCCCACTCGTGGGTGGGCGTGCAGAAGTGTCTGCGGGTGCCTCTGGGTGTGCAGCAACGGGCGGCCCACTCGAGTGTGGGCGTGCAAAAATGTCTGGGTTTGCCTTTGGGTGTGGAGCAACGGCCGGCCCACCCGTGGGTGGGCCTGCAAAAGTGTCTGGGATTGCCCCTCCGTGTGCCGCAACAGCCGGCCCACCCGTGCGTGGGCGTGCAGATGTGTCTGCGGGTGCCTCTGGGTGTGCCGCAATGGCCGGCCCACCCGTGCGTGGGCGTGCAGATGTGTCTGCGGGTGCCTCTGGGTGTGCAGCAATGGCCGGCCCACCCGTGGGTGGGCGTGCAGAAGTGTCTGTGTTTTCCACTGGGTGTGCCGCAACGGCCGGCCCTCCCATGGGTGGGCGTGCAGAAGTGTCTGCGCGTGCCTCTGGGTGTGCAGCAACGAGCGGCCCACCCGAGGGTGGGCGTGCAGAAGTGTCTGGGTTTGATCCTGGGTGTGCCGCAACGACCGGCCCACCCGTGGGTGGGCGTGCAGAAGTGTCTGCGGGTGCCTCTGGGTGTGCCGCAACGGCCGGCCCACCCGTGGGTGGGCGTGCAGGAGTGTCTGGGGTAGCCACCGGGTGTGTTGCAATGGCCGGCCCACTCGTGGGTGGGCGTGCAGAAGTGTCTGGGGTTGCCCCTGGGTGTGCGGCAATAGCCGGCCCACCCGTGGGTGGGCGTGCAGAAGTGTCTGCGGGTGCCTCTGGGTGTGTAGCAAATGCCGGCCCACCCGTGGGTGGTCGTGCAGAAGTGTCTGGCGTAGCCCCTGGGTGTGTTGCAACGGCCGGCCCACCCGTGGGTGGGCGTGCAGAAGGGTCTGGGTTTGCCCCTGGGTGTGCCGCAACGGCAGGCCCACTCGTGGGTGGGCGTGCAGAAGTGTCTGCGGGTGCCTCTGTGTGTGGAGCAACGGCCGGCCCACCCGTAGGCGGGCGTGCAGAAGTGTCTGCGGGTGCCTCTGGGTGTGCAGCAACGGGCGGCTCAATCGAGGGTGGGCGTGCAGAAATGTCTGGGGTTGCCCCTGGATGTGGAGCAACGGCCGGCCCACCCATGGGTGGGCGTGCAGAAGTGTCTGGGATTGCCCCTCCGCGTGCCGCAACAGCCGGCCCACCCGTGCGTGGGCGTGCAGATATGTCTGCGGGTGCCTCTGGGTGTGCCGCAACGGCCGGCCCACCCGAGGGTGGGCGT